>CM034235.1:37763083-38363083 GCA_019916065.1 Vitellaria paradoxa
ACGTATCTCTCAATATATGTCACAAGTGGGGAACCAAGTTACACTCCCACAGGTGTAAGACTTAGGGGAAACGAGTTAAACCCCTTGGCCCTTCCACTAAGGAATCGAGTTACACCCTTAGTCAAGTATCTGCTTAACTTTATCAGGGTCTGGTTGCAGTCAAGAGAAAATCTCATAATCATATCTCACAATTAACGTCCCAACTCCAATAACTAAACTCTGGTTATATATATTGACTAGGGATCATCCGATAATTTCAAAATCTTATTTTATCATTTTTTTTCCAAAATCAAGGATCATGTCCATATATATAACTTATGCCTCGGCATATTAATAACATCAATATGGTACTCTTAGCCAACTAATAATCAAAAAATAAAATCGAATGATGCAACCCCAACCCCATACACATGATATGTTCAATCATGTAAATAAATATTATTTTAATATAAACACGTATTCCTAATAGGCTTGCTAATGAACTAAGGTTCATTTCATTTTTAAAAATCAATAATAATTGGGTTTGGGTACAAAACAAGTTCTTAGAAATCAAATTTTAACATTTTTTAAAATTCTGCCAAATAGTGTCTAAACACCAGTTTCGCTGTCCAAACACCTGTTGTTCAGACACCAAAGGCTGTCGTCTGGACAGCCTAGGAGCCGTACGGACACTAGCCTAGTGTCTAGTCTCTAGGTTCATTTTTAACGAAACCAAACTCCAAAACATTCCCTAAATCACCCGTCCAAGTCTCAATCTCAATGATTTAAACACTTAAACACTTAAGCTACATGTTTTTACAATATTTAATCGAAGAATAACTTAAATATATGCAGAATCTCCACATTTACATGCATATATACACACATTCATATACACACACATATATATGACAAATCCTTTAATACTCAACCAAATTAGGCATATAATATGTCAATCATCTTAGTAACGTCTAAAATATAAATATAAGTCCCACTTACCTTGAATCCAAAGAGAAAAAAAGAAATGAGAAGATTTGAGTTTTTAATCCTAAACTTTTAGCTTCGATTTCTCCTACCACGAGCGAAACTAGGTAAACGAACACCACCATGATGTTCACGGCGTCCAATACTACCACGATCTGCTAACCTTCCTTCCCAAAACTCATTTTCTCTCTCTCCTCTATCTTCTCTTTCTCTTTTTCTTTTATTCTTTGGAAACCGCAGGGGAAAAAAAGGAAAGAAAAAAAAAAAAGAAGAAAAGGAAGAAAAAGAAAAGAAAGAAAGAGAAGGAGAAAAGAATGGCTGGGCCACTAGCCCAGTTGTCCAACCCAATACCACCTTGGGCCAAACCCAGCCTAAGAAAAATAAAATAAAACAATCCATTCTTAGTTTAAATATTTTATTGGCCCAAAATAATATATAAATGACCAAAAATAAATATTAGATATTACATTCTTTCCCTTTATAAAAATTTCATCCTCGAAGTTTACATATAATATCTTAATCAAAAAACAAAGATGGGTACTTCAACTGCATCACTAACTCACGCTTCTAAGTGGATTCCTCAATTCCACAGTGTTGCCACAGCACGTGAACCCAAGGAATGATCTTATCATACAAAAACTATTCATGCTTGTCCTTTATCTGAACTGAAAAATTCTTAAAAGTCACACTCTCTTCAATATCCAATTCCTCCTAATTAATCACATGAGAAGGGTTCGGTATACACTTCTGGAGCATAAATACGTGAAACACATTGTGAACCTTAAGCTAATTATGGAGGAAACGCTAGCTTATACGCCACCTCACCAATTCTTTCAATAATCTCAAAGGGTCCAATACACCTTAGTGAAAGCTTTCCATGTTCCCAAACGAACTATGCCTTACCTCAGTGAAACTATCAAAAATACAAAATCACTAACCTGAAACTCTAATAGTTGTCTTCTCTTATAAGCATAACTCTTCTGTTTACTCTAAGTCGTCAAAAGTCTCTACCAGATTACTTGAATCTTTTTGATGCCTGCCTTATCAAATCAGAACCAATCGTCACAGGTTCTCCTGCTTCGGCCCAACACAAAAGAGATTTGGAAGGTCGCTCATACAAAGCCTTATATGGAGCCATACCAATACTCTCCTGATAACTATTATTATACACAAATTCAATCAATGGTAGATGGCTCTCCTAATTTCCTCCTAGAGTCAACACACAAGATCTGAGCATATCCTTTAAAATTTGGATAGTTCACTCTGACCATGCGTCTATCTGTAGATGAAACATTGTACTAAAACACAATTAAGTCCCTAGTGCCTCATGCAAACTCTACCAAAACTGTGCTGTGAACACTGGTTCTTGATCTAACAGAATCGACAAAGGCATACCATGCAACTGAATAATCTCACAAATGTAGAGTTGACACCATTCCTCCATAAAATCTTTATTCCAAGCAGGTAAAAAATGAGATGATTTAGTCAATCGGTCCACAATCACCTAAATGGGATTATGCCTCTTCCGAGTCGTCGGCAAACCCGTCACAAAATCCATAATGACATGGTCTCACTTTCATTGTGCCACTAGCAATGGTTGTAACAAACCAGCCGACCTTTGGTGCTTGGCCTTACCTGCTGATAGGTTAGGCAACAAGACACAAACTCTGTCATATCACACTTCATGCCATTCCACCAGTACTGACGTCCAAAAATCTTTATACATTTTAGTCCATCTAGGATGTACTGCAAATCTCGAGTAATGAAACTCCTAGAGTACATCTTCCCAAAGTCCATCCATATCAGGTGCAAAAATCTTATCTTTAAACTTCAAATATCTTTCTGTAGATAAACTCTAATCTTTACCTTTCTGTCCCAAAGACAAATAATACCTCATGCTCTGATAATACTAATCATTTTGTTGATCCTTAATAACTCATGTCAACAACATAGGTATCACTTGCAAACAATTCAAACTGGAATATGTTGTGCTATCTTCATCATCATCATCCCACCAAAATTCAAAATCACCAACATCTTCACGAAGACGCCATTGGGAACAAACCATCATAGCTGCCAAACTTTGTGACTTCCTACTCAAAGCATCAGCCACTACATTGGCCTTCCTCGGATGATAGTGAAAATAAAAAACATAATCCTCCAAGTATTCCATCCACCTTTTCTATCTCATATTCAAATCATGCGGAGTGAACAAATACTTTAAACTCTTATGATCTGAATGCATATTAAATCTCTCACCATAGAAATAATGCCACTAAATCTTTAAAGTAAAAACCATTACGACCAACTCCAAATTATGTGTAAGGTAATTCTTCTCATGCAGCTTCATCTGCCTTGACCCATATGACACTACTTGATCATTCTACATCAAGACACATCCCAGACCTTCACGTGAAGCATTACAATACACCGAATATCCAACTCCATGTTCTGTTATTATCAACACTAGTGCCTCAGTCAATTTATGCTTCAATTCATTGACAGCATTCTCACAAGCATCATCCCATTCAAATCTAACTCTTTTTTGAGTCAACTAAATGAAACGGCGGTAATAACCAACTAACCTTAAGAAACTATGGATCTCAAATACAGATCTCAAAAACAAATCTCGGTCACGCCTAATCTAGCACAGCTAAAATCTTAGAGGGATCTACCATAATACCCTGTCCAAAAACCATATGACCCAAAAACTTCACTTCAGATAACCAAAACTCACATTTATTAGTCTTAGCATACAACTTATGATCCCAAAGTGTCTGCATAATCATCCTCAAATGTTGCTCATGCTCAGACTCATCACGAAAATAAATCAAAATATCATCAATGAACACCACCATAAACTAACCAAGTAGAGTCGAAAAATCCTATTCATCAAATCCATAAACACTGTTGAAGCATTAGTTAACCCTAATGGCATGACCACAAACTTAAGATGACCATATCGGGTACGAAACGTAGTCTATGAATATCCTCCTCCTGAATCCTTAATTGGTGATAACTCGATTGAAGATTAATCTTAAAAAAATATGCTAAACCTGGCAACTAGTCAAACAAATCATCTATTCTTAACAGCAGACACTTATTTCTGATAGTCACTAAATTCGACAACTGATAATCAATACAAAATCTAAAGGTCTCATCATTTTTCTTTGCAAAAGCTGCCGATGCTCCCACGGCGATGTATTAGGTCGAATAAAACCTCGAGCATACAAATCATTCAACTGAATTTTCAATTCTTTCAACTCCACTAGTGCCATATGATACAGTGCCACAAAAATAGGAGAAACCCTTGACATAAGATCTAAACAAAAATCAATCTTCCTTTGAGTGGGTAGCCCCCATAACTCCTCAGGAAATACATCCTCATGCTCACAAATAACTCTAGGAAGAAAGTGTTTGGAGTCTTTCTCATTCAATCTTAAACTTAACAACAAACTAAAAAACTTCCCAATGCACCTAGTGTCAAGTAATGGAGAAGGAAAAACTGCTCTTACCTTACCCTCGATTTCTAACTATGGTTCCGTCAAGTAGAATAGCCATCATTAACTTACGATAACAATCTATCATCACTCGATAAGTAGATAGCCAATCCACTCCCAAAATAACATCTAACTCTTTCATCTTCAAAACCCCTTAAGTCAATCCACAACTGAACATCGCCTAACTATAAAACACAATCCCTACAGATCCAATTCACCAATGAACTACTACCCATCGAAGAATTCATGAGCATAGCCTTTTCCAACCTTTTTGGTGTCAAACCTGAAGTCTTTATACATGCATGCGAGATAAATGAATGTAATGCACTGGTATCAAATAAAATATGCACCTAAGTGCTAAATAAAAGAATATACCATGTATCATAGAAATGTCCAGAGTCTTCTCCTACTATGCAAGTGCGTATGCATGCCCTGAATCCTTTGACTCCATTACCTTTAACCCTAAATTGCCATTACCTTAACCTTTTCCCTGCTGGCCACTGCCACCACCACGCAATTGCTGGACTTGTCGAATCTATTGTATGGGTGCTGTTGTATGGATAGTGTAGGCCTCATTGGATATTGCTGAGTCTGATAAGAACCAACTTATTGAACACCTGGCTCAACACTTCCTTGTGACATATCCTCAGATTGACAATTAGACTATACATGGCCTGACTGGTGACATTTGTAGTACAATTTCTGTCCAAGCCAATCCTGATATTGTCTCATTTGTGGGGATAAAACTGCTATCATCGCTAACCACCCAACGAACCTAAACTAAAACCTGAACTAAAACTACTTTTCTTGTGATAGAGAAATTGTTACTATTGCTGGTATCTCCTCCTGGAACAACTAATTTTTCTTTGTTTTTCCTTTGCCTAGAACTAGGACCATACTCCTGTATTATATTCTATCCATGAACCTGTCCTTGGCCTCCACGAGCCCTAGATCTAATATTAATAGCATTTTTCTTAGAAAAAGTTTGATGCCTCAAACCAATGATCTATCTCTTGATCTAGAGACTCAATCTCCATTCAAATTTCCTAACCTTAGCTACCTCATCTGGTACAATCTGATGAGCAAATCTAGCTAACTCCGTAAACTTCCTCTCATAATCTTGAACTAATAAGCTTCCTTGCCCCAATGAAAGAGATTTCTAAACTTTCATCTCCCTTATCACCGTAGGGAAAAACCTCTCAAGAAATGCCTCCTTAAATGCCTCCCAACTCAAGGCATGAATATTAATAGTGTCTTTGTAGGATCTCCAACAATAAACAACACTCCTATGGAACTAATGTGCTACAACCTTAATCTTTACCTCGTTACCTTCTACACCCAAAATCTCCATCATCTCAGAAATTTCTTCCAACCATCTTTTTGCTTTAACTAGATCTTTTTCCCTGTTAAAATGAGGAGGATCATACTTCATAAACTGACTAATAATTTTCATAATTGGTTTGTCCCCTGGTGCAGGTGCCACTACCGCGGCTAGCGTAAGAGCTATTGTTAGTCCACCCCACAGATACTATATCTAGGCCCACTGGGCCACCATGAATAGAACTATTTGCTCATAAACAGGCTGTGGGAAGCCACCATCAACCAACGAAACCTCATAAAAATCCCTTTGCCCTCTACCTGGGGCATTAGGATTCTGACCATTAGTTTGACCTCTTTAATTTTCACTATTTCCACCTTCAGCCATTATACAAAATATAACTATCATCAACTCCAAAACTAGCAATATAATACGAATAAATGACTAAATTTAGCAAAAATTATAAGCCCTTCCTACCTAAGACCCAAACATAAACGCAACCTAGGTTTTTGATCCTATTTTGTCATGCGCCTAACATAATTGTTCGGGACGGATGATATGAGAATATGGGAACTAATTAAAATAAACAAAAAGCTGTTCCAAAGTCAAGTTATAATTTAATAATAACAATCAGAGCATCTAACATTGTCTTTCATTCCCATATAAAATGATAGAAACAACATTATAATAATAAAAGCTAACTTCGCACCCCAATAACACAATCCAAGGCTTACACAGCCACAATAAAATAATCATAATACATCCTAACATATAACTAAGTCTGGGACCCACACTCCAGGTCGCACAAATAGAAATACAATAGTCCAAAAGAAAAATAAAATAAAATAACATGATAAGCTAATCCATCAGTCTCAACTAAACTCTGGGTGGTTATTCCCTAGTCTTATGGGATCACCTGAAATAACGATGGGGTAAGCACAACCGCCAAGTAGGTATGATGGTGCAAGTGTGCATAAGTGAACAATAATCAAGCATATAACATAACTCACAACAATATCCACTAAAATATAATATAGCAATGCACATGTGATGTAATGCAATAGCTAATGCATTCTCTAATCTCCATCTATCCCCAACCTTATCCTAAGACGGGTGACGCTTAGCAAAGCACGCAGGATCACCTACCTCACCGTTTACACTTAGGCGAATGTATATCTCAATAAATATCACAAGTGGGGAACTGAGTTACACCCCCACAGATGTAAGACTCAGGGGAACTGAGTTACACCCGTTGGCCCTTCTGCTAGAGAACCAATTTACACCTTTAGTCAAGCATCTGCTTAGCTCAAGCAGGGTCTGGCTGCAGTCCGAAGAAAATCTCCTAGTCATATCTCATAGTTAACGTCCCAACTCTAAATGACTAAGCTTTAGTGTTATATATAGTCTGGAGATCACCCATTATTTTCAAAATCTTATTTTATCATTTTTCTTAAAATCAAGGATCTTGCCCATATATATAACCCATGCTTCAGCATGTTAGTAGAATCAACATAACACTCTCAACTAATCATTAATCATAATATAAAACCAGATGATATAACCCCAGCCTCATGCATATGATATGCTCAATCATATAAATAAATATCATTTTAATATAAACATGCATTCCATTAGGTTTGTTGATGAATTGGGGTTCATTTTATATAAAAATCAATAATAATTGGGTTTGGGTACAAAACTAGTTTTTAGAAATCAAATTTTAACATTTTTTTAAATTCTACCAAACAATGGCCGGACTCCAGTGTCTACTGTCTGAACACCAAAAGCTATTGTTCGAACACCTACCGTTCGGACACCCTAGGTGCCGTTCGAACGCTAAAGCTTAGTGCCCAATTTCTTGGTTTTTTTTCAACGAAATGCAACTTCAAAACATTCCCCAAATCACCCATCCAAGCCTCAATCTCAATAATAAATCATATATAAACACTTGAACACTTAAACCATATGTTTCTACAACATTTAATCAAAGAATAACTTAAATATATGCAAAATCTCCACATATATATGCATATATACAACATTCATACACACATATATACATATATATCACAAATACCACAATACTCATCCAAATTAAGCATATAATATGTCAAAATCATCCTAACAATGTCTAGAACACAAATATAAGTCACACCTATCTTGAATCCGAAAAGAAAAGAAGAAATGAGAAGATTTGAGTTTTTACTCCCAAACTTTTAGCTTCGATATCTCCCACCTTAAGCAAAACCACAGTAAACTTGCACCATCATGATGTTTACGGTATCAAATACTACCCTGATCCGCCGACCTTCTTTCCCAGAACTCACTTTCTCTCTGTACTCTCTCTCTCTCTTTCTCCCCCCTCTCTTTTCTTTCTCTTTCCCTTGTTCTCTAGAAACTGCAAGGGAAATAGAAGAAAGAAAAAAAAGGAAAGAAATAGGAGGAGAAAAGAATAGCTGGGCCACTAGCCTAGTTGTCCAACCCAATACCAACCTAAGCCAAACCCATTCCAGGAAAAATAAATTAAACCTACCCAATCTCAGTTTAAATATTTTATTGGCCCAAAATAATATATAAATAACCAAAAATAAATACTGGGTATTACATTCCCTATGCACATAGCACTATGCACTAACACACACACATACATATCTGGGAGCTACGCTATATATTAAGTCAAATGCTAGGCACTATCTCACTCATTAGACTAGACGCTAAGCTCACATACCTAAATTAAGCGTAAGGCGCTAACTCCCACATCAAATCCAAGAGCGAGGCTTTCTCGTATTGATCTAGTGCAAATTATTAACTTCATTGATCACACACTAACACATAAATATTAGTAGAGAGCTCACTAGGGTCGATGATAATGGCTAAGGCCACCAGTTTGTTACCACGACATTCTGAAATCACACATCCAGACCAGTCCATTACCTTCATACCAAATTAAGCGCAAGGGACAGACAAAACGTAGAGTAAATCTCCTACACCTAAACCAATCCATTATTATTATATCTAGTATTACATACATATATAAGCACACGGTTCGGACTACTTTAGATCTAAACTACATTGACTTGATTCCTTTACAAAGTATATTGGCAGCTTGGGCATTCCCTGAGTCTGGTTACCATCATCTTCATATACTCTCTCTCACTATTCACTCCTTCCCCGCAAGACTGTCATGGTTTCTACGACCATTCCCATCACACATACAAGGACAGAACTAAGAATTTTTTTCCTAGGCTATGTTAAACTGAGCTATGACTAGATATTTGTTGGGATATTAAAAAAAGCCAAAAACATAAATAAAGAACAACACGACAATTTTACGTGGTTCGACAATGCTTATGTCCACTAAGAGCTTCGCTATGTTTTTATGAAAAATATAGAGGGATATAAAACCTCTCTGTCTCACTTTTCTCCATCTCTTAAACCTCTCTATGTTTTTTTTTACTAGTTAGCTGCACATAAACCTATGAAGTTTCCTACCTATTTATACTATTTTTATGAAAAAATAGTACAGAGGGTTTAATAGAAAATTAATATAAAAGATTTTTCTAAAATATTGAAGATGGTAGTTTGTTTTCGTTGGTAAGAAATTTCATCCATCCACATGTATGGCAATATGCTGGTCAACAATTACCCCTCTCCACCCAGCGTGGGTGGATTTATCACATTCTGCTGAATATAACATCTTCTAGTGATCTTAAAGCACCCCTTAAATAAGGCTCCTACACTATCTTATTCAAGTGCCAATAACATTAGCTATAAGCATCATAGCTAGGATTCCTCCCTACAATGCCTCTGTTTAGCATTGCCCTACCCTTGGTCTTGGGCGATTGCACCCTCTCACTAACAATTTTTCACTTGAGTTCATACTTGCCAAGCTTTTGTAGAACTCAAGCTTTTTTCTTTTAACCACATTCGTCATCATATCTAACGAATTCTTGTTAGCATGAATTTTGTCCAGCTATAAAAATTTTTGAACCAGGATATCACAAATCCAATGATATCTCACATCAATATGCTTTGATCTAGAGTGGAAGGTCAGATTCTTACATAGATGGATTATACTTTGAGTATCACAAAAAAGATATATCTTTCTTGTGGCAATCCCAACTCTTCTAAGAGCTTTTTCAACCATAATATTTCTTCACATGCTTCTATCACTGCTATGTACTCTGCTTCTATAGTAGATAGAACTATACATTTCTATAGTCTTAACTACCAAGATACTGCTCCTCTTGCATAGGTCATCAAATATCTCGAAGTGACTTTCTAGGGTCAACATTTTGCAGAACTTAAGCTTTTCTCTTTAAACCACCTTCATAATCATATCTGACAGATTCTTGTTAACATGAATTTTGTCTAGCTGTAAAAACTTTTGATCCTGGATATCAAAACTCCAATGATATTCACATCAATTTGCTTCGATCTAGAGTGGAAGATTGGATTCTTACATAGAAAGATTGCATTTTAACTATCACAAAAAGGACATATCTTTCTTGTGGCAATCCAAACTCTTCTAGGAACTTTTTCAACCACAGTATTTTCTTACATGCTTCTGTCACTACTATGTACTTTGCTTCTATAGTAGATAGAATTAAACATTTCTATAGTCTTGACTACCAAGACATTGCTCCTCCTGTATAAGTTATCAAGTATCTCGAAGTTAACTTTCTGGATTCAACATCATTGGCCATATCTGTGCTAGTGAAATCATCTAGCACTGTTTTGTTAGTACTAAAACACAAAATACTTTTGAAGCACCTTTGAAATACCTGAGAATCCATTTCACAGCTTCCTAGAGTTCCTTTCCAAGATTGGAAAGAAATTTACTTGCAACCCTAACTGCGTAAGTAGTATCAGGCTACCATTATATACATCAGGCTTCCAATAGCGAATTGATAAGGCACTTTAATCATTTTTTCCCTTCTCTTTATCAGTCTTGGGACTCTGATTTGTGCTTAACTTGAAATGGCTTGCGAGTGGATATGATATAACTTTGGCTTTATTCATGTTACAAATCTCCAACACCATTTTAATATACCTTTTTTGAGACAGCCATAACTTCTTTTTTTTTTTGGTTAACCCGAAACCCCACCGATTTATTGCAAACCTCAACGGTTGGCATAGCTGGTGGGTAAACCAGAGAAGGGGGAAGCGGCCCGACTCAAGGTATTCCACCGTTTAAATCGAGATGCTCCAAGCGCGATTCGAACCCTCGCCATTCCGGGTTTATAGTTTTGGTGGGGAACTTCTTGACCGCTGGGTTACACTGCGGGGTCATAACTTCTTGTTTTGTCTATCTCTAGTGATCTTCATTCCAAATATTTTTTTTGCTGGTCCTAAATTTTTTATAGCAAATGACTTGCCAAGTTCCTTCTTTAATTGGTTAATTTTGGCAGTGTCATAGCCAATAATTAACATGTCATCAACATATAGTAGCAGGACAATGAAGTCACTATCAGTAAACTTGTTGAAGTAAACACAATGATAAGATGTAGTCCTACCATATCCATGATTCATTATGAATGAGTCAAATATCTTGTACCACTGCTGTGGAGCTTGCTTTAATCCATGCAAGTTTTCTTCAATCGGTGTACATAATTTTCTTTTCCTTTGAACCCTTCCAACTACTCTATATATATCTTCTCCTCCAAATCACCATGAAGGATTACAGTTTTGAGATCTAACTACTCAATCTCTAGACTCAAATTAGCAGTTAATCTGAGTATAACTCGAATTAGGTTCATTTTCACAACTGGTGAAAATATCTCATCAAAGTCAATACCTTTTCTTTGACTAAACCCTTTACCACCAATTGGCTTTTGTACCTTGGTTGATTTCCTCCTTCATTCTTCAACCTAAATACCTATTTGTTCTAGAGAGCTCTTCTTAAGAAAGTTTCATCAAGTCATAAGTATAGTTTTCATGTAGGGATTTTATCTCTTCTTGCATAGCCTTTTGTTACTCAGTCTTTTTCTTACGACACATCGCTTCTTCATACATTTCTAGTTCACCCTTGTCAATCAATATCACGTACTCATTGACAGGGTATCAGGCAGATGGTCGGTGTTCTCTAGTCGATTTTCTCAACTGAGGCTCTTCTGGTGGAGCTTGTTAGCTTCTTCATCTGGTATAACTTGTTTATCATTTATAGGAAGTTCTTCAACTTGTTCATCTTCCCCTACTTCTTTAGTCTCCATTAGTGGAATGACAAGGTCCACCTTGATTGGAACTTCAATTAAGGCTCTAAGCTTTACCGGTTGTAAATTTTCTTAAATAATCTGATCTTTAAGAAGAGCAACATCTCTACTTTTGATAAGTTTCTTCTCAATTGGGTCCTATATTCTGCAACCATATTCTTCATGTCCATATCCCAAAAATATTCACTATCTAGTTTTATCATCAAGCTTAGACCTTTCATCTCTGAGAATATGAACAAAAGCTATATAGCCAAATACCTTCAGATAACCGTAAGAAATATCTTTTTCGCTCTAAACTCTTTCTAGGATATCAGGTTAAGAGGAATTGAAGGAAATAAATTGATGATATCGACTGCATTTCTCAATGCTTCACCCCAAATGGTATAGGAAGGTTTTCATGAGAGAGTATGCACCTTATCAATTCACAGATACTTCTATTTATTTTCTTTGCTACACAATTGTGCTGAAGAGTCTTTGGCACCGATTTCTGTAGCTTGATCTTATGAGTTCTGCAATACTATTCAAATGGGCCTCTATATATACCCCCATTATCAGCATGAACACATTTTAACTTCCTCTCTATTTCTCTTTCTATGTGGGCATGAAAAATCTTAAAAAAGACATCCAATACTCTATCTTTTGTATTTAATGTAAACGTTCGCATTTTTCTGGAATGATCATTGATGAAAGTGACAAAATACAAACAATTACCCATAGTTTTATTTTTCATATAACAAACATCTGTGTGAACCAAGTCAAGTGGTCCTAATCTTTTGGATGGCAAAAACGATCAAAATGTAACTCTGTGATGTTTTCTTACCAAATAATGTGTAAAAGTCTTTAGTTGTAGATCCTTTACGTTTGGCAACAAATGCTTTCTTACCAATGTTTAAAGTCCATTCTCACTTATATGGCCAAGTCTCTTATGCATAGTTCAGAATATGCTTCTTTGATAGCATTTACTTCTCCTTCAATCAGGGATGCTTGCATCACAGAAAAAGATTTTTTTTCTTTTGGTAATCACAAAAAGAGTTAATCTTACTTCCTCTGGCCATTACTAAGGAACCCTCCACTTTCTATCACTAAAGTGATTCCTATAGCCTTCATCATTAAGTTTTCCTACGAAAATTAAATTGAGGCAGATGTCTGGAAGATGTCGAACATCCCTTAGTATCAATTTGTAGCCAATGCTGGTTATTAGGCAAATATCTTCCTTACCAACAATCTTAGACATGCCATTATTTTCCATCCTAACAAGGCTAAAGTCTCCACTAGTGTAGAATGAGAAGTAGTCTCTATATGAAGTCACATGGAATGAGACATCTGAGTCAATAACCCAATAGCTATTATCTTGGCTAGTGAGCCTTATATAAACATCATCACAAACGACTATATCTCATTTTTTGCTACAATCGTGGACTTGTCTTAATTGCTTGTACCTTTACCATTTTCTTGGTCTCTTTTGAAGGCTTTGCAGTACTTCTTGAAGTCACCCTTCTCTCTATAGTAATAGCATTCAAAGTCTTTTCTGTCTCGGGATCCCCTCTGGACTTGTCTCTATTGCTATGATGATCTCTACTCTGGCTTCTACCACGTTTTCTTGTTTTTTGGTAACAAAAATTCTAGGTTGTGCATGAAAGCAATGCTCTTTCCTTCAGGTTTCTTCATTGAGCAAGCTATCCTTTACCATCCTTAATGTCACTGTCCCATTAGGGGCTAAATTATTGAGCAACACTATCAGTGTCTCCCAACTGTTGGGCAATAAACTTAGTAATAGCAATGCTTGTAGTTCATCTTCTAGAACCATCTTTAGTGTAGTTAACTGATTTACTACACCTTGAAAGTTCACAAAAGTGCTTTGATACACTGTGTCCATCCTTATACTTCATGTTGACAAGCTTCCTCACTAGGTAAGCTTTGTTTAATGTTGTTTGTCTCTCGTACACAGATCCCAACTTATTCCACAAGACATCAATTGCAGTTTCTTATCAAATATGGTGGAATACACTTTAATCGACCTATTGCCGAATAACAGTAATGCACTTTCGATGCAAGATTTTCCAAGCATCATCTGTAATCATGCTTGGTTTAGCAGCATTTTCCTGGATGGGTGTATACGAATCCTTACAATAAAGGATGTCCTCCATTCTAGGCCTCCAAATGGAGTAATTACCTGAGTTTAACTTGATCATACCACTTATTGCCTCTATTAATTTAATCTAGAAGTAAAATTTTCAAATTTCGATCTCACATATGAATCTGGAATGCCAAAAAAAAACCTAAAGAAAGGCTTAAAAGAAAAACTTCCAAGAATTTTAGGGTTGGTAGTGATTTCTCCAAACTTCAGGAGTCAAATTGTAATTAACTTTCTAAAATATTCCTAATAATATTCGCAAATGATGTGGCAGGATAATGTTGTGGATTGATAAGGTAGCGTTGACTAGACCACTGATATGGCAATCTGGCTTGGTTGCTAACATGGTTGTGGCTACTAAAAATTATATTTCAACAAAAATTTGATTATAAGGATCAAACCTTGATGTTTAAGAAAACAACTTCACAACTAAACCAATTAGACAAGTAAGCTCATGTTGTTAATACTTAACAAATTTAATATACATATTATTTTTCAGAAAAGACCCCAAGTTTTGTTCACAAGCATTGGTTGCATTGTGTGTTTTCCTGTGAAGACTTCGTAAACACTGTATGGACAAATTTAGACTTTGTTTTTTATATAGTTTGAATAGTTGGTTTCATCTCATCGAGAGGATTACTCCGATATACAAAATAGATTTTGAGCAACCAAAAAAAATGTTGGTAGATGTAAACTTGAACCATTTTCGACCCGAGTCTCTCGATTTGGCTCTGATCCACTTGTTAAGGATTAAAATGAGCTAAAAACATAAATAAAGAACAACACAAGAATTTTACATAGTTCGACAATGCCTACATCCACAAAGAGTTTCACTATGTTTTTATGAAAAATACAGAAGAATACAAAATCTCGCTGCCTCACTTCTCTCATCTCTTAAACCTCTCTGCCTTTTTTTACCAATTAGATGCTCACAACCTACAAAATTTCCTCCCTATATATACTGTTTTTACAAACAAAAATAGTGACGAGGGTTTAACAAAAATTAATAAAAAAAAGATTTGTCTAAAATATTGAAGATGGCCGTTTGTTTTCACTGGTGAGAAATTTCATCCATCCACATGGGTAGACAACATACTAGTCAACAATACTAAACTAGATCAGGAATTTTTCTCACCCTAAGCTATAGACTAGGTATTAAATTAGGTGATAACTGAGTATTAATTGGGATACAGAGAATTAGACTATAATATTATATACTATTACTACTAAAAAAATTTAGACCAAATTTTATCCAGATTACAGCCCACCCAAGGCCCTACACACCTCTACCCATGCATACATGCACTCATGCATATGAACTATCTTAAGTTCACATACCAAACTTCATGTTCAAATACAGCTTACAGTATCAATCTCATCCCTAGTGGGACTCACTTTTTACAAAGCATCCCTAGTGGAACCCCATAAACAGACTTAGTTTTTAGATTTCATTTAAAGTTAAACCAGCATATATGCTCCCTAGGGTACATCACTACCAAATGAGCAAACATCTTTCTACACTCACACACCTAACTATGATTGGCTTGATTATGGAAGATATTGAAAGATTACCTCACATTTTATATACCACATGCATTTTTAATCATTTTTGTGGGCTTATATTGTATAGATCATTATAAATTGAATATTATTTTCTGAGGTTGCTATTGTAAATAATGGAAATGGACTTTAGATATCTCTAGATATTTAAGCGTAATAATTTTTCGGGTGTGTAGTTAAAACTCTGAACCTACTATCTCTGATTACACAAACAACTAAGTGTCACTAAAAAGGCTTTTATCACAATTTTTAAAGTATAATCAAAATATTTTAAACTAAAACCAAAACTTGAGTTTTTCGATACGTCATTTTGAAAGTGTTAGGTGACAACTCTAAGTCTCTGTATCAAGGCCCTATTTCAAAATCAAAATCATAATTTTCACTATTCCAATGATGCTAGACGCACCACTTCACAATTGTGGATCTTAGCCCATGCCTTACTTAGCATGCAAGTTTGGTCGGAATAGTTGAACATGCTTATATCCATTAATGAAGTAGTGATCGTGAATAGTTAATTTACTAACCTCTTTCGTGATTCTACGAACATCTGTTTAGTTAACTAGTTTCTAATTAGGCATTTGTATCGCTCCGATATTTTCAATCACAAGAATTATTTTTTGCCTCCGGGCTAGCTTCTAAATGATCACTCTAGGCCCCAGAAGCTTGATTTTGATGTCTCTCTCTTCTTTCAAACTCGTCTTCTCGTTATCTCTTTGGTAACCTTCAGCCACCTTAGGATGAAAGTCACTCGATCTTCTAAGTCTGATTTTGATACTTTGATCGACTTTGAAAACCCTATTACCTACATCATGTGCCTTGTTCTCGCCCACTCCTTTTTCATGTGCCATCAAATAACTAGAGAAATATTTTATCATAAAATATAATTAATCATATTAAATTTCTTAAATTCATGATGAATTTCTTATGTAACTAACGAAGTTAAATTTTTGAACAAATTCTCCGCATAAAATTAGTACCAATTTTTTTAATTTTAAATTCATAAATGCTAACACAATCTTACATAACATATCATACTATACAGGTCCCGTTTGGTATAAAATAAAACTCCAAAAAAACTCTATAAATCTCTAACAATTCCTCTACCTTTAATTTTCTCGCCATTACTAATTTTAAAAAATTCTAATATTTCGCTAAAAAAATAAAAAAATCTGAAAGTAAATTGACCGAATGTGTAAATTTTTTATACAATTATATTCTTCGTATCGAAAGTTTTCAAACGAGTACCATTATCGTTATTTTTTGTGAATTTTTTAAAATTCGTGAGAATGAATTTAAAAAATCATTTCTACAGTTTGTGACTTTTAAAAAAAAAATACCAAAATTAATCTCAAAATATATTTTATCCTAATTTATTTTATTTTTTCTTATTCAAAATAGTGCGGCAATGTAGTGCAGAAAATATCGTCGGTGTTTAAACATCGTGCATAGATTATTTGTCCCATCCCCTCAAATAAAGAAAACGTGTGTCCATCAATCAAATCTACCCTCCTCTCTCTCTCTCTCTCTCTTTTTTAAAGGATTTACAGGCAGAAACATTAGATACATATACATATGTATTGCTTTTAGGAAAAGTGTTCACATGTTTCAATAGGATGGGCATTTTTCACCATTGACTAATTGCTGAACCAGATCCAACATGGAAAATAATTAAAATAAAAAATAATAAAAAATTAATTTATTAATTAATATTTTGGTTAATCAAGTCAAATAAAAACACACGCACACATATATATTCATTCATCTATTTTGTTTGTCATTAAATCCTTTATCTAAACACACTTTTAGTTTTCCAGATTCATAATTTTTATTTTTATTCTCACTTAATTCTTCTTTTTCATCCCCACATTCATGTTCCAAATATAATATTAAAGCTCTATTTTGAATAGTAGTTTCTACTAATGTAAAATATATTTTGAAAAATAATTTTACTCATATTAAGAAAATATTTTAAGAATATGAGTAAATGTGTTTTTCAATAAAATATTTTATATTGAAACAAAGGATAATAAGAAAAGAAAAAATTATTAAAAGTTGGTAAAAAATAGAAGATTTATTTTCTTCTGTTTGGCTATGCGAAGAAAATGAGTTCTTGTTTAATTTTTAAAGGAAATAAAAAATGAAGAAGAAAATTTAATGGAATAACTTTTTCATGCTGCTTTGCATCTATTTTTCTCCTTTTTTAATTCATAAAAATCAAATACAAAAGAAAGGAAAAAAAAATTATTCCCCTCACTTTCCCTTTCATCTTCCAGGCTGTACCAATTCCAAACATAGCCTAATAAGTTATTCCGTAGCATCATCTTAGTTTGTCCCAAGAATCATCCCTACTAAGGATTCGGTAAAAGTTTGATGACCAAACAGCCCCAATGTGACTTGACTCACATGAAGTTCCTCGGGATCTGCTGAGAGAGCAAAGACCTAATTAAAAACACATCCAAACACAATAATTTTGTTTTCAAGTTTGTTTGAACACAAAAAGAGTAGTTGAACCACTGTATCAACGATATTAAGTGAAGGACATTAATGTTTTCCCAATTTACATACATATATATTATATAATTTAATTAAAAATTTATCTTTAAAGCCCGCTTGGAATCTCAAATCTAAAAAATAAAAAATAAAAAACAGGTAAATTTGAAATTATTAAGTATTCCATACGTTTCTTAAATAGTGTGAAAATTTAAAAAAAATAAAAAATAATAACAAAAGTTAGAGAAAGTTTCTAAAAGTTAAAAGATTTTTGATAAAATTTGATAAAAGTTAAAAAAAATTCAAAAAATAAAATTTTTTATGTAAAAAAGTTAGAGAAAAATAAAAAATTTTTTTTTATCAAATTTAAAACTTTAAACACATACTTAAGGGGCATTTGATTAATGATAAAATTGAATAAAAGTTATAAGTTGATAATTTGTATAATGAGATAAAAAATTATTAATTTTACAGAATTTTAGTATTTTTCAGTTATTTTCAGAATTACAAACGGAATTTTTGTGTGGCTAAAAAATATCTTGCCCAACCACAAAGGGCTTCCTCGCCCATAAATTACACCCCCAACCAAAGAATGCATATTTTAATTAAATTAAGACTAAATAATTTAATAGTTATATCATGTAATTATTTCATTAATTACGCTCAAGTGCATTAGGAGTTCTCAAAATATATACAATAAAGTCACAAATTTCAAGACTTACATTATCTACCATTTAATACCATCACTTTATAATCAAATTAATATAAAACATGTCAAATTCCACTCTATAAATGGCATAAACGTAATCAAGATAAGTGTTTCTTCGTCTCTTCCTCTTCTCTCTCTATATTTTTCTCTCTGTATACATGAAATTATTGTCAATGTATGCAACTGACTTATAAGTATCAAAAAATCTTTGCTCAAAAATCAACTCCGACTATTTTATTTCACTATTTTTCTTCGCAAGTATGTACCAAAAGGGAATTTATAAGAACACAGGAGAAGAGAAGTCTACCGAGGAAGAGGGCTACAATTTTCCCACAACGGCTTTAATGACATTTTATGATGATTTTAGAGGGTCTTGGCCCGATCTCTCAATATATACAGCTCCGTCTTGATTCTTAACATAAACAATCTTTTTTTTTTCTTTTTTTTTTTTTTTGTTAAGTTTCTTGATATATACATATAGATATGTAGATATATTGATTAATCACCGGATCATGTCGATAGCAAAATCATGAAAGAAATGGGAGGGAGATTTTCATACTAATTTAGATCCTGCTTTTTTTGTTAAAAAAAAAAATGGAGGTAAGATCCTATTAAGTAATTAAAAAGCCCAACAAATTAACAACAACAATCTACTAATATATGCACAAATAATAACTGAAAATTACATCCACCCCACAACCACAAAAACAAAACCATCTCTCTAAAAACCTACAGACCAAATTAATTAATAAAGTACTGTAAGACATCACCACCAAAGCAAAATAAAAACAATTTTTTTTTTTTTTTTTAAGTTCTTAGGCCTCATTTTATTGAGATGAACTTAAAAAATATATTAAGGAACTACCGTCGCCGGGATATTTGTGTCCGATCGCCGGAGACTGCCACCAGAGAAAGTAAGCTATCATTTTCTACGCTTACCGGGCTTGGGTCGGTGGCGAGTCTTGTCCTTTTTCCCAAAAGCGCTGCAAAACCCACATGCAGAAACCCTCGGAGATGGCGGCTCTATCGCCGGCGATACCTTGCCGGTGCGGTAAGCCCGTCCGCCGTTGGATCGGCTCCGTTCAATTGTGTTGATTGATCCGACGGCCACTGAAGGCTTCACCTCTTTCGGCTGTTCCTGCTGGTCTTGTGCTTTGTTGTCGTCTTCCTTTTGGGTCAATCGATTCAATTCACCGGAGAGAAACTTGTCATCAAATACCAGACCCGATGAGCCTTGTCTCCTGAATGATATTTCAGATCTCTGTAACCCAGCCATCGCTCTCTCTTTCTCTTTCTATAATTCTCCCTCTCTCTCTCGATCTTTCTTATTTGATGTGTATGAACACTGTGGTGCCTTGACTGTTGCTTATGGCTTTCGCGATACGTGCATTCACATACATAAAGAGAGAGAGAGAGAGAGAGAGAGAGAGAGAAGATAAGAGGCAGAAGAGGCTGATTGGAACAGGTCGTGAGTTGGGTCGGTGCCAATCGGTCAAACATCGATTGTTTATTTTTATTTTGTTTTTATTTTTTTTTTCATTTCTTTTATTTTAGTGTGAGCAAACAGTGGTTCAGGAAGTGGACTTATTTAATCACACAAATAAATTATTTTATTATTTTATATATCTATTTGTCTTCCAATCTTTTCTTCCACCCATCTCAACTATTTTTTTTATTTTATTTTTCTAAATCTATACTAGCATACTAAAATGAAGAAGAGTAAAGAGACCGAGTTAAAAAGAGTGCGACAGATGATTCTTTCTTTTATTATTATTATTATTATTTTTTGGTATGTGTTATTATTGATATTAAATGAATTTATAATAATTTTGAGGGCCACACATTTTGGACTTATATTGAAATATCATAATTAGTTTATTTTATTAATTTTAAAAAGTGTTTGTTTTTTATTTTTTCTACATATATATTTTTTTAGTAATTGGTACTGATATATTAAAATATATATTAAAATGTAAGAAGTGGAGAGAGGATGACACGTTACTAATTGTTTGCCCTTTTTTTTTTTGGCATGTTTTTGTTTTATTTTATTTTGTATGAATGAGTGAGGATTGGTTGATACCTAATGGCTTGATTTTTTTTTTTTTTTGGTGGTGTGTATTGTTTTATCTTGTATTTTTTTAAACAATTGTTGTGGATATTTTTAATATGATTTTATATTTTACATATATTATTCATTATTTATCATAAAATTAAATATATTACAAAATTAATAACAAAATATGAACATTCTGCTAATCTATATTAATATGTTATATAAAATAAATTTATACGAAAATAACACGTAATTTTATTATAAGTCAACAATTGTAATTTATTTTGTTTTCCTCCCCTATATTTTAGTTCTTTTGTTTGGATACTAATTTTATTTTTAAATTAAAAATTTCAATGATTATTAGTAATTCAACACGTATTTCATTTTTTTATTTTTGTATTTTATTTTTATTTGGAGGAACGATGTGTACTACATTTTTATTTCTTTATAAGTTTATAATAAATTATTTCACTCTTATTAGGGGTATTTAAAGAATTGTCAGTAGTCTGACACATGTGATATTTTTTTGATTTTACATTTTAATTTTTGTTTAGAGTACCAACATATATTACACTTTTTTTTTTAACTCTATAGTGAATTATGTTATTACAAATTAAGTATTTGATATTTGAACTTGTTTATACATTACATATTTATTATATTAAATATTATTTTATACTTAATATATTTTACATATGTTTATATATATAATTAAATACATTATAAAAACCCACAGCATTGCGCTGGTATTCTATATTCCGCATCTATGTTTGTACCCATGGATTATTGGGTTGACCTCACATGGTAAAATAATAAAAATAATAAATAGTTAATTAAACCTTAATTTTAAAAAAAAAAAGATGCTTCCTCAAAATTAGAAAGATTTCCGCCTGTATTTTTTTAGCATCCGTACCGATAGATTATTACTATTCTTATATTATTTTTGATAACTCATGGTGCTCGGTCTCGCTTACACGTACCCCAACTAATCTGACTAATTTGATCACTGAACTCCTGAAGTTAAAGACCTAGTAAACTTTTCAGTGACTCTAAGAAAAACTCGAACTAGTAACCTTAGGATTTACCAATTAAACTAATCCTCGTAGTTTACAGATAATATAATCAGTATTTTTTTCTTAATTTTCTTTTAATTTTAGTATGATCAAACTCGTGCTTTGCACCGAACCAAAAAAAAAACATATATTTTTAGTATTTTTAATTAATATATATATATATATATATATGTTACAAATTACATGTAATATTTACGCTCGTTTGAAATGGTGAATTTGATTTCATTTGATAAAAATTCTCACTAATTTTTATGTTTGGAATTAAAATAAAATTTTATAAATTGCATCTTAAACTCAAAATATGTTCCAAACATAAAATTTTATTTATCAAATCAAATCAAAATTCTTTATTTTCAAATCAAATCAATTCTAAAAAAAGAATGTTTCTAAAGGGAGTGTTAATGTTTTTTATTTTTTGACATTATAATTATTTAGAGTACTATTTTTGAATGCGAGTTTTTAGTTAAAACAACACAGATTAAGGTTATATATATATATATATATATTTGGGATGAACTACACCTACCCCTCTTTAATATTTAGGTGATTGCAATTGCAATACTTTAAATTTAAAAATTATACTTTCGTCCCTTATTCTGAAATATTGTTAACATTTCTCACTTCTGTTAAATTAACCATTAAAACTTAACAAAAAAATGTCAAAATAATCAAAATTTTTGGTACTTTTCCTATTTTAACCCTCCCTATTTCACATCTTTGTTAGTTTTTCTTTTTTTTTTTAACAAAAATCTCAAAAATAAATAAGAAAAAGTAAAAACAAAAACAATTGAAAACTTTTGTAAATTAAACAGACGGAAATACAAAATAGAGGGGTTAAATAAAAAGTACCTTAAATTTTTGTTACTTTAACATTTTTTGTTGTGTTTTAACGGTTAGTTTAATAAAAATGAGTCAATATTAATAATATTTAAAATAAGGAAGTAAATGTAATTTTTAAATATTTAGGGGTGATAAGGGTAATTACTTAACTGTTGAAGGTAGATAGGTGTTATTTACCCTTTATTTTTTTTTTATATAACTCTCTCAAATAGAATTTATAATATAATATTTTTGCGATATATGTGCAACTCTTGTTTAAAATATAATTCCTTGTCTAACTTTCTAAAAATAATTCCAAATACAAAATTATTTATATTACAAGTGCACTACTCTTTCAAAAATAATTCAATATCCAAAAATTCTTTTCAAAATTAATTCTCACTATAACATTATTTTTCTTACATATCACACCTCTAACCTCATAATTCGGGAAGGATAGCATAGGAATATGAGAATTAAATAAAATAAATAAAATTCTAATCCAAGATTAAGTCATCACAAATAATAATAATCAAAGTATCTAGCATCATTTCTCATTTTCATATAAAAATAATATTAAAGTACATTATTATCAATTAAACAACAACAAAATTCAATTTAATGTCATTTCCAATGACCGCATCTAAGTCTTACACAACGAGAATATATATTATAATCATATTTATATCTCTTGAGATCGAGATATCATAAATGTACGTATCAGACCTCCACTCTAAGTCACAAAATTTATAACTCTAATAACCCAACTCTCGATTAAAAGAATAAACACAAATATGATCATCTATAATTAAGATCGGACTTAGGCTACTCGGGCCTAAGCTACCTATGTATCTCACCTTAGAAATCAGGTCACTTAAGTTTTTAGTTTATTACTCAAGGTTCACAGCCAACTCATTGTCAACAAATCAAACATTAAACATCCTTATAGTTAACAATCTCAGTGTCTCAACACATAACAATAATCTATATAATCGCATGCAATGGGTAATGATGGAATGTAATACCAATACATATTCTCTAATTTCTATCTTCTCCCAACCTTATCTTAAGATAGGTGACATTTAGTAAAGTATGCGGGGCCACCAACCGCATTATTTACGCTTCTAGCGAATGTCTATCTTAACATACATCACGAGTGAGAAACCTAGTTACGCCTCATCATGTTTTTGAGAGTTTGATTACATCTCTCAGCAACACCATTTTGTTCAAGGACTCCCAGGCATAGTATATTGGACAATAATCCCACGCTCTTGTAAATATTTGGCAAAGGGTCCCATATGCTGCCTAATATCACCAAGTTTGCCATAATATTCACCCCCACGGTCAGATCTCACAATTTTGATAATTTTTTCTAATTATTTTTCAACCTCAATCTTAAAAATTTTTAATTTTTTCTAGAACATTTGATTTTTCTTTTATCAAATAAATGTAATTATAATGAGAAAAGTCATCGATAAAGGTAAAAATATTTATTACTACATAATGTGGGAGAATAAGGATGACCGATGTCAATATGAATGATTTCTAGAAGATCTGAACTGCGAGTTGCACCTTTCATTTTAACTTTAGTTAGCTTGCCCCTAATACAATCCACACAAGTCTCTAAATCTTCAAAATCAAGAGAAGTAAGAATGTCATTTTTAATTAATCTATCTATCCTTTCTTTAGATATGTGACATAAAAGCTTAAGCCACAAAATTGAAAACTTTTCTTTGATTAAGGGTCCCTTAGGTACTATAATTTCAGTACTCAAAGAAGTATATACACTATTAGAAGCCAAACACATTGGATATAAATTATCATTTAGAATACTATGACCAAGAAGTTGAGAATTTAAAAATAATTCAACCTTTCTATTTCCAAAATTAAAAGAATATTCAATTTTGTCTAACAAAGAAATAGAAATCAAATTTCTTCTAAAAGTTGGTACATAGAATGTGTTCTTTAAAATAAGTTGAAAACCAATTTCTAAATTTAAGCAAATAACTCATACGCACTCAACATCAACTTCAACATTATTCCCTACTTTTAGCTTGGTCTCTGACTTATTTGGTTTCCGTATTTGTTGGAACCCATGCAAGGTAATAACAACATGAATAGTAGACCCACACCGTGAATTAATAGAAACATTAACTAAATTAGTTTCAAAACAAACAAGGGTTAGTGGATTATCATTTTTTCTTCTCTTTTTCTCTAACCAAGCAGTAAACTTTGTGCAGTCGCTTCTTTTATGACCCACTTTATTGCAAATGAAACACTTGACATATTTCCTAATGACAGCCTTAGGACCTCTCACATTATGTGTTTGACTTGTACTGTGCCTCTTGGGATCCTAAACCCCCTCATGAGTATGCTGATTAGGTTTCTTTTGCTTTCCTTATTTCTTATGGAAATTAGGTTTAGCTTTGAATATAAGAAAAACACTCACCTTTTTCTTTTTTAACATTATCCTCCTCAGCAACACATTTGGTAATAAGCTAGTTGAGGGACTAGGTTCCATCATGGGTGTTATAGGTAGTTTTGATATAGCTAAATTCAACAGGTAAAGATTTGAGGGCATGGCTAACAATGCACTTGTCAGGAAAGGTGATTTGAAAGTTTTTCAGTTTAGATTAATATGAACCATTTTGGGGATATACTCTTTAACCTCGCCCATATTATTGTATTTCATACTCATTAATTCACTCATTAAACTTCTAGCCTCAGCATTATTAGAGACTTGATACATATTGTATCAGGTAAATCGCTAAGGAAATGCTCAGATATAAAACGTTTCCTGGCAATCAGACTTAAACGGTTAGATTTTTCTCACCCAGCATAAAACTCCTTTTATTCAACAGAACTCTCAGTCATGGGTATAGGTAGCTCATCTCATGTAATGCCTAATTAATATCAACAATTCCCAAAGTAAAATCAACATCTTGCTTCCATTTTTTTAAGTTAGAGCCATTCAAAATATCAATAGTAGCGGTATTATTATTCACTCCAATGCTAGCTACAAAACATAATAAGAATACAACTAATTAATGAAGTTAGGCAATAAAATTATGCTCAAAATAAAATATGATTTAATCCTCAAAAGAATCTAGCAAATCACTTACAATCCCTCTTTGGGCAGGTTTGCAAATATGTATTAGGGTCTCTTTAAGTGAAGTTAAATAATGAGAATACACAAGTATCTGAAACTTTAACTCTTTTGGGAGGTAAATTTTCTAATCTAGTGCGTCTCTATTCAATATTTTATATAATTCTCAAATTTAAAATATACAATCATCCCATTCGAGTAGGTAATTGGATATAGTAATTTAAAATATACCAATTGCACGAAATATGAGAAAATTTTATATATTGTCATGAATAAACCACCATGGTGGTAATCATCTATATCTACTCATAATATTAATTTGCTCAAATTGGGATACTTGAAACATTGGCCAATACACAATTGTGCATTAAACACGTATATACGTTTATGTAATCATTACAAATGGTACGCTTTCATATACACTTGGGCACACATTGATGCATTTTATTTTATTATATTATTTAATACTTGAAAGAAATATTTAAGCAAAAAAACGTATTAAATATTTATATCTATTTTATATAAAATCTATTGCAGTTGAAAATAGTTGAATCCAATTTGATTCTGTATTAATCAAAGTATAAGATTAACTTTTCTTAACAAAAGCAAATAAAAGTATAAATCAATTTGAAACAGTGAAAACAACTGAAAAAAAAAAAAAAAAAAACCTTCTTAAACCCACCCATGATTGGGTGAACGTTGGACTTCCTATATTCTAATTCGGCATCAATCAGTTTTTTTTTTTATTATTATTATTTTAAGATTTCACGCAAATACTCGCAATACCTTTACCATCAGAACACAAGAATCAATAGAGTCACGTCTGCGTCTGCAGAGAAGATCCAAATATTAGATAGAAAAATTTTAGTTTGTTCAACTTTTACCAAAAAATTACTTTGAAAATAATTTTAAAAATATTTTAAATTTAATCTAAAATTTCAGAATTTTTAAAAATTAGATGCAGTAAAAATAAGATCTGAGACAGAAAATTAGATTTGAAACAAAATAAGGTAAAACAGAACTAAACTGAAAGCAAACATTTAACTAAATTAAATCATAAAAGTTCTAAAATCATATGTGTTAGGCTCTGATAACACATCTAGTAAACATAAAAAATTCACATATAAATATTAAGATACTAAAATTCAGAAATAAAACTCAATCTGTATTAATCGCAGCAATCTCGATTGTTTAGTATGATTGGTGCACACAAAATTGTAACGGGTAGTTAGGGTTTTCACCCGTTCTCTTATTTACAATGACGACTGTTAATGAGACAGTCAAAATACTAGAGTTTTCAGAATTAAGAGTGGAGTATGGACCTAACCAATAAGTTGTATTTATAGATTCTAAAATGCCCCTCTCATTATAGACTACTATTAGATTTAAGGGTTTATATTAAACTGTCCAACTATATCCTATTAATCAAGTATATATGAGTTTAATACTAATTAAATCATAACAAATAAAAGTCAAATAATTGACTTATTATAACTGTATTATATTCAATCTTTCACACCAAATAATTAATGGAAGCCAATAATATCCCAACAGTATAATGTAGCAAGCAAGGCCTTCACCTTATGGAGTCAAATTCCATCTGACAGTGATGGTCATATTAAAAATTTATTAAAGAAAATTATATGAGAAGTAAGATCATAAACGCTTGGATCCACAGGCCATGTGAAACGAATTGAACATTAACAAATTAACCACCCATTGCAGCCAGTCGACCGATGCCCCGGCGAGTCAAACGAATGGAATCAAAGTGGAGAAACGCGCGGAAATATTCTCCATCCAGGGTATATTTACCTCAATCATATTGACTTTCTTTTCAATATTTGGTTAAATAAATTTTAAATTATTTTAAATTAAAATTACTTTTTTTATTTTACAAATGTTATTAACATTAAAATATTAATTTTTTTATTCCATAAAAAAATAGTATTTAAATATTTGCATAATATATATTTAAACTTCCTTTAAATGGGCAAAATGTCAAAATTTTATCTAATAACTTATTCTAAGTAACTCATTAAAATTTAAAATTTCAACATTATCCTGTCATAAAATGAATTATTAAACTCTTTTCACACTTCATACCCGATTAAACAAAGATAGCAAAGGCATGTTACGTAGGGACGAGGTCATGCTATGGCAATTAAAGGACGAGGCTCTCCTCCTAATTTGAAAATTCCATAGGGTATCTCTCTATTCTTTTAGCTAATTTATTTATTTTAGGTTGGCCCATCTCCCTCAAAGCATAGGCCTCTTAGTTCTAATCTCCACAAAGAAACTATTTCTCATAGTTTGTGGTAAAATCCATAAATGGTTATATATATATATATATATATTTAGGCTATTCACTCATAAATTTGGATTTGCTAATTAAAATCCCCAGGTATTAAATTATAAAGAGCAATATATATATATATATATATATCATCTATTTGAATAGTACTTCTGATTGCACGCAATCATTGTCACCATTAACCTTATTTCACACTCTTCTTATGATACCAAGTGAAACCTTCCTTTATCATATTTTTATTACTTATTTTGCTTTTGTGTGTTTTGTAGGATATTGGTGAAACATAGCTCAAGAAAGTTGAGTTAGGAGTCCAAAGTTGCAATTCTGGTCTGAGCTAGCTACCATGGGCGCACAGCTAAGCAAGACCTTGGGCACCCACAGAGAGATGGTTTTCATAGGAGTGCAAGGAGCAAGACCTTGGGTACACAAGTGTTGGGCGCACGCGACCTTGGGCACCCAATTGTGTTTTACCTTGGGCGCCCATAGAGACTGATTTTTAGAAAAGCAAAGCTTGAGCGCCCAACTATACAACACCTTGGGTGCCCACTAAGGGGTGATTTTCAGCGAGTTAGCTAACGACTTTCATCGAACACATGGGGGAAACAGAAGCTTGGGCGCACGGCCAGAGACCTTGGGCGCCCATGACGACTCTTCCAGCAAACTTTTAGGATAAAGTTCAAATTATAAATTTACAATTTTACCCCTGAGTTATATACCATTATAAATAGGATAATTTTCAATGTATTAGGGGTCGGAAGTTTACTTAGCAGTTCTTGGTATTGCTTTGAGAATCAGTGAAAAGATTTTACCTTACGCTTGCACCTAGGGTTAGCGTTTTTCACTTTGTTTTGGAGTACAGAGGCTTCATTCCATCTTCGCACTAAGGTTTTCTCTTGTAAGCAATGACTTTCATTAAGTTTTAATTGAAGTTTATTACTTTATTATCTTCATATTCTTCGTTTTCACTTCGTAACAACTTGTTTTTGCTTGTTTGTTGTTGGTTTGATTTCGAAATTGCTTTAAAGTATTTCGACATACGTTGCTTTAGCTTTTTAGTGCATGATGAAGATTGTTTTTTTTTTTTTTTCGAAAAGCTTTGTTTACGCTTTTGCAATGCTAGGTTAGGGTTTTTCTTGGTTTTAACCTAAGAAGGTAATGGAATCAAAGGAGTTGAATTCAGATAGTGTAAATTGAAATATGTTTATCATCTTTTGAGTAAAAACGTAAGAATCGTAATTCTAGGTTAATTTTCGAAAATGAATCCCTTGTCATACAGTTGAACTTTGGTTACAATCGTGTGAATCGAAGGTCAATTCCATGTCCCGGTGACTTCGAACTTAACTTCAAACCCCTAGATAGCGGTTTCTTTAAGAAAAGGGTTTTCTAATGTTGAATCTTCCGGCCTAATATTACATGTGTAAAGATTAGGTTGCGTTAACTACATATCCGAATTCAGCCTTTCGAAGACATTACAAGATTAGGTTAAAGTCAAGTGTTTCAATTCACACAGTTTGTTTAAGTTTAATTCACATAGTTTGTTAAGTTTATAAATTGGTTGTCTTTCTTAGTGTTTTCGTTTTTCGTTTAACTTGTGTTTTCAATTTTCAAATTATCGTTACAATTTCCTATTCGAAAACTCCAAAAAGATTTTCTTCTTTTCTTTTTAAAACTGTAGCAAGTGTTTTCAAAACTAAGTTTTCCAAAATTTAGTCGCACCCTTGCTCCCCGTGGAGATGACCTAGGACTCACCTAGACTAAACTTAACTGACCTCTTATACTTGAGAGTGAGCCACTACAAATTTAGAAAGCGGTCAACTTCCATTTTTCTCACTCCTGAAACTATGTTATTTGAAATTGGGAAAAATTTTCAATATATTAGACTAAACTAATTCTTCATCTATTGACTCTTCTTCCTCGTAAGCCAATCCCTCGTCAATCTTTATCCTTTATTCCTCTTAGTCTCACAAGTGAATACTATTTTTTTAAATCACCAATCCCTACTTATTGTCGTAATGCGGCATAACCAAGCTCTTTTTGTAAGTTTTTCTCTTCAAGAAACTTTATGCTATTTCTCATTTCTCATTTTTCTCTCTCTTCCTCTCTACATTTCTGTTATATTACATTTCACTTTATGTTTTCATTAGCTTTCTTTTTTAAAACATTTTATAATTTTTTTTAGTGAAAGAAAAAAGAAGTTATGCTTTTGACAAATATTGTTTATCCATGGTTTTGGCTATTTTTATTTTTATTTTGAAGGATTACTTTTATGACTGAAATGTTAGGACTAAAAATTTTAAGTGCTTTAACTCTATGGTCTAAAGATGCAAAACTCCTCCAAATATTATGAATTATACTAGTAGTTGGTATATACTAAAAACCTTACAACATAGCAAGTTGTTCATCGAATAGTTGCACTTGTGCTTACTCTTATTATTTCAGCAGCTAATATCGTTCTATTTTATGGATATTGTCAATTAAAATAAAGACTCCACAACAAAATAAAGGATGATTTTTAAAAAAAAAAAAACTCTTTGCTTGTGCTTATTGAAAATGGGATTGGTCAAAAATTTGGTAGTGATTTAATTACTGAAAATTTTCCATTCATGAATGATCATCGAGTTCCATTTTTGTAAATTTAGTTAAATTATATCATGATATAGGACCAGTTGAACAACTTATGCAATTGTCTAAGGCTCTATCTAACAAATATATATTTAGTTATTTTAAATTTATCATCTACTAAACTTCAATGCTCATCTTATCTTAAATAGTTTTGGGAACTAATTTTAAAAATAATACCTCATAACCCAACTCATCAAGAAGGTCTCAAATTTAAAATAAATATATATAGATATATTTAATTATTTTAATCTTATCTTGTTCTTAATTTCAAAAGATTTTTGTAATTTATCTTAATTTATAAAAATAATACCTTGTACCCTCAAATTTAATATATATATATATATATATATATTAATTATTTTAATTTTATCTTTTCTTTAACTTAAATACTCATTTTAATTCAAATATTTTTAAAATTTATCTTAACTTATAGAAATAATACCTTATAAGATTATTTATAATACAAGACTTAAATTTTTAGGCCTATTTTTCTTTTCTTTTTTTTTTTGGTCTTAGGCTCCCAAAATAATTTTATGCGGTCTTGTCAAGATATAGATATGTTTTTGACTCATTTTCAATTCATAGTTTATGAAAGCTGAATAGATGCCAATTAAATCATAGTATGTTTATTGTTATTGAACTTGAAGAAATGAGAAATTTGCATAAGTTGACTTGAACAGTTCAAGCATTTTGGTTCTCTTCATTAGAGATTCTTGATCTCGATGTTGTATAAATATTATGATGATGTCACAAATTTTGTTTCACATTAAATGGTGAACTAATAGTTAGGATTCAGCCTTATTCCATTGACTAGGGTTTTATATGTATTAAACTAAATTTTTAAGCGAAGTCGTTATAATTTTCCCTTTCATCAGTAGAAGATAAAATTACATTGTCATATATATATATATATATATTAAACTCTTATCTCTTAAGGAAAATAGGTTAAAAATATATATAAATTAGAATCAATATGTTAGTTAGCCATACTCAAGGATTTAATAATTCAAATACTAAAATAATAACCAAGTGAATTAGTTAGTATTGCCGTACTAACCCTATGTTAGCTATCCCTTTCAACTAGGGAACAATAATTGGAATCCCACACTTAAAATAATTTCTCTTTTTTTAATTAGTATGTTTTTTGATAGAAAAATGAAATTTTTGTGTTTGGTGTGTCTTTGAACTTGGGTATACGAAGGAAAATTCTCGAGTTAAAGCAATATCTATTTTTAGTATTTTTTCTTTTTGTGTAGGAACAAATTTAAAATTCTAGTCTTTAAAATTTTATAAATTACCGAATAAAAGATAACTACTTAAAGTTTCGCATCTTAAGACATTGCGATGCAATGACGTACAAGTGAATATAAACAATTTTCAATCTTACTCCTTAGCATAGAAAAAATGTTAAATTCATTTTCCATTCGCGTTCTCATTTTTCATTCATATTCATTTTGAACTTTGAAATTTCCGTATCCTAAAGAATTGTTATGTAATCATGGGAAGAAAAATATGCACTATTTCCAATTTTATTCCTTGACTTACGCAACAGACATACTAATTCCTTTGAATTTCGTTTGTATTATATTTCCTCTTTCTGTTTCAAGTTTCGTTCACGTTATCAATGACATCAAACATAGTGTTAACCAAAAAAAAAATTGTATGTATACATGTAGTGACGTAGGATTTGTTTGCCCATCATTTAAAATAATTTGTGTATATTATACTAATATTCTTTAACAGCGCAATTGTATGAACTTCTTTCTACTATTTGAAATTTACAAATACTTCCCTGTATTTGAAACTTATAGGTACCTTTCTATTTTCAAATGTTGTTGTTAATTATTTTTTTATTAGTTTTTGTTTAACATCGTTCAAAAAATGTATGAAAAGGCAAATTTTCCTTTTCAATAATTTAATTACAATTATAAGAATCTCTCCTAAACAATGTAAAAATGACAAAGACCTCCCTCAACTACTTTAAAGTTTAAAACTTACATAGAGCTCATTTACTTTAAAATAACATTTCTTCATTTTTTTTTTATCAATACCGTTAATTTGGTAAGAATTAACCACACCATTGAAGGAGCTTGGTTCAACCAGGCATTGATCCTCATTCTCTCCAAAAATTCTCATGTTGATGGAGATCCATCCCTTGGGGCCACTTCAATATCATATTCGTTTGGAATTATTTTACATTGAATTCAATTATAATCACAATTAATTTATCAAAACTATTTTATAATAATTAACGACAAAAATGTTTAATAATAATATGGCACAATAAATACTAAAATCTTCAAATTAGGCCTTTGATTTCATCAAATAACATGAAAATTATTAGATCTTTTTAATATCTCTCAAAGCACGATATATTTTAACGTCTAATTTAACCATTGGAAGAAACCGTAGAAGACAAGATTTCGTTCAAGGTGTAGTATAGTTACAGTGTTGAAGTAGAAACGTATATCGGTCGGTACGATTCGGAAATGATAATTTTTATAATGGAAATAATTATTTTCAAAAATCAGAAATAATAACTAAATTGATCAAAAAATATGCACTAACCAAACATTAACTGAACCAAATTATATTGGTTCGGTTATATATGCTTATAATTTAAATATATTTTTTATAATTTAATTGTATAAATAAAATAATAATTTTTATGACTTAGAATGTGTATTTAATATTATAATAGTTTGTTTATTTCTTATGGCTTTTAAGATTTTAAAAGACAAAACCACTGATAGGAGTGGATATTCAGGTTAGCTCTATATATATATATTCAATATTCAATATGTAATAACTTGGATTTAATTTAATTTAAGTTATATATATTTTTTAATCAATAAATCTAGTTTGTTATTTAAATTTAATATTTTGAAATTTTTACTATATAATTTTGAATTGCATTTAAAAAAGTCAAAATTTGGTAACTTTTAAAAAGATTTTAAAATTTAAAAAAAATGTATAATTTTTATAAACTCATGGGAGGATAGGTAGTTAACTGAGTTTACTAAGTTTAAATTTTCAGCTGTTATACGGAGATATAATGTTTTATTTATTCGTGTAAAATTAACCCTAGAGAGATAGAAATAGAAAAAGAAAAAACCCTAACACAGTTGTGGCCGCTTATAATTCTTGACTGTCCTGTACGAATTGCTAGAATTGTTAAATTCCTTCTTCTTCAATTGTCGAGTCAAAGGTAAGGAGGCACAACCCACCCTATATGTATTTACATAATGGATTCTGTTATTAATGAATAGAAAATCATTTAGTTTGATGTATGTATATCTAATGCATACATGCATAAAAGGACAATAGCCATTACTTGATGTACTATTGATGTATGTTCTGTTATATATATATATATTTAATATCTTGCATTATCCTTGCTAGAATGTCCCTTTATTGATGAATAAAAGTGACTTGGATTGATTTGTTTGACAATTTGTTTAATTATTAACCTCTTGTAACGTGATGAGTAGTGTGCTTATTTGAATGTATTCATTAAACTATTTGTTCATTTGTTGTTTGGAAATTCTGAGAGTGAATAGTGATTAGAAGTTAAAAAAAATCATAAAATATAAAAAAATAAGGTTTCATTTATTTATAGATTTAAAGTGAAATTGATTTGTTTTGTTTGGGTTAAGGGGCACTGAAAATATCATGTATACGTACTCAATGGTTGAAAGTCCCGAACTCACGTGGGGTGGTAATCGAGTCCATTAGATTAATAACCTACAAAGCAAGCAGATGCCTACGGGTGGCATATTATATTCTTAAGGTTTTGGCGTAAGAAATAGACACCGAATGATAGTGTATATTAGTTAGGTCTTGTTTTTACGGAACAACCAAGCAGCAGTATCTTAAAATTAATTTTTTTTTTTGGATGTGTTATGTGGTGCTAATACACGATTAAATTATAGGGAAGAGAAATTAATAAATAAATTTAATTTCTTATTTCAGGTTGCTATTTGTGTAGAGACGTTTCACTTAGTAGCATGATAAGGCATTATTATATTCATATTATTATTAGATTCTGAGCACACGTGGTATTAGTGCTTATACCCTTACAATTTGTGTGTGCTGGACCTTCTGAGCATAGGGATTAAAATTTTATTTATTTTTATTTACTTACAATTGAATTTTTATAAAATTATTTTAGTAAATTGTAAAAAACCTCTATTTGTGAGGTGATTATTAATTATTTTATTTAGTTTGGTGATATTAATTATTTTATTTAGTTTTTGGGAAATTATTTTGGCCTAGTTTTGGAGACTTGTAATTTTGTTTTGGAACTTTATTACCTAGTTGGTTTGACTAAGGCATCTATTTAAATTTAAAGTACGAATTTATTTATTTTTATATTTATTACTCCATAGTGTGTGTGTATAGCTCTGGTATGAGATAAGGAAAGTTATTAAATGATGTAGTATGTGTTCTTTTGTTTGCGTACTCAGGTTGTGGAATCTGGGGTGTGACAACTTAGTATCAGAGCCTAGATTTAGAATACCTAGGGATAGCAGGTCTTTTGCTTTTTGGGTGTTATGTGATTATATAACAATGTGATATGTTGTGCTTTGCGATTTTGATATTTGTTGGACTTTGATTGTCATGGAATTAACGTTGGTATATTCTTTTATAATTTTCTTTTAGAGTATATTGCCATGTGTCGCTCCAGGTACTAAAAGTAGAGGCGGAGGCAGAGGCCGAGGCCGAGGGATTCAGGCTGGACAAGGTAATGGAGCTCTAGTTGATGACATCCCTACTGCTGCAGAAGTGTCATAGGAAAAAGGGTTTCATGCTGGAGTTGGAGCAGAGGTTCCACTAGGGGCGCCTCACATAGCAGGGTGCAATCTAAAGCACCAAGTGTGTTGCAGGCAAGAATGGTAAAACCTCAAATGTGGATGAACAAGTGGCTACAATATTGCTGGGGGAATGCAAGTAAGTTAGCCTACAGCTCCATATGAGAAATTTAAGAGGATGAAGCCTCCCACTTATTCTGGAATAGCAGACACTGAAGAGGTTTAAAAATTTTTGCACGAGAATGAATAGATATTTGAAGTTATGCAATTAAATGAAGATAAGACCAAAGTCCTGCTTGCTTTATTTCAGCTAGAAGGGACTGCAGCAGATTGGTAGAATACTGTGAAGGAGTCCTGTAGGGCATTTACGCTTACTAGGGATGTTTTCAAGGAGCTTTTAAGAGACTACTTCTTCTCACAGTCTTTAAGAGATACTAAGTTTGACGAATTTCTTAACTTGAGTTAAGGGTCGATGTCTGCATTGAATTACAGACGTAAGTTTATGTCATTGGCCAAATATGCTAAAGAGTTGTTGTTTATTGAACGTACTAAGTGTAAATGGTTTGAAAAGGGACTAAGGCTTGCTGTTAGGGATTGGATAGTGCCTTTAAGGCTCAATGAATGGAAGGTTCTAGTAGATTGAGCAACGATGATGAAAAAAAGTTTACAGATATTAAGACACAAAATGAAGCTAGACAAAGTAAGGTTTCACAACAAGAGAGCAAACCTACTAAAAAATAGAGAGAAACTTTATATAGGGCAAAGACTCAGCAATTTCAGTAAGAAAGTATAGCCTTAAGTCAGCCAGAAATAATAGGGACTCTCACATAGAGTCCTATTATTTGTCATAATTGCATATAACTTGGGCATCACTAGTTTAACTGTCCTTTCAAAGATAGGCCAGTTGGATTTGAAAATAAGACTAAGGTAAAGATTTATTATATTTATGGTCAACTGAGCCATATGTAAAGGCATTGCCCGCAGAGGCAAGGTAATGGTATGCTATGAGACCTCTATAGTCGGCTCAGTCCGTATAGAGTAACAAGTCAATAGGGTCACAATCAGGTGCAGACTCGGTTTCAAAGGAGTACTCAGGGTGGGGCTATAGTTGTACCAGGTTGGTGTTCCAGGTGAGGTTCAACAGCATTTAGGGAGCTTAGGTAAAGCCCAACAAGGCCAAAAAAAGAGTAAGCCACCAACAACGCCAGCTCAGCGGCAAGTTCTTACTGTAGTCTAAAATGATGGACGAGCAGAGCCTATAGTGACTAGAGGTTCCTTTCTCATCTATGCTACTAAATCTACAATTCTTATAGGACACAGGAGCATCTCACTTATTTATTGCCACACTATTTATGTCGATATTGAATTTATCTATGAATAAGTTGATTCCACCATTATGAGTTGAAACACTAATAGGGGTCATTCTATATTGAATCGAGTCTGTAAGGGTTATGAGATCATTATCAAGGTTGAGGCTTAAGACGTGAGCACTTGTCAGTTTTTAATCTGATTGTGCTAGACATAGGAAGTTTTGATGTAATATTAGGCACGAATTGGTTATCAGTCTATCAAGTGATGATAGATTGCTCTAAGGGTCAAGTTACTTTATTTACTCCTAAGAGAGATCAGATACAGTTATTTGGTGATCACTATAGTCCTCAGATCTTACCTTCTTTTGATGGGTAAGGACAAGTGGACTTATGTAGCTTATTTGCTTGTATAACATTAGAGGATGAGGATAATGACAAAGTTGAGTTACCACGGGTTATTTGTGAATTTCCAGAAGTGCCTTCGGATGGTAAGTCTAGATTACTGCCTAAGCAGAAGGTTGAATTTGGGATTGATCTAGTTCTTAGCACAGAGCCTATTTCTATAGTAACCTCGTACAAATTGGCACATACAGTGTTGGTGGAATTAAAATCCCAAATAGAGGAGTTGAGCTTTAAGGGATTTATCTGTCCTATCACTTCGCCCTGGGGTACACAAGCATTGTTTGTAACAAAAAAAAAATAGAACTTTCAGAATATGTATAGATCATCGAAGGCCGAACTGGGTCATGACCAAGAATCGGTATTCCTAACTGAGAATTGTTGATCTGTTCGATCAACTGAAGGGTTCAGTTATTTTCTCAAAGATTAATTTGAGATTCGGTTACCATCAGTTGAGGGTGAAACAGGAGGACATTCCCAAAATAGCATTCAGGACTCGATATATGCCCACTACGAGTTCTTAGTGATGTCGTTTAGATTGATTAATGCTCTTTTACATTCATGGATTCAATGAATTGGGTGTTCCATAGATTTTTGGACAAGTTTGTAGTTGTATTTATTAATGATATTTTGGTTTATTCCCAATCAGAGGAGAAACTTAAAGAGCATCTAAGAGTTATACTTTAGAACTTGAGAGACTACCAGCTCTATACTAAATTGAGCAAGTGTGAGTTCTAGCTCAAGGAAGTGAAATTTCTCAGGCATGTTATTTTTGGAGAAGGAGTTGCGATCAATTCAACTAAGATTGAGATTGTCATGGATTGGTCGAGATCAAAGACAGTTTTTGAGATCCAGAGCTTTTTGGGTTTGGTAGGGTATTATCGATGATTTTTTCGTAACTTCTCGAGATTAGTTGGAACGATGACTAGGTTAACTCGGAAATAGGAGAAGTGTGAGCAATCTTTTTAGGAGTTGAAGGGGATGTCTATTTTTGCACCAGTGCTTGTGATTCTGGAGAAGGGATTGGCCAATTCAGTTTATTGTGACACATCTAGGGAAACTTTTTAAATGATGTAATATATGTTTGTTTGTTCGCGTACACCGGTTGTAGAACTCAAGGCGTGATATAGTAAATTTAATTTGGTTTATTTGGTTTTAGAATTTCAAAACTGTATCTAAAACCGATAACCATTATTTTTACAAAAAATGACTAAACTGACCTTTGTTAAATATATAACCAAACCAAACTTCTTAAATTTGGTTGGCACGATTGGAAAATCAAAATTTAACTAAATTATATGCACTCCTATGTTGAAGTTCATATTGTTTAGATAAATGTTTTTCTTTTCTTTTATTTTTTTTATCAAATTTATCGAAAATGAGGTTGGTCCAATTTATTAATTTCTTAAATTAATTTCATTTAATCTGTCAATTGTTATTTTCATTCATTAATTTAAGACGTAACAATCTTAATCAATGTATTTTTAGAAATATTTGATGAAAAAATACTTGACCTAATTGGTGAATAGATCGACAGAATAGCCATATCATATCAAAATATAATATTTGGCGTTTAGACTTTCTTCTTCTTGTCAAATCGTGCATCAAAATAACCTTTCAATAGATTATGGAAGAAGTACATAATTTGATAAAAATAAAGGATTATTAGAGAATAATCTGTAAGTAATAGTTCCTTGTAAACTAAAATGTGTATCTCTAAGAAAAAAAAAAAAAAAACACTTAAGTGCATAATGATTGTTGAGGAGATTAAGGTTCTGTTTGGTTTGCAAACAAACAATAAAAAACTCTATAAATCTCTGTTAATTTTATATCACATCAACTTTTTTCTTTTAATGCACGCATTACGAACTCTCAATTTATCTCACTTTTTATAACTGTAAACACAACTTAAAATACAAAACTGGAATGTTGTGCTTAAATTTTTACTAAAATAACAGTATTGTTAGACGAAATAAAAAAATATACCATTTAAAGTAGGGGAACTCTATCATTTTCAAATGATTATGGTAAGTATTTATGATTTTATGCGATTAAGGGATTGTCTCTGTAATTTGAAGTAGTTGGGAGATATCCCTTTAATAATTGCTATTATATTTTAAAAGGAAATTAATTTTGTCTTTTTTTTTTTTTTGTGGTTTGACTAAGTTGCAAATTTATTGAAGAATCAGGAAACTGTTGAAATCATGGGTTGGTGATTAATTAATTGCATGTGGCAGGGATGGGGGGGGGGGACCCATCAGATGATTTTCAACCAAAATGCATGTGAACATCATCTCAACTTTATCAAACATTTTACTTATCCATCGCAATCAATTGGGGGGCAAAGAACGGGTTGCCCTTTCAAACATGGCAACTTTCACCCTAACAAATTTCTCCCTTGGGTTGAGTCGAGTCAATGGCATTGAAATTTGATGGGTGTGGTGGATAACTATGGGCGCAAAGCAATCAAGGTTCTCTCATTCATGATTGGGGGATTTGAATTTTGGCAACCAAATTTGAAGTCCATGAACACAATCAAAACACCAATTTGTTGATGTCAATGCTATCATCATCAGAGCAAGCCGATAGCTCCTCAAAAGTAGCCAATACCACCATATATATCTACTGTTTGAAGTTAAAAAAAAATATAAAATTCTAATGTAAAATTCTATAAATTTTTATAAATACGAAATTATAAAAATATAAATTTTAAATTTTTTAGTTACTGCACAAAGGCTTGTTTGGAGTAAGAAAAAATAAGATAAATTGAGATAAAATGTGATTTGGAGTTAATTTTGGCGCCGTTCTTTTCTAAAGAATCACAAACCGTGGAAACAGTTTTCCAAATCTATTCCCACGGATTTAAAAAAAATTTAAAAAAATAGCGACAATGATACTCATTTGAAAGCTTTCGACACGAAGAATATGATTGTATAAAAAATTTACACATTCGGTTAACTTATTTTTAGATTTTTTTATTTTTTTAGCAAAATATTAAAATTTTTTAAAATTAGTGATGGCGGAAAAATTAGAGATAGAAGAGTTGTTAGAAATTTATAGAATTTTTTAGAGATTTTTTTTACTCCAAACGAGCCTAAAATATGAGACGCTAACTTGTATAAATTTATATAATTTTAAACACGGCTATAATAAGGCGGAGATACCACCAACGGCCTCCTTGTCATTTCTATTTCTTTTAAAATAAAATAAATAACCGGCTCGTTTGTAAATAGACGAGACGCAAGTGAAGCATTCAAGTATAGAGCTGATGAGAGGCAGATTCCCATTGTGAGCTACGAATGAAAGTGAAGCTGAAATCTCCCCCACAATCTTATATAGGTGGTCCGAGTGTTCGCTGCCGTTCATTGCTATGCTTACACACTAGGCCCGTTTGATAATATTTTTATTTTTTATTTTTCTGTTCATATTTTTAAAATTTTGTAAACTCGCAACAAAAATATATTTGATAAATCTGTTTACGTTTTTTTGTTTCAAAAAAAATAAAAATATAAATAGAAAAACGTAAACAGAAGAAATATGTTTTCACTCTGGTTTTCTTTTCTGTTACCAATATTTTGTCAATTTTAAAATTTTGTCTATTTTTGTTACATTACATAAAAATAAATTATTTTATTCAAATATTTTATTAAAATAAGTTATTTTAATAAATAATATAATTAAGTTCAATAAATTAAATTAATTGTACAAATTAATATAAATTATTTTTAATAAATAATAAAAATAAATTAATTAATTTAATTTAATTAAATAATTAATTATTGCTAAATTATCTGAAATAAATATCATAATTAATTTATTTAATTTAATAATTAAATTAATTTATATAAAATAATTAATAATAAATAATTAAATTACATTAATTTTTAATTTAATTTAATTTAATTTAATCTAATAATTATTCCTAAACTAGAAAAATTTCATAATGCCCTACATAAAAGAGGAGCTCCATTTGGTCTATGATCGATTAGTTAGGCCCTACAATTACAAGATTAAGGTACCGTTATCGTGTTTGGGATCCTAACTCACATTTATGAATTACGAGTCTACGACAAAAATAGAAGATCAAAATTTTGATAAAAATTGGAAAGCCTGTTTTGCCCTTCAAAATTTTGATTGTTGATCTATACATTTCATTGTAATGACTTATAACTAGAACGGTGGGGCCTTTGACCCTATCTCACATTTATAATCTATGTCAAAAGTATAAGGTCAAAATTTTAAACAAAATCATAATCAAATTAAACGTGACACTCTTGTGACAGCCTACACGCCTACAACATACATCATTATCATTATAACAAAAATCTTGATATCAATTAGGACGAACACCTTGGGTCACACAAATACAATACAATTGTCCATCATGATAAAATAAACAAAATTTTAGATCATCACAATTGGTCTCAACTAAACTCTTAGTGATTGTTTCCTGATCTCATGGGGTTACATATAATATAGAAGGTGTGAGCACCATTATTTAATAGGTAGGATTGCCTAGTAGGTAGTACTGTGCAAGTGCGCACAAATGTACATAACTCAAATACACATAATAATTCACAACAATCTTAACAAGATATAATATTTTTGATGTAAGTGTAATGTAATGGCCAATGCATATTCTAATCTCTATATATCTCCTAACCTTATCCTGGGAGAGATAATGCTTATCAAAGTATGCAAGGCCGCCAATTACACTGTTTATGCTCAAAGAAAACATTAATCCCAATATATTTCTAGTAGGAACTGAGTCACACCCTCCACTGGTGTAAGACAAAGGAAAACCGAGTTACACCCCCTAACCCTTCTGTTAAAGAATCGAGTCATATCCCTAATCAAGCATCTATTAATCTTTAGCAAGGTTTGGCTATAGTCCAAATAAATCTCATCATAATATATCTCAGCATTAACGTCCCAAGTCTAATGACTAATCACTAGTTATATATATTAATTGAGGATCATCCGGTATTTTAGAAAATCTAATTTTATCAATTTTTGAAAACAATGAATCCTAACCATACATATGATTGTGTCTTAGCACATCAACAATAAACCACGTGGCACTCTTGGCAAAATCAATAATCACAACATATCTAGATGATGAAACCCCAACCCCATGCATATGATATGATCAATCATGTATAATCAGTAATAATATCTAAACATTATAACAAAGGCATGATATACTCAAACATCCACATATACGTCTCATAATCCTAGGAAATGCATAATCATATTACATATACATAATACAATACATATCGTCCAAGTGGGTCGAACAACACAAGAAAAAAATAGTCAGACCTCCCGTGAGAAGGTCACTGGCACCCACTGGATGCTCTTAAGAATCTTGCTGAGGCTTGTGGATAAGCGTAGGAAGATACAGAGAGCTCCTTGAGGCAGCCAAACTAGATGCGATTTGCGAAAAAATAGTAAGAGCAAAAGCTGCAGTCGCAAGCCTCACAAAAAGCTCGTGGGTAGCTTGCTCCCGTGGCTTGTGATTTATAACACATATCTGAATTGAAACCAGCTCAATTTGACCCTCTCAATCCCAAATCCAAACAACCTAAACCCAGAATCAGATTCACAATCAACAATAACCCAACATATATCAAATTTATTCAACGGTTCTGAAAAATTACCAAGATTCAACATGTATATATAACCACACTTACATGTATATACACAAACATATATACACATCTCACATTTAACCAAGAATTGACAATATATGTCACGCCCCTAACTTAATTGTCGGGGACATATGGCATGGGAATGTGAAAATTAAATAAAATAAATAAAAAATTCAATCTAAATTCATAATGAATTATAATCATCAATATATCCAAAATCATCACTCATTCCTATATAAAATAATACTTAAATACATAAAAAATAATTAATCAATAATATAATCTACTTTAACACTATTCCTAATAACCGCCTCCAAGGTCTGCACAATTAAAACAAATACTATAATTATGTTAATAGCTCTCAAGATCATAATATGACAAATGTAAGTATCATACCCACCCTTTGGGTCACACAATTCATAATATTAATAATTCAACTCACAATTTAGAAAAACAAATACAATTGTTATTATCCATAGTTAAGACTGGACTTAGGCTACTTAAGCCTATACTGTCTACGTATCCCACCTCGGGAATTATGTTACCATAGTTCCAACTTTCATTAATTAATGTTTATAACTCAACTCTTTATCAACAATTCACATATTAAACATCATTATAATTAACAACCTCAAAATATCAACACACCAGAATAATATATGCAATCTTATGCAATGGGTAATAATAGAATGCAATGCTAATGCATACTCTCTAATCTCCATCTACCCCAACTTTATCTAGGACAGGTGATGCTTAGTAGAGCACACGGGTTCATCAACCACATCGTTTAATACTTACGATGAGCGATAATCTCAATATATATCACAAGTGGGAAACCGTGTTACACCCCTACCAGTGTAAGACTCAGGGGAACCGTGTTACACCCCTTGACCATTCTGCTAGGGAATCATGTTACACTCCTAGCAAGACATCTACTTAGCTTAAGCAGGGTACAATCATAGGTGGCAACCGTGTTACAACCCCACTAGTGTAAGATTTGAGGGAACTGTGTTACACTCCCTAGACCTTCTGTTAGAGAACCGTTGACAACCCTAGTCAGGTATCTACTTAGCTCAAGTAGGAATCAATATAAATAACATCTTAAGATTAACGTTCCAGTTCCAATAATTAAACTCTACTCATATATATTAACAAAGGATCATCCAGTATTCTCAAAATCTCATTTTATCATTTTTCTCAAAATCAAAGATCCCGTCTATATACATGAATAGTGCCTTGGCACGTCAATAATATCAATATAGCACTCTTGGCGAATCGATAACCACAATATAAAACAGATGATGCAATCCCAACCCGAGGCACATGATATGCTAAATCATGTCAACAAGTATTTTCTTAACATAAAAATACGTTCCTATTAGGTTTGAGGATGATTTGGGGTCCATTTAATCATTTAAAATCAATATCTAATGGTCCTAGTTAACAATCAATGTTTTAAAACTCAAAATATATAACTTTTGAAAACCCTATATTCTGTCATCCGAACCCTATGCGGACAAAAGGCTGTCTAGACCCTTATCCGGACAACAGTAACCAAAAACACCAATTCTTGCATAATCCCCATTCAGACCCTTGTGCGGACAAAAAGTTATCCAAGCCCCCGTGCAGATAACGGCGACCAGAAACTCAATTTCTGATTCGTCTTCAACAAACTCTAAACCAAATTTCTATAAATCAACCATTTAAGCTATAACATCAATAATTTGTCATATATAAATACTTGAACATTTAAACCACATGCTTCTATAGCATTTAATCGAATAATAAATCAAATACATGCAAAAATCGCCACATATATATGCATATATATACACATTCATATATATAAATATGTATATCACAAATCCCACAATACTCAACTAACTCAAGTATATAATACGTCAAAATCATCCTAGCAATGTTTAGAACACAAATATAAGTCTTACCTATCTCGAATCTGAAGAAAAAAGAAGAAATGAGGAGATTTTAGTTTTGGCTTCTGAACTTCTAGCTTCGATTTCTCCTACCTCGAGCGAAGTCACAGAAAACAAACACCACCACGATGTTTGCAGTGGCAAATACTACACCGATTCACTGATCTTCTTTCCTGAAACTCACTTTCTCTCTCCATTCTCTCTCTCGTCTCTCTTTTCTATCTCTCCCTTGTTTTGCAAGTGGCTGAGACCCATGGAAAAGAGAGAAAAAAAAGAAAGAAGAAAAGTAAAGAAAGAAAAGAGAGATAAATGAATGGTTGGACCATTGGCCAAGTTACCTAACCCAATATCAATTTGTACCAAACTTGGCCCACGAAAAATAAAATAAATCGACCCAATCTTAGTTTAAATATTTTATTGGCCCAAAATAACACATAAATAGGCAAAAATAAATATTAGGTATTACAATATATATGTACTAGTAATTGCCTATACCTAAAGGCACAAAAATAAAATTTAATATGTCAATAACTCAAATTTAAATTTATAAAGTAAACCTATAGAAAAAAAAAACTATAAAAATAACTAATCAAAATAAATTAAGGTATCAATCAATGTTTAATAAAGGTAAGTATTCAAAAATATATAGGAAGAGTAAGGTATTATATTTTTATGTGAAGTGACTGAAAAGACAACTAAAGTGGAGAGAGAAATAAGTAATCTCGACCATTGAATAAATCTAAGGATTAAAAATATACAAAAATCAAATCAATAAGCTATATTGTTATATAGATTATCACATTTGTCAAAATATTAATTTAAAAATTTTATATGTAAAAACTATTCAAAAATTTTATGTGAAGTGGCCGAAAAGACAATTAAGGTAGAGAGAGAAAGAAGTAATTCTAACAATTGAATAAATTTAACGATTGAAAATATACAAATATTAAGTCAATGAGTTATATTGTTATATAGATTGATCAACAAGCACTAAATCATGCTAGAAATCACAATATGAACACAGGTTCACCCCACCTATCTCAAATCCGAAGAAAATAGAAAAAATTGAGAGCCAACATTCATAAGCCTGTCTATCTCACTTTGAGCCAAACCAACATAAACAGGCACCACCGTGATGATCATAATGTCAAAAATATCTAAATTCATTAACCCCCAACCTTTAGTCTTCACTTTCTCTCTCTTCTTTCTTACTTCTCTCTTTTTCTCTCTATTCCCTTTTCGTTCACTGCCAGCTACTGTAGGAAAGAAAGAAAATGAAAGAAAAAGAAATAAGGGAAAGGGAAAAAAAAAGAAAAGAATAAAAGGAAGCAAAGTGAAAAAAGGAGGGTTGGGCCCCAAGCCCAATAAGCACTTTGGCTTAAACCCGATTAGAAAATAAAATAAAACCCAATAATCTGGGCAAAACCTCAATTCCAAATATTTAAATGGTCCAAAATCTAAATAAGTGGCAAAAAATAAATAGCTAGTATTATAGATCAATTCTAACTTATTTAATATTTATAACAAAGGTAATATTTTATTTGAATAAGTTCTAAGACTTCAAAATGCCCATGATTTTCTTTAAAAATATTCCAATGTCATCTGAGGTCGTTAATTATAAAGAAACTAAGAAATTTAATAAAATAAGCATTTTATTAGATAAATAATGCATATTATAAAATTTAATCTCATTGGATTGACAAAATAATGCTTAAAAATTTATTTGAAATGAACAAATTCATTTGAATGTCCAAATAAAAAAAAAATATGTAACAAGGTTTCAATCAGGCATCTTATCGAGCGCCCAAAGTTCTATGTGTTTTTAACTTTTATGATTTTTTTCAAACCAAAAATAATATAAATAAGCATGTAGGAAATTCTAAAGGTATTTGGATGAAAAAATAGGATCTATAAACTAATTAACATCGCATAAGTTCATTTGGGGATCAATCTAGGAAAATAGGAAAAATTTTCATTTAGGTATTTTGTCGAATAGTTTGTGTACATAATAAAACTAAGTCTTAGAAATTAAATTAAATTAAATTAATCTGAACCTAAGCAACGTGTGTTTAATTATTTTAATAATATTTGTAAGGGTAAAGTACAAAAATCACCTCTGCACTTTACCCTCGGTCTCACTTTGGTCCCAATAGTTTCAATTGCAATAGTCAAATCTCTACATTTTCAGTCAAGTAATAAACGAATCTCTTCATCTGTTACTTGTTACAAACCACCATTAAGACAAGGGTAAAACCATCATTTTGCAAGATGATCCACGTGGCAAAGTGATGGCGTGAAGACTGTCTGCCATGTGTTAGATTACTAATTGTCCATGTGGTGGAGGATGACATAGCACCCAACTATTGTTAAGGTAAGGGTAAAACTATCATTTCATCAAATGGTGCATGTGATAGAGTAATGACGTAGAGACTGTCCGTCATGTGTCAAATTGCTAATCGTCCACGTAGCAAAGTGATGACGTGGCATCCGCGTGGCAGAGTGATAATGTGGCACCCTCAAATGAGGTGGGGACTATTTGTCCAGTATGTGTCAGACGCTCACTCGTCCACATGTATTAGTATTAGCTGATGTGGGTTGCTACTATAGAGTAGCTTCACTTTAAAAAAAAAATAAAACATTACAAATTATACTTGCCCTAAGAATCAAACTAAGAATCTTACTGATAGAAAACTAGCAATGAGACCAACTCATTGAGGGCTTGATTTGTGTAAGGTTCCTAGATTGTCACGCCCCAGATTTTCATAACCAAATGCCCAGGGGTGACTTGAGATTTATTTGTTAGGTATAAAAATAAGATGATAATAACACGCTGTCACACCCCAGAATTTTCCTCCAAATTAGGGTTGACCCGCAGGAAAAATTTAAGATATTCAAAATCCCTTGTTTATCCCAAACAATATTTATAAGTCATTGGACTGAACCATTTGATGGGATTTCAACTACAGGGCACAAAATAAAGATAGAGAAAAATATTACAGAGCTATCTAAGTGTCCCAACCACGCGATTAACATTACATACCAAATAAAAGCAAATTAGGTCTATGCTTAATAATTACAATCATCCAACAATTGTTACAGACCAAAAATAAAGTCCTCCAACTCTGCGCAGGAAAGAAGAAAAAAATAGATAACTCTTCTGATGGAATATTTAAGAGAAATTAATCTCTTTCCAGCTCATCTTCTGTATCCCTGTGCTTAATATCCTGAAAAAAATATTCCCACAAGGGGTGAGCTACTAAAGCCCAGTAATCAGAATCTCCTAGGTGCCTATATGTAGTGGTTGTAATACTACACTGTATCAAGTGAATCTGTTTAGGTGGCATACTATTTATGCAACAATTAATTCAATAGATCTCAACTGAATAATGTAAATTATACTTACAACGGTTCGATGAAACCGTCACCGTAACTACTATTTTACTTACATGTAAAAATAGTTAAATATTGATGTGTGTACCACAATGAAGTCTGTGTCGCAGTGGTAGGGATCTCAGATTTAGATCTTCAAGGTCTCGGGATCAAACCCCGTAGCGATATAGGTTTCATACATATATATATATATATATATATATTTTATAAAATATTAATCGAGAGGAATTAAATATAATTAAATAATTCCAACACATCATTCATACATAACAAGAGAAGTTGCTAGTCACTGTAAAATTTTGTAAATGAGTTTAATCTAAATCCTCCTAAGATAATCATACTCCTATCCTCCTCTACCCCTAGCCTTGGGAACCAGTGACTTTACGGGCTTAGCATCCAATGCATACCGACGGTGTCACCTACCAAAAACCTAGCCGTCGCGACCGGCTACCTAACTGGCCAGGTCAGAAGGGAGCATCTCCCAAATAAAATGCATGTTCCCTTCTTCATCTAAAAGGCCATTTCTACCCACCCATCACCCCATTGCCAAAAATAACTTTAGCACCGAGTGCCTTAATTTCTTCTCACCCTTTTACATTCTAAGGGTACCTTGTATGGAAATCAGACATTTTTAATAACAACCGGCAATGTTCCCGGGTGATGAATCAAAAGTGGGATTATTCAGTCCCAAGTAGTATATATATTTTTTTAAGCACTTTATCTAAATCCATAATTTAATAGTAATTCTCAATAAATCAAAGATTTAACATAGTCATCAATATCATTATCACAAAGGTAAGTACTATATGTAAATTAACAAGTAGCAAATAAAAAAAAATTAGAATACGAATTAGTATTTTAGTTAATTGTTTTGACAAGTTTACCGTACCAAATTTGATAAGAATAAAATTATTTCTAATGGTATATTAATTAGGCCGAGGTTGGTAGCTTAGTGGGTGGGTGACCCTAATTGCGATTTAAAGTCGCAAGTTCGTCATTGGCTGCAAATCTTGGTTTTGCTTCTTTTACCTTTTATTTTATTATTTTATGGAATATAAAGAAAATAAATAGCTTTTTAACTTATATTTAATTTTTTTAGCAAAATTGATAAGTTTTATTTTATTCAAAATAATCTAAATAAATTTCCAATCATCATCTTATTTATAACTAAACCCTTATCATAGGTTTTTGGCTTCAAGATATCCACAAATGTCCACAGAATTATTCCAATGTTTAGGAAGGTATTAAATGAGTTTCATTAAATTCACTTAATCATAAAAATATAGTTATATAACTTGCTAGGTTGACAAAACAATGCCTAAAAATAAATCAAATTCATTTAAAAAAGACCAAATGAGAAAAGAACAAGTCCATTGTTTCTTTTGGGCATTTTACCAAATACTAGCATTTTAGTTTGAATAAGTCATCCAACTATCCATGATGAAACTGATTATCTAAGTCAATTATCATCAATATTAGAGTGTCAAATAATACATAATATCTAGTTTAAAATAATTTCATATCAATAGAAATTATTAACATGACAATAACTAACAGAAGGAAATTGAAAATTTAAATAAATCTTTAAACATAATATTCTAAACAAATCCAAACAAGCATCAATTAAAGCTAAGCAGAATAGCAGCTTGAAAGAAAATTCATATAAAATAGAGCAGGAGTCCAATATCTATAAAATTTATATCTGTAGAAACTAGACTTCAAGACCTACAACTCTCATGTTTTACACTTTTTAAAATTCTAAGGTCTAAAGGTACAAAAACAGCTTTGAATTCAGTTTGTTCAGAAAATACAATTTTACACGTGCTCAGTATTTTGGGCATAACTTTTGACTCACAAATCGGATTGATGCAATTCTTTTTGGGTTGAAAAGAAAACTGAAAGGGCTACAACTTTTATATTTTAGCCGAATCCTAATTCCACAGTTTTAGGGGTTAGAAGCACATAAGAAGTTACAAATAGAGAGCTGTCAGCATACTGAGTTACATCAGTCAAAATTTTGGCTTTCCTACCCCCAATATACGGGTATTTATTTTTTTTTTTTCACAATCAAGTTTCATACTTCAAACCCAGAAAATGCATCAAATATATTTTAGGAGGTTCGTCATCCTACCTCAATGAAAATATTAGTGACCAAGCCTGTGAAGGAAAAATGAGTTGAGCTTTGAACACCACCAAATTGAAAAAAATTCCAAGCCTTTCTTCTCCCTCCAAGCAACACCAAATCTTCAGCCTCACTAATTAATAATTTATTATTATTTCTCTCTTATTTCTTCTCTTTGAAAACACACAATTTATAGGGAGTGTAGAGAAAATTATTGGTGGAGAAAAAAAATCAACTAAGGTAAGATCATGCCTATACAATTGGTAGCATGATCCAAGAATCATGCTTACTTTTTGACTATCTAACCATATCATTTAAGAAAAGCATTGGGGAAGATGTATAGAGGTGGCATGATCCGGGAATCATGCTAACTTTTTGACAAATTCAACAATCATGCTAGCTTTTTGACAAATTTAACAAAATGCTTTAAATCATGTTAGCTTTCAAACAAAATACTTTAAATCTTGTTTGCTAAATAATTTGAAAAAGATGCTTTAAGGTCATCAATGTAGGGTCTTCTCTTTGTCTAATTAGTCAAATAATTTTGAAAGATGGTGAGAGTGTATGGAAGATGGAAAATGAAGTTGTCGGGAAATAATTTAGAGCAACTATTCATGAGTCAACTCATTGAGTGATAAAGTGAGTTGAAGTGAGTTGCGGTGAGTCAAAGAAAAGGTTGATCCATGGGTTAATGGGTTTGGTTTGAACCAAATAGGTAATTGGGCTAGGAAGTGTTTGGATAAAAATCTTAGAAATTCTACATTAAACTCCCACATAGAGTGGAATTAAATTCGAAAATCTTTCTTAACTAATTTTTATCATTCCAAAAATTTTCAAATGCTCAATTTTCTAGGTTTTTACTAAATATCACTACCACACTTAAATAATTTAATTAAGGAAAAAAAATTCAGGTTATTACATAGATAAAATTTATATATATTAAAAAGATGAAATAGATTCTCTCTCATTATGATATTTATAATATTTATATAAAATATATTTATATATATTTATTCATGAATAAAAATTTATATATTTATATGATATATATTTATATATTATTAAAAAATAAGAGGGAAGTCTAATATTTATATAATATATATTAAAATATATAATATTTATATATATTTATATAAATATTTATATAGAAGATGGGGGAGAATCTATTTTAGATTTTGAATAGATATAAATATTATCTAAGAACCTTATACAGTCCACACCTTTGGTGAGTTGGTGTTGTTGTTAGCTCTCTATCCTTGAGGTTCTTAGTCTGATTCCTAGGGGTAGCATAATTTGTAATGCTTTATTTTTCTTTTTTAAAATGAAGCTACTCCATGGAAGAAACCAACACTAGCACACATGTGGATGAGTGAGCATTTGACATATGGCGAATAGTCTTCACGTTATCCGAAGGTACTACGTCATCACTCTGTCACGTGAACCATCTTGCGAAATAATAGTTTTACCCTCGCCTTAACAGTGGATTGTAACGAGCAGCAGACAGAGTGGCATGATTGTTGCTTGATAAAAAGTGTAGACATTTAACTGTCACAATTGAAACCATTGGGACTAAAGTAAGGCTGATGGTGAAGAAGTAATCCTAACCATTGAATAAATTTAATCGTTAAAAATATACAAATGTCAAATTAATGAGTTAGATTGTTATATAGATTTATCAACATGCCCTAAATCATGCTAAAAATCAGAATATGAACACAGGCTTGGCCCACCTATCTCAAATCCGAAGAAAATAGAAAAAATTGAGAGATCTCCTTAAAGTCCTCCAACCTTCAGAAGCCTGTCTATGTCACTCCGAGCCAAACCAACATAAACAAGTACCACTGTGATGATCACAATGTTAAAAATATCCAGATTCGTCAACCCCCAACCTCTAGCCTTCACTTTCTCTCTCTTCTTTCTTACATCTCTCTCTGTCTCTCTCTTCCCTCTTCGTTCACTGCCAGCTAATGTAGGAAAGAAAGAAAATAAAAGAAAAAGAAGTAAGGGAAATGAAAGGGGAAAAAAAAAAATGAAAGGAAGAAAAATGAAAAAGGGGGGGATGAGCCATAAGCCCAATAAGATCTTTGGGTTAAATGTGATTCGAAAAAATAAAATAAAACCCAATAATTTGGGCAAAACCTCAGTTCTAAATATTTAAATGGTCCAAAATCTAAATAAGTGGCAAAAAATAAATACCTCGTATTATAGATCAATTCTATTATTTAATATTTATAACCAAAGTAATATTTTATTTGAATAAGTTCTAAGACTTCAAAATACCTATGATTTTCCTTAAATAAATTCCAGTGTCATTCGAGATAGTTAATTATAAAGAAACTATCAAATTTAATAAAATAAGAATTTATCAGATAAATGATGCATGTTATAAAATTTAATCTCATTAGATTGATAAAATAATGCTTAAAAATTTATTTGAAATGAACAAACTCATTCGAATGTCCAAGTAGGGGAAAAATAAGTAATAAGGTTACATTCAGGTATCTTATTGAACACTTAAACTTCTACATGTTTTTGACTTTGATGAATTTGTTTGAACCAAAAATAATATAATAAACATGTAGGAAATTCTGAAGGTGTTAGGGTGACAAAATAGGGTCTACAAACTAATTAACATTACCTAAGTTCATTTGAGGATCAATCTAGGACTAGGAAAAATTTTCATTTAGGTATTTTGTCGAATAGTTGGTGTACATAATAAAACTAAGTCTTGGAAATTAAATTAAATTAATTTGAACCTAAGTAATGTGTGTTTAATTATTTTAATAATATTTGTAATTGACCCCGTGGTCTAGCCTAGTGGTCGAGGCGTGCCCCTTCTAGCTCCTGATTGTGGGGGTTTCAGAGGTGGGGGGTTCGAATCGCCCTAGGTGCACTACCGTGACTGAACTAGGGGATGTCTTGGGTCGGACCGCTCCCCCCCCAGTTTGGCAGGTCGGGGCTCCTGATTGTGGGGGTTCCAACCGACTCAGGTTCCGGGTCATAAAAAAATAAAATAATATTTGTAATTTTAGAATACCTAAAATGTACCCAGAAATAACAAAATTGCAAAAGAATCCCACTTGGTTTACATGGCAATCATGGCACTACATGTTGCCAAGCAACAAGCCAAGGCAGGCCGAAACAGCCCCAGGTTGCGGGAGACATGGTAGGGGCATTAGCGAGACACATGCGCCAGGCGCAGCGTGGGAAATAACCAACCTCAAACGCGGACACGGTACTACAGGTGCAACACACCTCCCTCACGAGCGGACATTCGCACTGCTACAGCGCCAAATGCTGGGTGTCCTGCCTCAGGTCCGAATGCCAGGCCCACATTCAAACTCGAGGCCTAGTGTTGGTTTTTCCAAGTTTAATCTAATGCTCTGTTTTTGTGTTCTCAAACAATTTTGTTATGATTTTGTGTTCTGGACTTCACATATCACATTGTAAATGCATGTGAACATTTATTAACCAAGCATACATATTTATAAACATAAATGTAAATTCAATTTCATAATTTATAAAGAAATTTACCAAAATTTCAAATATAATAAAATTTTATGCTTTCAAAATTGAAACATGCAAAAAATCAAATAAATTTTTATGTAATTAATTTAAATCAAATTGAAGACATGGAACATATTCTAAGAAATTTCTACTTTGATGAAGAATTCACTGGCCTGGTTCAAGAAGGAGAAGAAATCGAATTGTAAAAATTTTGAACTAGAAATTTCAAGCTTCTTGCTCTTATTTTCTTCATCCTAAATACACCACCAACTCGAGCTAAAATCTCTAGAAGTTCAATTACACTCTTCTCCTCACTTCAATCTTGATTGCTCTAAATTATTTAATCTATTTAAGTGAGCAGTATTTAAGAAATTTATGGATGTTCAAACAGGTGAAAAAGGAGTCTTGATGGAGGAAGACAAACTTGGTTGAATGGCTCAAAGATAAAATTGGTAGATCAAGTTGGCAATGTAGAGGGCCAACATCTAACATTTTTGCTAAATTGAATTATTCTTGCAAGAAAATTAGAAGAAAGTTCAATGAGAAGATAAAGATAAACTTGCAGAAGCTTAATTACTTTGTCCTGTTTATGAGTCAACTAGATGAATTGTGAGGTGAGTTCAGGTGACTTAGGGGTGAGTTGAGTGCTAGGCTGATTTACGAGTCATTGGGTTTAGGTTGAACCAAATGGGTAAATGGGTTAGGGATTGTTTAAGTAAGGTTTTAACTAATTCATATAAGTTCTCATATGAAATGATTTAATGATGGAAAATGTGTTGAACAATTTTATTGTCCTACAAAATTTTCTAACCCTTAAATTTTAAAAACTTTCCAACAATAAAAAAAAAAGTTTACACTCCTAAACTTTAAGAATCTATATTTGCGTCTCTTGTACTTTATACTAAAATGAAAATGTTAAAAAATCCGTTAAAACTTAATGATTTTGACTCAGTAAGTTTAAAATTATATTTATCCTCTTGTAGTTCATATTACTTACACTTACATTCTCTAATTCTATTTGATTTTTAATAAGTATTTTTGTCTTTCCACTTAAAAATTTAAAGTTGTTCACAACTTTAGTTTAGTTTAAAATACAAAAGGTGCAAAAATATATACATTTTTAAAATTCAACGATTATAAGTGATTCTTACTTTAAGTACAGAGGTAAAAATGTAATTACACCTAAAAATTATCACAATGTTAAATTAAATTTATTTACCCAAAACTAAATTTTTTATTATTACAAATTAAGATTGGCACTATTAGAATGACATGTTATGAACACAAGATTATTGAGAAAAATGTGAACTGCATACAATACGGATATGTTAACTTGAAATTGATATGACTTGATTTTAAAATAAATTAATTATTTAACATGTTCACTAAAGTTTTCAAATATTTGAACAAAAACACGAACCAATAGGAATTATAAATCTGAACATAACACAACATGTCAATATTACCATTTTTAGTTGAAATGTAAGTAGGGGCAAAGCTTAATTAAGGTTAGGGGTGACCATAACCCCCCCTAAGCTTTCATATTTTGTCTCTACATATATGAGTTTTTTACTAACATGTGGACATCTCTCTTACTTTTTACCATAATAAAGATAAAAAAAAAATTATTTACCAAATTAGGGGCAAAAGCATCACCAACATTTCACCTAACATATATATATATATATATACATATTGGTGAAAGACACTTTCTTCACATATATATATATATATATATTATGAAAATGTCACTAGCACTGATGTTTTCTCCATAATGATTTGTGAAAGTGCCAATAGTAGTGATGTTTTCTTTAATTTATTTTTTTTGGTAAAAGTGTCACTGGTACTGACACTTTCTTCACACACATATATATATATATATATTTGGTGAAAGTGTCACTGGAATTGACACTTTCTTCATATATATGTGTGTGTGTGTGTGGGGAGAAAGTGTCACTGGAACTGACACTTCCCCCCCTCTTTTTTTTTTTTTTTTGTTCTCTGGCAAAATAGTCAAGAATGTTAACAAAAACTATATAGCAAACACCAAACTAGAAATGGATCATTAATGTTGTTCTCATGGATGCAATGTACTAGTGAATGCTCTCCACCTACAAAGCAGCAAGTTATCCATTATACAGAATAAGTAACAATAGTATGCTCATCAATATACGACAAGCAACTCCAACCACATTAGAGGCAAGTCAAACAATTAGATGAGCAGTAAAAAGCATAGTATAAAGTTCCTAAGCTCCATTAATGCTCATCCACTACATCATTGATACTAAACATTTTTGCAAAAGTGACACAGCAGTAGATCATGCATAAAATGTTAGCATAACCAAGGTTAAAAGATTCAAAACAAAGCAAAACAAGCAATGCCAGCACCCACATAACCTATTTTTACACACAATAGCCTAATTTTTTGACTATCCAGGTAGCAAAATGCCTCTCTATCAGCTGGTTTCTGATGCAATCTCCTAAACCTCATCATATGCGCCTGTCATTTCATTATATGAGTACCTATCTAAGAACCAAAAAAAAAAAAAAAAATGGTATGGATTAAAAGTTCAAAAGCAACCCACCATTCCTATAATTGATGATTTTAATTCCAATTAATGAATTTAGTTAATATAAGAGAGAACATCTCTTGTTTAAAAGGTTTATAATCACAAATAGGAATGAATGCACCCGTTATATTGCTTTTTGAGAACTAGTATTAGATTTTTTTTTCTTTTTTTTTAATCCCCTTTCAAATCCCAATCTTTAATGATCTATTTTTGTTAATCTATTAGAGATCTCATGGTGTACGATATCATAAATAATAAATTTCATGAACAACATAATAAGGATGCCAAGAAATTACCATTGTCCTGATGATGCACAGCAATACATTTCGAAGACTCGTCATAATAGTAGCCTAAACTATTGTTATAGTAGCACCTAAAGGAAAAAAATTGGATGAACTAATGTTAGACATACTATTTCATTGTGGCCACATAAATAATGGTGCCAAAGAAATTGACACGAACTTTTGTGTATTAGAAATCATCCCTTGAAAAGTGTAAATCCTAATCAAAAATATGTCTCACAGTAAACTTGACGTGGAAAAAAGATAAAACCCAAGTAAAGAATGAAGTGAATATACAAAAAATATATAATCTATAAGCAAATTAGCCAAGGTGATTACCATCCAATTTTTTTTTTTATCCTAAAATGAGTCCAAGTATATTTAAGTTTAAAATTTGATGTGAGAAAGAAAAAAATATTCCACTTAATAGAGATGGACAAAATACATTTCATAAGTCCTAAAACAAAACATAACTATCGAAACCTCTATTCGAAAAGAGAAAAGCTAAATCACCAAACCATAAAAATTAAGCTTCCATTAATTTAGAAATTTCTTATTTGGGAAGAGAGAGATTGTCAACAGAATGAAATGTCAAATTGAAGTTACGACCAATATAATAAGCATAAGACTGTCTAGTACAACTGATCTAACCAATCCACCATTATGGGTCCATACTCTTTAGTCTTTCTGAGACATAAAAATAACTATATAAAAATGGTGCCAAGAACCTCAATGTTGTCTAATAAAATATTCATCAAAAACTGATGTTTAATAAAACCCCTCCCCTGCCCCCACCTCTAAAAAAAAAGTTGTTAAAGAATTGATGAAACAATCGACCAGTACCTATCAGCTTTGTCTAGTTCAAATCTAGCACTAAAATAGAAGGCAACAGAAAACAACCATGCATCGCTTTGGATAGCAACTATAAACAACCAATTCCTTTTGTGGAACCATGCATCGCTACGGACCGCAACTAAAAACAACCAATTCTTTTCGTGGATCCTATTTCCGGCAAAGTTAATACCCAATTGCAGTGTAGGTTCTAGGAGTTCTAGAGGTACTTCAATAGGTAAATTGACCTCCTATTGTTCACTAGGAAATCCATACATGCACATATTTTCCTTTTGAGGATCACACTGCTAGTAGAATTCTTCAACATCAATGGTGAAAGCTTTGATCATACCAACTTGTCAGCCTTTGAGTCTCAATACTCAACAATCAAACAAAGCTTTTTAAACATACACACACAGAAGAATATTAATCTCAATGACACAGAAGGAAATATTTCTCAGAAATGATCCTAGAATTACTTACAAATAAATAAAATAAGGAATTGAATCTATCAAATTGAACAAAAATAAAACACAAGGGGATAATTAATTTCAAGGGCTAATATTTAAAGTGATTTAACACATCCAATCACTTCCAAGCTTTTAAATAATGAAAAATAAAAACCCAAAAAACATAAACACTAAGTAGAATTTAAATAAAATGCAAGAAGCATCAACTAAGATGTAAGAAACCAAAATAAACAAATTGCTCAGCTTCTCATCATTCGTCGCTGCTAGTTGTATGTGACTTGGCACTATTCGATTTTTCTTATTATCTCTAACAGCATTCCCAGCAAGCTCCAACACCTATCGATCACAAAATTCAATCAATTCATGCATCTTAAACACCAATTGCCTACACTGAACAAATGAAAAGCATGGAAAGCATAATATTATGCTATGATTCAAAATGTTTTAGTAAAATATAAATTTGGAAAGTAAAAGAATTCTTCTTAATTTTCAAGAAAGAAAAATATTAAAATGAAATTTAAAAAACAATGCTCTTTGAAAAACTTTAAGGCATATAATGAACTCACATCAGTTAGTGCTACAAGAGTTCAGTGTCGTATCGAGGCCTCTTCCTCTTGCTGGGGTCAAGTCTCAAGTCTTAGTGGCTATAAAAGTAGTATGCCAATGGTAGGGGCCACAACTGCTGTGGTAGCCAAAAGTCATCTCCACTTGGCTCCACATTGTCATGCACATCATCTTGAAGTTGTATAGGAATGTGTGGGCTCAGTATCATAGCCAAGTATAGTAGTGGCCTCCGTGTATACTACTTAATTGGAGCATGTGGTGCAGTCACAAACCCATGTGTCTTATGATGAATGGGTCCATAGATGATGGGGATGGGGATTCGACAAATGCATTCAATGTCGCCAGAGGGTCAATATGTAGCATGAGGGTCCAATAGTCATCACAGGCATCAGATGCATCTGAACTGAACTCACCACCAGATGCTCTTAGTTCCACTGGAGGGATCTCAAAATGGATTAGTTGTGATGAACATCTGGGATCAACTACAATATCTAAAGGCTAGGCATTTTGTGGGGTATGAAGAGGCTCCATATCATTGACTATCTTCGATGACTCGAATTGTGGTGGGGGGACATCAGCTACTAGTGATAAGGTGCCATCTCCTTGCGATGGGGGTTGTGATGGATCATATGTCATACCATCTCCTTTGTGATGATAATGGTGTTGCTGAGAATGTGAGGGTTGTAATGGACCTGCCTAAGACGCCTAGGTCGTCCTATCATGGTCAATAAAATAATGCAACCGCTCCTCTTAATCTACAACCCTAGCTACTGATCCAAGAAGTTGTTGTGTCTGCTCTGTCACCAAAATAAGACCATTGTGGTTCGTATCATGCAGTGTAACCCCAGTGAGATGATATCCATGCACGACAGTGTTAAGCTATAATATATCAAAATGAATATAAATATCCCAATATTAGCAAACATTAATTAATGAACAAATATGTTACTGGAGTTTCAATAATGTAACAATATAGTCTAATCTGCTGCTACAGGTTGTGATCTTACCGGCAGTATCATAGTTAGAGGTATAATAACGTGCCAGGCTAGAATCTTAAACCACTCTAAGTAGGGGTCATTGTATCGAGTGTGCCCCATGAATTGCTCCTCATGAACCACAGTTCTAACCCGTATGTCCCACATGGCCAAGTATACACTATGGCACGAAGGTTAACTCACATCAGACCAACCTCGCCTACCAATACCATGTATGAAGCGATCAGTATCAAAATCTAACTATATAACTTGTCGTAGTCCGAACTATTGTATCGCCCTATCTGACAAGTGGTACTCCACGAGCTCATAGCAAATCAGGGCACAAATCAACTACCACACACCCATACTGGCCTGGCAGTATATTAGAAGCCTTGATAACACAAACTCAAGGTAGGGACTCTATGTCATCTACTCTTTTCTCATTAGTTGTAGCTACTCTCTATAATCTCTAAGTGGACGTGCATGTGTCAAGTCTAGCATCCCCTTTCATTTGATGATTGGAATTTGATAATTGGATGGAACTGCGACAAGTGTTCCCACGCCCACACCTATAAGCAATATATTCTAAGAACACTTTTGTTGTGAAACTTGAAACATATCTAAACTTCAATTAAAACATAGAATTAAATAAACCTTGCAAGTCCCTTCACTCAAATAGTGGAGGCTTGGCACATCTACCTATAAAGGCATGCCAAACCAACTGCCCCTCCCACATTCATCGAAGTCCCGAAGCAAAGGTAGGTACATAAGCTTTACCAAACCACCTAATTTATCTGATAAAAATAGGAGCCAATAACAATAAGAATAATAGCATCGGGATGGTACTAGACTTGTGCATCAGTGGCTCTATCTGGCAAAAACTAAAAATGATTAACTAGCCACATAATCTTAAGTCGACTTCTTTGTATAGCATTCATCGGAGATGTTAACCCCAAAAGCTCTTGGCACATAACCTGCCACTCGAGAATTTTACAAGTGTAGTCCTACCTATAATGAGATCCTCGTTGACACGTAATCCTAAGATCACCTTAACATCTTGGAGTGAGATTGTGTACTCCCCAATTGGGAGGTGGAATGTATGAGTCTCTATTCGCCACCTCTCAATTAGTACTATAAGCAACGACCAATATGATTGCATAGCTCTAATCCTATAAAGGCTATAAAAACCCCCTTGAAAATGTACCATAACACGCAAGAATCGTTGGGGGCTTCAATATCTCTTATAGTGAATTGTCGATATCATGGGATCGCAAAACAACCTCATACTACAATAAAACGTTTTCACAATTTATATCTAATATATAATCAAATATTTGCACAATTATATTAATGAAATGGCTAAACCAAATTGATAATTACCCTAACAGGAGCTTTCCAAATATCACTGGAGCGATGCTCCACCTTTGAGCAAAGGACAACAAGATCATCTGGCCCAGGATCCAAAAACTCCCATGCCCGAGACATATAACTACAGCGATGAGTCAATAATATTGTGAATCATCCAATGTTGGTGATAATTAAGTAAGAATAATTGACATGAATAATTTATTATATGGTAATAAAGTTACACTATTGAAAAGTACATTAAATAAAAGCTAATGACATGAATAAATGAGAATATTTGACATAAATAGTTGACTCATTTTTATTATATAAAAAAATTACGTTGTTGAATGGACATTAAATAATAGTCAATGGAACAACAGTAGGAATCTTGACGATGATGATGCCATTGATGGGCACTTGTGATGATCATGCCCCTACTGCTGGCACAGGCCACAATGTATTTTAAACTGTCTTTCTAACTCGTCTATCTTGTTCTTCAACCTGGTTGAATTAGGTTGGCCTTTGTGGTGAGCAAAGTTAGGATTAGGGACAAAAAATGGGCTATCAACTGTATTCTAATAGTCCTCATGCTCTAATGGTTGAAATTTTGGAGCATATTGGCTCACATATGCTTCCATGGGAATTACATCAAGTCATTGTGTTTTCTCTTGCACACTGCTATGACATGCGAATAGGGATGCCACAATGTATCCTACTTTCTCAACTACAGTGCCCATCCTTTAGTCTCATAACTTGCTTGTCGAATCCTCTATTTAGCTGGGCACCTATTATGACATTATATACTCCAGTAATATGATTAAACCCTGATAAGGGAGTGCCTTCTTTTAGTAATCCAACAGAAGTGCTTACATATGGGGATTGACCCTTGCCTCATTATTCCTTGCATTTGTTATAACCATACGACCTTAGTGGAAATATAAAACTAGTTTTAAAATGTTAACTGCACTGCTGCGGTTATAGATAAGCTCCTGGCCCCTCTTAGTATATTGTTGAAGCAGTCAAACAAATTGGTTATTATAATTTCATATCTATGTAATCTCCATAACAATATATCCATTTTTCCTTTAGAATATCAGGTAGATATTTCCAAACTTTTTTATTAATGGTCTTTATCAAATTTATCATCTCGTTTTACCTTTGCACCTAAGATGCCTTTACTGCTTGCCAAAACAAGTCAATTAATTGTTTGCTTGTGTAACTTTTCTTAAAATTGGTTTCGAAAAGTCTCAAGCAAAAGCAATAAAATGAGTTGGCCTAACCAGATTGAGGGGATGCACTTGCTACAACCAAGACTTTGTGACGATTAGAAATAAGGCATAACTATCGACCTAGATAAACATGTGTCTTTAATATCCTAAGAAAGTACTTCTAACTACTATAGTCCTTAGTATCCAAGATAGCAAATGCAAGTGGAAAATTTTGCATGTTAGTAGCTGATGCTATGGCTATGAGTAGCTTTCCAGTGTACTTCCCATATAGATGTGTTCAATCAATTGACGCCACAGGATAGCAGTACACAAAGCCATCTATAGAAGGCTTAAAGCTTCAGAACACGGACTTAAGGACATACTGAGCACCACCCATATAAGGGTAATACTCATAGTAAACAGTCATGCCCAGGTCGTACAACTGGACAGCATTTATAAACTTCAGCAATATCTAGTAAGACTACTTCCAATCCCCGAATATCTTCGCAATTACCTTTTGTTTCGCTAGCCAAGTCTTATGATACGAGACTATGTATTTGTAACGGTCCTTTAACTGAGTTTGTAATAAGACAACAAATACATTAGGATTCGACTTGACCAGATGGATGATTGAGCCGACAAGAGAGTTTGAGTCAAGTTGGTCATGGTCTTCATTCAACTGTGCATAAATGCATGTGTGTGGCCCTTCATACTTGGTTATTTTTGAATAGCCCGTGGCTACTTAGTTTAGTTGCTCAAATACACCACTTGCATTGGCCTTTTTTCTACTTTAGGTACTCCACGACCCAAGTTTTCTTGTTTGACTCAACGGTCAAAAATTGTTGGTTTGTTCTAACAGAATATAACTTCATTGAATGAACAAGTTAATCTTTATCTTTGAATATTTGACTGACACAAGAATCCTCGGTCTCGAGATTTCACATCCAACATCGAAGTGAAAGGGGCCAAGAAGATGCATTGTCTTCTAGTTCAAATGAAGTGGACATTTCAAACATTGGCTCATGCATTCGCCGGCTTCTTATTTCTTAGGTTACATGGGCATCTAATGGCTCTTCAATTAAGTCTTCCATCTTACTCAACTCTGCTGCTTCAGTCCAATTTTTGTCAAAAGGGAGACTTTTATTGTTGAACCAGCTATCTTGGCCTTGTATGTCATCCCACAACCTATCTAACTCCTCCGCATACTCACGAATGGGGTCAGAACTAGGCTGATGTCTAGGGTCTACAAATTGGTCCAACCTTGGTAAAGAGGAAGATACATGGTGCTCTAGCCTTAGATGAATAGCCATTGAGGGAATTTCTGTGTTAGAACTATGTGGTAGATCTTCCATCTGATATTCTCAGGTTAAGACTCCACCATCATCGCCAACTGCCATCACCGCCAACTGTAAACTATTTGTCGATTCTAACTGTAAGAAAACATCATAGTGGTTGCATTTTAAATTGTCTACTACATCAAACATTATTTACATTTTATCGTCATCCACAAGAGGTAAAAAGCCTATGAAATATTTGACCGGTGCTGCCAAAGATTGGATATCGGTACGTTACTTTTAACTCCCACTGTGCAGATCAACGTTGATAATATTGTAGAGTTTTGCTATTAACATCGACAATGTGTATTCATGACTAATCTTGATGGCACGTTGAAACTGTCTGTCATATCCTATGCCATCGTTTGCGTTGATAAATTCCCTCCCTAAAAACAAAATAGAGAAATCTGTTTCTAAGATATCCTGTCTGATCAATGAATGACACAATAAGTCTTGAAATAAGTTCTTAATTTTATATGCAAATATAACTGTTTTAGCATACTAATACCCAGTTCCTAATTTTACATTATAATATATCTTTATATAGTTGTAAATGATATTAAATACACTTCATTATCTGTGTTGAATAATAATTACCTCTTAAAATGATTTATTTTATTAAAATGTTTTATTAAATTAATTTTAAAAATCAAAATAGTAATTTGTTATTAAATTATGTTATTTATTAGCATACTTTATTACAAAATAATTATTATTAAAGAATAAAAATTTTGTAACTTCTATTTAATTAATTTAAATATATTTAATCAAATTAATTAATTAAATAAATATGAAATATAAATATGAAATATATTTTATTAAGTTCAATTAATTTTATAAAAAATAATAAAATTAAATATTTCATTAAAATAAATTTAATTACTGTAAATAAAATTATAACACCAAGCATATTTCTTGTTTTTATTTCAAATGAAAAAATGAAAACTAAAAGTAAAAAAATTAAAAATAAAAACAATTAAGCATAAAAAAACATAACTGTTACCAATCAGACCCAAAATTCATTCACCTAAATTCATGATATAATTTTCATTATAATTTAACTTTGTACTTTTTATCAATAAAAATTTTTCATCTATAATTTTAACTTTGTAATTTTCATCAATCAAATTTTTTCATCTATAACTTTCACTTTGTAATTTTCAAGATATGCATATAAAATTCCATATGACTTACGTAGCAGAAAGTCCAAACAAAATCATAAAATCAAACAAAATTAGAAATCAGACAACTAATTTAATTTAATTTAATTTGATCCAAACTAAAATCATAAACTAAACAAACAAAGCAGAATCAATAATCAAAAAACAAAACAAAATTAGAAAATCAAACAAAATAGCACAAAATCATAAATTACCTGTAAATGAAGCACCTGCCCTAACTGTGTTAAAAGGAATGATTAAAGAAATGTAGTAGTGGATTTATATATATATGTCTATAGATATATGTGTACAGATTTGGAGCTATATATACATATATATGTATATGTATGGTGCTCACGTTGATGAAATCCAACCGTTGTGGGTTAAATGAGTTTTGTACCTTGAGCTTTAATGGAGTCAACTGTTGATGGAGAGGACCGAAAAGAGTTATGGCAAGCACTGATACGGAGGTCGAGCTTTGACAGTCGACCGTTTGAGCACGACTGTACTAAAATAGAGCAGAAGAGACGCAGGTGGGTTTTGCGTGATTTTACTAGAAATCATCAATAGTGGTGACATTTTCTTCAGAAAATGTCAACTATACGAACGTTTTTTAGTTAGTTATGTACTTGGTGAAAACGTCAATGTCATTGAAACTTTCATTAATTAAAACCTTCAATTCCATTGACGCTTTTCTCCCTAATTTGGTAAATAATTTTTTGGTCTTTATTATGGTAAAAAGTGAAAGGGATGGTTGTTGATTACTTGGTTTTTCACTGTAATCCCTAATGTACTTAAATGAATGACCTTAATTTAATTAAGACTTATAAATTCAATCAAACAAAATTTATGGGTTCGGTCAAATCTGTCTTGATTAAATCAAGACCATTCATTTAAGCACATCAGGAGCTGTAGTGAAAAATTACTACAGCAATCAACAACTCGTGAAAAGGATGTCCACATTCTGATAAAAACTCTTAAGTATATGAAATATTTAATAAAAATAAATACTTCGTTAATAGTGTGGTCCTCTTTGTAAATGAAAAATCTCCACATAAAAAATTAATAACACAAACCCAAAAATATCTCTTTCTCTCCACCCCCAGATTACTTTTTCCCGTAGTAACTTTTCATATTCTTCCTTATATACTTTATTTTATCATCTTTTTTATCTTCTCTTTCTTCACTATTCCCTCTCATTCTCTGCAGATCATTTTTTTTTGATAACCATAGCACCAAAAAAAAATTCTCTAGTTTCGACAAAAGTATATCTCCAATAAAAGGTTAGTGTTCCTTTTTTTTAACACTTTTTCGGTTCCAATTGTTTCTCTTATTCAAAAAGAGTTTTATCCATTTGATCAAATAAAATATCCCACCAATTTTTACAGATAATCTTTGGCCCCATCGTAAAATCCTAGCTTTGCCCGGGGATATAAGGATCCAACCACATAGTCAAATCCCATCGCTGCTCTAAACGTGGTTAACTGAACCTTTTTGATTGAAAAATAAATAAAAATCAATGAATCTTTAATTGGTTATGTTGATTTTTTTTCGAACTGTATATGTCTTTAAAAAAAAAGAACCACAAAAAAAAAAAAAAGAGAGAGAGAATGATATGTAGGTTTATTTTAGTTATTGAAATCCCAAGAAAAATAACTGCTCCAAAAAATAAAAATAGCTACTCCAATCCTCTAAGTGATTAAAAATTGGATCCTCTTAATAGAATAAAAAAGAAAAATATTATTTTGTTAAAAAATATTTATTAAATTTTATGCCATAATAATGTTATAGTGAAACAAGTACAAAAAAGTGTAATTTAATAAATTTATATTTTTAAAACAATAAATTTATTAATATGTCACATTATTCTGATAAATTATTTTTAATTGATTTTTTTAGTGGAATAAATGTATTCATTGGAGATAAAAATAATAATAATAATAATAATAGAACGGTGCTCATAGGGAAAATTTAAATAGTTGATCAATAGTCGACGCGCCATCCCTCGGCCTTTCCTCTTTGGGACCTAACAAACAGGATTCAATTTCTATTTCCAAGGAATACGAGAAGGGGACCAAGTCGAGGTTGGGTGCATGCATGGCTTTTGCAAAGAAATGGGCAACCATTATATCATACATTGCCGGTCGCATCTATTTCTCCCTCATTATCTTCCAAGTTCCTCTTTTTAGGTATTTGCAAATCTCTTATATATATATATATATATATGTATGCATGTATATAATGCCCCTTTGAATTAATGCAATGACCTCTTGTAACTAGTTCCCTGAGAAAAGAAAACAAAAAGAAGAACTTTTAATTTTCGAGATTTCTGTTTTATTAAATGTGAGAATCCAATATCAAAATTTGCCTCTTTTTAAATAGATTTTTCAACATTTGTTCAACTTATCCATGGATTTGTCGTGCAATATTACCTCTGGAAAGTTAGTTGTAATTGGTTCTTCCCACTTGGATCTGGGTTTGTCATTCAATAACTAAATCATGTGTATTTAAATGTATGTGTATATGATAATTTATATATGTGTACATGATAATTTAGTTTTGTTTTTGGTTCTAGATAGCTATCTATTGGATTCAAGAGGTGATCATTTCTTGTTTCCAACATGACCTAAAAATTAAGGGGGAAAATTAAGATTTAAGGGTAGATTGATGCAAATTTAAATATTATTTTATTTTATTAAGATTTTATTTTATTTTAGAGAAGATTTTATTTAAATTTATTTTAAAATTGATTTATTAGAGATTTTATGGAATACTTATCTTTGATTTGATCTTTAGTTAGCTTACGAATTTGTCCGTTTAAAAGTTTAAGATTATTAGAGTAAATTATTAGAGTTGCCAGATTAGAATTTGAAGATTATTGAATACTTTTTTTGGGGGGCTTAATCCTTCTCTTTACTTGCTTTCTGCTCTTTCTTTACTTTCAATTTTTGTTCCACATCATAAATTGCACTTTGTACCTTTATAGTTTATACCGAATTTCACTATACTTCATATACTTTTAATTTGATTATAATATTTAACCCCATATATTGACAATCAAATTTAAATTTAATTTTTCTATCAACAATCATTAAGTAATTATATAATATGGTGAAAAATGTCACATGTCCATTAGTAATTACACATGATGGTCTTCACGAGTTCGAGGCATTTCCAGTCAAGTTTGTCGACTTAAGTGCCACTTGAAACTTGAATATAAGTCTAAGAGCTTGTTAAAATTAAAAGTAAAAAGTCTGAAGTGAAATTTCATGGTGTAATTTACTCTAAGATCAATTATTTGATGTTCATTTATCAAAATAACAATAATAATAATAATAATAATAAGGTACATATACATATAAGAAAAAAAAAAAAAAAAAAAGCTGAAGGAGGAAGCAAAAAAACTACGGAAAAAATTTCGATATTTTTCATGCTCTCAACTGGGGATACTTGAATTTGTATGCAGTTGCACTTGAAAGAGATGGAGTTTATCAAATTTTCCATCTACACTTTTACCTTTAATTGGATACATTGAATTTGGACCAACCATATTTCTATGGCTCAACAATTCTCATTGCAGATTGATCTAACATTTTAACCATGCTATATATTCAACATAATACCATTTCTGATTGATTTGTTCGGCCTGTCTTGCAGAGAAATTTTTTAGTACAATCATTCTCAATATGCCCATGTGTTCTGACAAAGTCTAAAACAAATCAATCGATGCTGGAACTTAACTTCTCTTTTAAAGAGCTTTTGATATATATATATATATATATATACACATATATAATGTTGCCTTTTGCTTCCCAGAGTACCATGTAGAGCTGGAATATGCACAACTCCTCTAGAGGTTATTTCATCTCACTTGATTGCCACTGAGGTCTGGCCTGCAGCTGCAGGGAAGGCTCTTCTGTATCCAGGAGCTGCTGTAAATGCTATCCTCAAGAACAAGACCGTTCTGAGCTTCAGCAACCTACTACCCAGTGCCTACCCCAATTTCAAAAGGCTTAAAGATTTTGATCCTGCAATAACTGATCTCCAGCACATTGAGGTTTGTAGCGTACTTTCGGATCAGCTCTTTCAAAATTTTTCCCCCCTTTTCCATTTGTTACTGAAAACTTCAGTAGTTTGAAGTAATGAACATTGAAAGAAATTTACACACAAGCAATCTAATATACAAGACCCTCTCGTTGCAGAGTCTGGAGCAAGTCAGATGTAGACAGCATTTCTTCTGTAAACAGAGAAACTGATTCTAAAGATAACTTTTACATAAAATAAATTTCTCTGAACTATGACATTCCATGGCATTGAGAATAGCTCTTAATATGTCATTCCATTTATTTATATTTATATTTATTTATTATTATTATTTTGGTTGTAATGGTTCAGAGGAATTTCTTTTGTTAATTCAACACTTGCTTTGGCACATAGCAGGTTCTTGTGGGAAGCTACCTCTCCGTTGCAGGAGCACTGCTGATTTCTTTGAGGCCGGGAAGAATGAGCCTGGCTGGGACATTGCTCGTTCTATGGGGCCTAACTAAGGAACTCTACTTTGGAACACATGCACTCAGATATCCCAGAGAGGTTCTGTGCGTCTACCCAACAATGTTGATTGCTTCAACCCTTGCCTTCTTCTCCATTAAGGGGGACGTGAGAAAGCTTTTTCGTAGTTTCAAGCCTAGGCGCCATTCAAAATCAAAATATAATTAAGAGTTTAGGTTTGATGCACTGCCAGCGTAACGATCGATTTTTACACAAGCGGCACACCACAAGATGACACGTCGTCATTTTTATTCAAGCGCTCAACTTTTTGAAGGGATAACACTCGAGAAACAACTATATCAATATCAGGGACAAGGCAGGAATTTCATATGAAGGAAGCAAAAAGCTATAAAACAGTATGTGATATTTATTTTACTGATATAATAATAAAAATTTTAAAAATCCTGTTCGAGAAATTTAGGTGATAACGCCCTGAAACTGTGGTTTCAAATTGCGGCTCGAAATATGTTATGTATATATGTTGTAGCTGTATATTTATCTGCTTTTGATCTTCAATCCCTTAGAAAGATGTTAACTTTTTAATTTTGATTGCATCCTTATTTGATTTAATAGATAGAATTTCAATAAAATTAGAGATGTCATGAATTAATGCATAGAATTTCAATCAGATTAAAAGTCTCATAATGAATTTGAACATGTAAACGGAGTTTTTAAATTTATTTGATATGTTTGGTAGATTTATATATGTAACTGTATATTTATCTAATTTGATTTTTAACTGCCTTAAAAACTTTACTCTTTTAATTTTGATTGAGTTTTTCTATTTTTTAGTTACCACAACAGTAAAATAAATAAAAAAAATCGTGATATAAAGGAATATCATAGGAGAATAACAACTCCATTGGTATTTTAGGCTTACAGATATGACTAATAAAATCATAAAAGAGAGGGGTTATTCACCTAGAAAAAAAGGGGATTGTTCGGTAGATGTGTCATCCCCCGAGGGCCCCCTCTCTCTCTCTCTCTCCTATATATATATATATAATTCATCTGAAAAATATTATGTAATTAAAAGCATTTTGATAATACTGGTGAAGTCATGCCCCCCCAAAAAACAAAAATACTAGTTCTGTTCCTGTCAATATTGTTTGATAGATACATTCTTGTCATAGAGCTTGAATTACCATATCTATATCTGGAAATACTATTCTTTTTCTAGGACAAGTTTAATTAGTTGTTTCACTATTGTCATTAACTAATATTAATTCCCCGGAACAATTTTACTGCAAGTTTGTAGTATACTATTTGAAAATAAAGGAATGTTGATAAATTTTAGAATCAAGTACAAGGACTACATTAAGGGAACGTTTAGTACGAGATGAAATAAGATTACAGGAGTAATTTTACTTCATTGATAATTAACTATTAATAGTTAGGGGGTAACAATTGGATTGAGAAAGTAAATATTAGCAAATAACTAAGAAAAAATGTTGTTTGAGACCTAGCTAGCAATAGCCCCCAAAAAAATGAATGTTTTATGGGTAATGAGAAAATAATATAATTTTCTTATTATTGACCGTTACCAACATTCTCAACTAGTAAGAATTTATTCTTTTAAGGGGGTAATTTTTACTTTTAGTGTAATTATAATCTCATCTTCCAAACTCATGTAATGTAGAATAAAAATTACTTAGTAAAATTTTCCTTTAGTAACCCTTGAAACAAACATACCTAAGAAGGTGCAAGATAATATGCAAGGCAGACTACTACATGCCTCATATGGTTTACCCATGTCTAGTTCCAATAGGCGGCATTGAACAGAAATAGAAATCGGATGGATTTTCAAAATGTCTCAACTATTCAGGGAACGTAAGATGAGTGAAACCTCCCTGATTATATATTCTCTCTTATGCACTGATTAGTTGTTTTCGTTTTCCCTTTCTGCACCATCCCTTTTGTGCAATCGAGTTGCTCCACCAAGGGTTAGTATGCTGTGGTTATTTATCAGCTTAGATGAAGCATGTAACATTCTGAATTTTTATTATATTATTAATTTAATTTTTATTTTATGTTTTTATTTTATGTCTAAAAATTTTAATTTTGTTAACTTGGTATTACTATAAATTTTTATTGAAATAATATGGATATACATTAATGATTTTAAAATTTAGTAATTAATTAATTAATTAATTTAATAGTAACTAATTAAATCAAGTAAATAGATTACCTTAAAGTGGCACATAGCCTAGTGTTTATCTAGGATTGCTTGGTATTAAATTGGTTTGTTTTATGCGTGAAGGTTTGGGATAAATTTAAACTAGTAGATAAGTTTTGACGTGGCTAACCTAGGGGGGTGAGATCACATAAGTTACATCAGTAGTGTATTTGAGTAGTGTGTATGTGTGAGGCTTGTAAGAAGCTATGTGGAATGCTTAGTAAAATATATATATATATATAATACAGTTGAGATGGTGAGTTATATATATATATAAGGTACACATGTGCTTATGAAATGGGAAAAAAAAAAAAAAAAAAAACAATAAGAAGGTTGTGAGAAAGGGGTTTGGAAGAAGAAAGATTGGAAAAATTTTAGCCAAACTTTATTAAGGTAAGTTATTTTATTGTGTTGATTTAAAATTAATTCTATAAAAGATTAAATGAATTAATGATGTAATTGTAGTGTTTTATTTACTACATTTGTAATATTAATTAATTTGGATTAAATTTTAATAGTTTAATATTTGATGTGTATAATTTATTTAGGTTAAAAATTTAGATCTAGGGACAATCAGCAACAATCATATTCATAATTTGATTTTTTTAGAGAAGATTTTTTAATTTAATTTAATTTAAGTTTTATACCCATCAACTTAAATATTTCTTTTATGCCTATAAATTTTTACTCACTAAGTAAAGAGTATTTAATATAAATTTAAGTTGATTGGCGCCTCTTTTTAATAATAATAATAATAAATTACTAGTAATTAATTAGTTAAGGAAATAGATATCTGTCTAAAAAATAAATAAAATTGTTGATAACAGAAAAAATATTAATCAAAATCTCTGAGGCTAAATGCAACCATTAAAATGAATAGATAATAGTATGTGAATACATTTTAACTAACCATAATTTATTTACACAAAACTTAACTCAGATCAAAGGAAAAATCAATAAGAAAAATTACTGGATCCTTCAGGTAGGAAATTTATTTTTATAGTTAAAACTTAGTATTTTATATAAAAACATGATAAAAATATATAACTTCATTGCATAATTATTGTGGCACTACGGGAGGATGTAAAATGATGGAATTGGATTTTATGGGATTTGAGGAACTGCTCTTAGATATTCTAAAATTTGCTGATAGTTATATCGGTATTAATATTGATTGTATTTTGAGAATTCATGCCATGAGGTTGAGCAATAAAGTTATATTATAAGGGTGGTATGAGGATATAAAGATGGGAAGAGGTTATTGTTAATATTATAATGATTTCGTGCACTTACGTGAAAAATATGTTGAGGTGTTATCATCTGTTTTACTTGATAATGACAGTTACTTTGAGTACTTAATATTTACTTTTTTTTTTATAAAAATACTTGTTGATATTATTTGAATATTTCTTTTACTAGGCTTAGCAACTCATCTCGTTTCTTGCGTTTTTATACAGAAAGGCCATCTAATAGTAAGAATTGAGACTAACAGATGTTAAGGGCCAATCGAGATTGACAATTAGTTGTTACTATAAGACCTAGCATATGTGTAATATTTTTAAATAGTTAGATTAGGGAGAAACTTATGTAGTAAATTCAATTATTATATTCAGATTTTTTCTATTAAAACTAGGTGTGACAAAGCATATGGTTGTTTGTGGGTCAAGATGTTGATATTTTCAAAAGATGTTATACCAACACATGCATCATCTTATGTTTGGTGTTATATGGGATAACATGTGTCGTATAATATATCATGTTCATTCTACAATTGTTTAAACAAGAAATATAATGGGATAAGAATTGAAGACTAAAATACCTATCTATTACAAATTCCAATTTCTCAACATTGTATGAAGCGTGGAATGTGAATATGAGCTGAAAACAAATCAAGAGGTAAAACAGACAATTTTTTAGCCCACATTTAAAGTGGGTTAAAATTTGCTAAGTTAATAAGCAACATGTCAAGTAATAATTCTCGATTTTTTTTGGAGATTCTAAAATGCAAATATGGATTGAAAAATGAGCCAGGTGTCAAACGGTCATTTTTCAGTTTGAATTTGGATTGGGTCAAAAAATTCATAATATAAATCTAGCTAAAATGGGCTAATAGGTAAGGTAATTATTTTATTGTTTGAGTTTGGATCGAGTCAAAATTTCTCAACATTTGGTAAGCACATACTGTGAATATTAGCTAAAAACTGGCCTCAGGATAAAACAGTAATCTTATAACCCCTAGTTTGGATAGAGCAATAATTTACTTGGCAAGTAAAAAAACATATGGATGAATATTTTTTAGCCTTTAAAGAAGCCATTAATACAAATTTGGTCCAAAAACGAGTCTAAGGATAAAATGATTATTTTACGACTCAAGTTCGAATTAGTTAAAAATTTACTTAGCTGATAAAAAATTAAGGAATAATTCCTGAACCTTTTGAAGAACCCAAGTATGAACATGGGCAGAAAATGGGCCTAGGAACAAAAAAGTAATTTTAGGCCCAAGTTTGAATTGGGCGAAAATTGCCCATTTCTTAGAAAAACACGTTGATGAATATTTTTTTTAGGTTTTTACAAGGTTAATAATAAAAATTTCAAGGTCCAAAGACAAGGTTAGAGAAGGCAGTCATTTTACAGTTTGAGTTTGGATTAATTCAAAATTTGTTAAATTAATAAGAAATTTAATAAAGAACAATTTCATAACTTTTTTGGATGTTCAAAAATCAATTCTAGGTCCAAAATGAACCAAGAGTAAAATGGTTATTTTATAACTCGAGTTTAAATTAGTCCAAAATTTATTAAGCTAATATGGTACGTGCTAAATCATATTATAAACCTTTTGACTTGTCCAAAATACAAGTCTGGACTGGAAATAAGGCCTCGGGCGTAAAATGTTATAATTTGATTTCGGGTCGAAATAAAATTTTTTTTAAAATAGATCATTTAATAAGTAATAATTATTTATTAAAAAATAATTCAATTTAATAAAATACATCATTTCAATAATCAATTATGATTTATTAACAATTAATTTTAATTTAATAAAATACTTCAAATTAAAGGTAAGTAATTATTATTTATTCAAAATAATTTTAATAAATTTCTTTTAAGGTTTAAACGGCATTTTAGTTATTTAATCTTCTTATCCCACAAAACTCTTATTATGAGAGATGACACATGACCTTCACTTTGAAATAATATATATCAAATATGTAGTAAATGATAACCCACTAGGAGATTTTATCTTGTTTTAAGAAATACAACCAAACGGTGAGTTGTACTATTCTACCAAGATATAAGAGGAATTTGGAGAATAAAAAAAATAAAAAATTTCAAAAATTGATGTTGATGTAATGTAAAAATAACACGTAATAAAATTTGATTAAAGGAATTTAAAAATTTTTAAAATTTTTAAAAATTTTTGAAACTCCAAACAGTTCCATTATACCTAATCTAACCCCTTGTCACATGAAACAAATAAGGCCATAGTCTTTACTATCGTGCTTTGATTGATTGTAGCATTGAATGAGTATTATCTATCATTTGATTAGATAATATCAATCTTTGTTCCTACAATAAATACCAAAAAAAATCTTTGTTCCTACAAAGTTTTCGTTATTATTCCTAAGACATGGCATATGCCCCTTGTATTTTCTTTTTTTTTCCTCTTTTACAAAATTGACATGCATTTTAAAATAAATAATAAAAGTTTTTATTGCCGAAGATGAATGTTTGCCTGCGAAGGTTTGCAATATGTGGAGACCAAGTAGGGGCGGGGTCAAAATTTTTACTGAGGGGCACCGAACACCCAAAAAAAGAATAACGATCGAATTACTTTTAGATTAAGAATAGAAAAAAAATGATATTATTTTTAAAAAAAGAATAAATTATTCTTGAATATTAATCAGTGAATATACTTATCACGGTTAATAGTTCAATCACCTGAAATTTATTAGAGATATCTCTTGCTACAAAAAAGAAAATATAATTATTATTAAATTTTATTGTCTATTGAATTTATTGTGTTATATACTAAATTTACTGATAGTATTAATAAATGCATGCAATAGTGTATTGAAAGGATACACTTTATTTTACAAAAAAGTTAAGTTTAATTCTTATAAACTTTTTTTGTATTAAAAATTTTTGAGTTAACTTTAAATTTTTAATAAAGTCAAAATATTTTAATTTTTAATAAATTTAATTTTTAAATAAAACTAAAATGGTAAGAAGGGTATTTTAATAATTTTGTATTAAAAATTGAGAGAGTTATTTATCCTTTTTACCCCCACGTGGCTCTGCCCACGAGACCAAGGATAGTTCAAATAGGTTCATGGGGGTGGAGTTGAGTTTTGGGCTATGAGATTATAATATAATGTTAAAAAAAAAAAAAAGGAGTTTACATTGTGTGGGTCACTCATGCTTATGCAGTAGTGTAGGATTTTGTGGCTTATAATTAATCCGTAGTTTGGCCAGGACTGTCCACAGTTTTTTTAACAAACTAGAGAGTCCACAGTTGAGTACGTGGCATTCCTCAAATAGGATAGAGACAAACCGACATACATTATCAATTGGTCACGCATTACCTAACCAACTTGATGACTATTGTCTTTGGTAATAATTTCTTCAAAATTCAGGCCGGAAGATATCTTTTCTTCCTTTTTTTTTATTTCGCATTACCTAACCAACTTGATGACTATTGTCTTTGGTAATAATTTCTTCAAAATTCAGGCCGGAAGATATTTTTCTTCCTTTTTTTTATTTTTAAAGTAATCGAGGGTGTCTGAACCGTTTGTGCGCACCTTAATTAATTTGTAGAACCTTGAAATTAACCATCAAATAAATCCTCCAACAATTTTCAGGAGATTCATATTAGTAACTACTGAAATTAGGTAAGTGCAAAGATTACAACACTAATAAATCAAGCAAAAATTTGATGGTTAAGTGCAAAAATTACACTTGTGGCAATCCATTGTACTAATCAAAAAAATTTATCAAAATAAAAAAATTAAATAATATAAAATATTTGTGAAGTCTACTATTTTAAAACAACAAACCCATAAAATATACTTTAACTATAACATTTATTATTGTTACATTACTCTAAGCCTTCATCTAGGAAGGAAAAAAGTTAATTTTAACATTAAATATAGTTTTTAATGGCCAACTTTTTTTTTTTTAAATAAAAATATTAAATTTAGTTTTTTAATCACTAACTTTCTAACTTTTTGTTAATTTAATATTTCTAACATTCATGATTTAAACGAAATTTAAAATATATGAGAGTAATTTTAATTATTTTAAAAAAAATAAAAAAATTAAATAATTAAAAATAACTTTTAACTAGTGTTGTCAAATTAATTACTTGTAATAAAACATTGCTCATTCCCATGTATTCTTTTAGGAGAATAAAATAAAATTTATTCATTATTAAGGGCAAAGGGAAATGTGAATAAAGATTCGATGGGAATGCGATGAAATTTCTCACTTTTTGGACCAGGGAAAAGTATATGTGTCTTTCACATCGATCACATTAGCACATGTTTATCCATTTATATTCATGGGTGATAAGGATGGCTTGAGTCTTGCAGGGTTTCTAGCACTTGAGAGAGGATGCGTGTGTGAATCGACCAAAGTGGAAGGAATTTCAAATTAGACCACAAGGCAAAAATTGTGGTCACCTCTGCTCAAGACTCCAAAATAGCTTCATGTGGGCCTTTTGCCAAACAGATGGGAGCCAATTTAGGCCTCCAAGACCTAGTCCCCACAGTTTCACGCCCACCTTTCATGCACCATGTTGGAAGATCTCGACAAGGATAGCGAAGATATGTGTGTTTCTTCCCTGTCTTTTAGCTAAATACTTGGGGCGATTTATTCTGGTTCTTTAGTAAGTTGGGAAGGAAATGAAAAGACAAGCACCAAGATTCCTTCCTCTTTGCGATGGATGTGATCTTTGAACGATTGGTTCATGTATGCGCCCTTCAAATTTGTGACTTCACTGCCTTGCTTCATTCCAGTCTCAATTCCCACTAAAAAAATTAATCTTGAAGCTGGGTTTTTTGTTTGCTTCTTGAGCTCTAGAGAGAGAGAGAGAGAGAGAGAACTTGGGTGCTTGGTATTTTCTTTTGGGGAAGAAATATAGAGAGATAAACCATGGATCTGCTTCACTAGAATGGGTTGCCTTTGTGGGAGCTGATTTACGAAGACTTATTTAAAGTTTGCATTGTTTCAGAGGTTTTTGATTATTTTGGATCAAGGTGAGTTTTGAGGCTGAAAATTGAAGTTGCCGAAGGCAGAAACTCAAGGTAAGTCCTGTACGTAGCTTTTAGAGCTCCCTACTGATAAATAAATACAGGCATCTGAGTAAAGATTTATTTGTTTTAATTCTGATATTCAGAGGAGAATTTTGGGCTTGGGCAGTGTATTGAGAAACAAATACTACTCTTTTATGTGGTGAGCTTGTGTTCTGGATATTTTGGACAGAAGAATGACTATATCTTTCCACTCGTTGAATTACCCTTCCCAGATACTGGGTTATGTGAATAAACATACCAGCCACCAGTATACAACAAGGACAAATCCAGTGTTTGCTGTTCGTCCATCATCCATTCTCTTTCAAACTGATGAGAGTGGCAATTTACTTGACTCCAAGGGAAGTTCTGGTTCGAATTCAGCACCAACAAGCAGTCGTTCTGGCGGTTACCTACTTAGTCAAGATAACACTGTAGGAATCATTGGAGGTGTATCTACTAATTCTACTTTGAATTTCTTGAAAAAACTGGTACATTGGAGTAGAAAAGATGGAGAGGATTGCGCACCATTTGTTCTTTGCTCTGATCCTGTATTAAGCAAGGGGCTTTCGTCGCATGAGAGAAGTTCCTTCTTTTCCCTTTCTAGTAAAAATGAATGTTTCCAAATGGATCACACTCAGATTGTAGAAAACCTGAGATGTAAAAGGGTTTTTCTGGAGAATTCTGGAGCCCGTTGCATAGTAATGCCTTGTCACGTATCGCATTCATGGCACAATGAAGTTTCCAGGGGATGTTCTGTTCCTTTCCTTCATATGAGTGAATGTGTTGCCAGGGAGCTTAAAGAAGCAAAGTTGAGGCCACTTGAGGCTGGAAGTCCTCTGCGAATTGGGGTTCTTGCCACTGACGCAACTCTGAAGGCGGGTTTTTATCAGCAGAAACTTCAGAATGAGGTATTATGCGTTATTGCTGAACCTTTTTAGAGGGAACTCTAAACTGCATGAACCATCAGGGCTATAGTTGCACACTATTACAAGGAGAAACAAGAAATTTTATGTTATTGTTAATTTTTTTTTTTTTTTTTTTGGGTAAGTTGTTATTGCTAATTTCCTGTTTCCTTTTCTCAATTCTGGTAGTTAAATAGTGAACTCGGTATGGATGGAATGGAGGCATTTAATAATATTCTTAACTTTATGTGTGTAATGTTGAAAATTGAGGTGTAGGATATCTTTCCTTAGAATTTCAACAATTTCTTTCATTTACGAAATTCGGTCTGCTGGTGGTTGAGTTTGGAACCTGTGCTAAGTTGGGACAGTTTAGAGTTCCCTTTTTTTTGTGTGTGTGTGGGTGTTGGGGGGTGAGATTTTTTGTGTTCCATTAGAAACTGAAAGAGGAAAAAATTTTCCTTTGTTCCTTATGTATATGGCCTACAATAAAATAGAAAGATAGGGAAGAATTCTGTAAATTAAAATTACTAGAACTTCACCCTTTTTTTGAAATACCCTGTCCCTAAAAAGTAAACACTAGGGCTTCGTTTGATTGGAGCAATTGGATGATAGGGAATAAGTAATATCATGTAATAATATATGAGATTGGATATTACATGGGATTATTTTCCTATGCGAGATCAATTTTTTAATTAGTCGGATATAAAGTGAGATAAAAAATATGATTTGACAGGAAATAATTTTGGACACTTAGATTTTGGCAAAAAACTAATCCAACCGCGGGGGATATATAATATGACTGTTGGATGGTCTTGGACCTATCTTAATCCCAAAAGTAAGCTCATAAGATAAGACTTTTTCCCATATTTATATACTAACTACTAGCTCCTTTAACAAGTGATGTGAAAACACCCCAACAATCTTTCCCTTCACACATTGTGCCTTGGGTCAGAGGGAGTGACAACTCGTTTCTGCCGATGGACTGAGATTGATTGTAAACCTAAGCTCTGATACGAGTGATGAATTCTCTTGAGCCCATCTCGACCCCAAAAGCTAGCTCATGAGGTAAGACTTTCCTTCGCACTTTTATATAACCCCTTACACAACCAATGTGGAAACACCCCAATAATCTCCCCTTCACACATTGGGTCCTGGGTCGAAGGGAGCGATAACTGTTTCTCCCTTTCTTATGCATATGTTCTTAGAGAAATTTTCGTCATTGTAGGTATTTTGATCAAGAGCAAAAGACACTTATTTCAGCATTTTCATAGCTGAAGTTGTACAATTCTTCAAAATCGGTCTTGTCTTTTTGCTTTTTTCACCTCGTCCTCCTATGCTGTTGAACCCGTTAACAACTCCTCTCGTCATTGCATTTCCTAGTTTGTTCAATTTGATTTTTTGAGAAACTTTATTTGTGGACCAATTTACTAGAGCTCACCATTTTTTTGCTCTGGCAACTAGATCGTCCTTGAACCAAGCTCTTGTTGGGGTCCAGAAAAATAAAGCACACAAGCGTAATACAAACTAATTTACGTGGTTCGGCAAAATTGCCTACGTCCATGATTGGTGAACCGAGAATATCCACTATATCCAAACAATATAGATTTACAATGGGTAGGAGAAACTCTCCATCTCAACCACGGTTCAAAGTTGCAGTCGCGGCTATCGTATTAGCTTGAGAATTTTGATGCGGTCACGATCGCGGTCTCGATCTTGTGTTGCGATATCTGACGATGCGTAATATTTTCTTTTTTTAATTAAAAAAATAAGAAATATATAAAAAAATTCTAAATAATAAAATGAATATATTATATAGCCAAAAATATAGTAACTCTTTTACTAAACATTGAATAACTACTTATAACATACGAATGAACTAACCTTTTTTTTTCTTTTATACAAATCGCTGAGAAATCGTTTGTCTTGCCGATTTCTCGCAGCAATAGTTAGTCGTCTCGGTGTATGGCTGAAATATCAACTTGTCTCGGCCACGACAGAGCGAGATGACTATTCTTGACGCATTTATTTGATGTAGGTTGAGATCTCGTTGCGCAATCTATCGATTCCGATACGTCTTAGACGATATCTCGATGTCTCAAACGATTCTTTTGGACCATGATGTCAACTCACCCTCTCTAGCTCTTCCTTTCACCTCTCTGTTTTTGCCAACAGCCCCAATTACAGCCCTGCTTGAGCTCCCCAGAACTCAAGCTCTCTCTCTACTTAGCCACTGCCTGATGGGTGATTCCACCCCACACAAGGCTCTCTTCCTGAGCTCTCTATTTATTCTTGTCACATCCAAAAACCAATCATGCTATAGACAATAAAGTCAGTGCATTTATTACTAAATTAGGTGAAGTCAAAAAACTACAATTAATGTAGCATGCAGCTTCTAGACTCTTAATCATTCCCGATAATTCCATCCACTTGAGGTGGACAACTCAACAATTGGTGGAATGAGAGAGGCATCTTAGGTTGGGGGTGCGGAACAAGGTATCCCGGCAAGGGGTGCAGGCACTCGATGTAAAATGCAGTTGCCCGATGATGAAGGCGAGAAGATGATGATGTTGTTTGTAACACGGGGAGCATGGGAAGTGCTGGAGTGTTAGACATCAAGAAGATGAGGATAAAGCAGGTGAGCTTTGTGGAGTACCCCAATTGAGGGGTATTGGCATCTCAAATGACAGAGATGCAAGCAATGATGGAAGTTGCGAAATATTGCACTCGGACGATGGAGTGCAAGCACCACGGACAAGGGGTCCAGTATACAAGTGCAACAGCTAGAAGGTGGAGTGAAGGATGCAACAGACATGACGAATCCATCCACTTTGAGTGGAGGGGGTGATTGTTAAGTTGTCCACCTCAAGTGGATGGAATTATCAAGAATGATTAAAAGTTTAGAAGTTGCATGCTACATTAATTGTAGTTTTTTTACTTCACTTAATTGAGTAATAAATGCATTGACTTGATTGCCTATGGCGTGATTGGTTTGTGGGTGTGACGAGAATAAATAGATAGCTCAGGAAGAAAGCCTTGTGCGGTGTGGAATCACCCACCAGGCTGTGGCCAAATAAAGAAAGAGCTTGAGTTCTGGGGAGCTAAGGTAGGGTTGTGTAATTAGGGCCGTGGGCTGAAATAGAGAGATGAGAGGGAGAGTTGGACAGGGTGAGTTGAGATGGAGAGTTCCTCCTACTTCTTGTGAATCTATATTGTTTGGGTATAGTGGATGCTCTTAGATCATGGGTTGTGGACATGGGCGATTTTGCCGAACCATGTAAATTGGTTTGTGTTGTTGGGTGGTTTTGAGCCTATCTCTACCTCAAAAGCTAGCTCATAAAGTGAGGGTTTCCTTCATACTTATATCCTGACCACTAGCTCCTTCTATAACCAATGTGGAAACACCCTAACAATCTTCTCCCTTGCACATTGGGTTTTGGATTAGAGGGAATAACAATCCGTTTCTCCCGGTGGCCTGAAATTGATGGTAAACCCAGGCTCTAATACCATTGTTAGGTTGTCTTGGGCCTATTCCAGCCTATTCCAACCCCAAAAGGTAGCTCATAAAGTGAGACTTTCCTTCACACTTATATGCTAACCACTAGTCCTTTTCAACACCCCAACAATGACACCCCCATGGTATTGCATATCCCTCACTTTGGGAGCTATGGAATCCATATCCAATGTCCACCTTTTTTAGAAACATGGGATGAGATAGGTCCCACGGATTGGGAATCTAATCTCTCACCTCATATCCCACAAACAAACATAGCCTATATGTTTTTGGGAAGTAATTTGAATTGCCATTCACATACTATGAGAGTTGTTTTACTAGGTGCAAATTTTTTTTTTTTTTTTTGATAGTTAAGTGGGGAGGGGGCCAGGCTTTTGAACCCGGGTGGTGAGCGGCCAAACGAGAGTCTCGGCCACTGGGCCAAGAGGCTCGCTCTTACTAGGTGCAAAAATTATTCATTCATGCTCCTGAAGTGTTTGATTATTATAATGGAGCACGATTATAATTTGAATACAACTCACCTCAATTTAGCCCTTTCCATCATTTTCTCCGTTAAACCACGACGAACCATATCTTTTTTTTTTTTTTTGGGTGATTGATGAACCATATCTTTCTTTATTATTTCTATACATTTTAATTTTGGTTTATTCTATTTCCTCCCATTACCCACCATTTTTATACTATCACTTCTCCTAATTATTTTATTTACCAATCTCTTGTATATAGTTAAATCACCTTAATTGACTATATTCAATTGGTACTACTTCTACCATTTCGCGAATCTGGTCAATCCTAATCTTATCTTCTTATTTTACCCCACATCCACCCTGCCATTCATCTCAGCTGCATGGTAATAATAATAAAAACAATTGTCTGGCTAGACTTGAAAGAAACAGTAGAGTTAAAAATGCAAGGAAAGCGTCTGAAGTGATATGCAACGTCGCAGTTTCAGCATCCAATTACACCTGATTAGTTAGGTACAAAATTTCCAAGTGTGTTTGGGGCTTTGAGCTTATGTTCTGTATTTATGACCTCTAACATAGACGTTCAAGTTCAGAACTTAGCATCAATATCTGCCTATATTTTGCCTCGTAAAAGCTTCAGTAATAAATTCTGGAAATTATCGTCATTGTACTCATTTTCTTTGTTTTCTTGGCGGTTGGTAGTCCTTTTAACTAGAGTTACAAAAAGAACTAAGCTGCTTGAGGTTTGATCGAGTTCAATTTGATCAGGCTCACTCAAATTCGACTCAAAACATAAACTAAATGAACTTGAACTACAATTTTAAATACGATATACTATTGAATTTAATCAGAGTTTGGATTGATAAACTAATACTCGATAGATATAGTGTAAAATATCAACCTATTCAAACTCGACTCAGATCGATTCGATTGACCACTCGAGTTCGACTTAAAAGATTAATAAACCAATCCTGAACCACTTTTGTGTTCATTAAGCTTAAAAAACCCAATTCAAACATCCTACAACTTGCCTCAGTCTGATTCATTTAAATCCTACTTGTAACTGAATTTATTTTATTGTGTCTGCAGGGTTTTGAGGTTGTTCTGCCAGACAAAGCAACTATGGAACACACTGTAATTCCTGGAATCGAAGCTTTAAACAGAAAGGATATGGAAGGGGCACGGAATCTGTTAAAAATAGCACTACAAGTTCTTCTGGTTAGGGCTGTGAACAGAGTCATCCTTGCCTCAGATGACATGCAGGAGCTATTGCAGGATGATCCTCTTCTTAAGAAGTGCGTTGACCCATTGGATGCTTTGGTCAGGTCAACTATCAAATGGACTCAATCTGCTGGAAAAGTTACATGATAGATAGATACATAGATTGCTTATGCTTCTGGTCATATAACTATTACTAATGATATGAAACAGGCTTTTTATTTTTATTGTGATTTTTTTTTAAACAGATCTTTTTTCAATTTTTGTTTTGATTCAGTATGTAATCTCATAATTGTGTCATGAGAATTGGAGTTGTAGACTGGTCCATAGGTTCATTTTGTTGTGTTGAAAGTTTGAAACATAATGTGATTTCTTATTGTAGGTCCTGACTCATTGCATTAAAGCAATTTTGAGCAATGAATTCATGATTTCTTTGGTTTTGGAAGCGCGTGTGAAAATTCGAACCAAATTCCTTGGCAGTTACGGTTAATATAGGCCAGAAGACAAGAAAAGAAATTAACAAAAATCCAAATTTAACATGGCTGAGCAACATGCTTGTTTGTAGATATGGTAGATTTGAATCTTTATTCAATAATTCAAAGAACGAAATTAGAATTACAAGATTTGATATTTCTTTCTTTAAAAATAATGAAGAACAATTTATAAATAATTCTTTGATGCCTTTCTATATTATAGGAACACTGGGTTGCTAAAAGAAAACAAAATCGAGTCAAAGTCCAAAATCCTATAACAAACAGGATTTCAGTAATGTTACGCTTCACTCCTTTCCAATTTGATATATACCATTTTACTAAAATCTTAGTGCAAAGTCTTAATAGATTTTGGCAGGATCTTGAACCTTTGGAGTAGCATGAACTACTGTAATGGTTTTTATAGGTAGCAAGCACGCCATTTTTCTAATTTTATCATCTTACGGAGAATCTAAAAAAGCCAGAATACAAATATTAGAAATACAAGCGCAAAATTATCCACATCAGTAGGAGTGGACCGTCCATATCACCTACCCTGCAACATCATTAATCTTATTGCCATCGGCAATAAGAGAACAACGACATCAGATACCTTGTACCGTATATGAACCTTAGCTCTAAAAATGACATACTTTCATTTATGCTACTTAATTACAACTATCAATTATCTGCTCATCCACTGTTGCAACTCTTTCAGCAATGCACACCACCATTGATGATTGTACCATAGTCTTGGACGTTGATCTCAGGGCGTATCCAAAGTCGAAGGCATCATTGCTACTCCTTTGGCTCGTATGTCTCAAAGGCATTGCTTTGGGTGTTCTGGATATGAATTGGTAATCCTCGGTATATAAATATAGTTGATTCATGAAAAATCGTGTGCTTGGTTATGGGGGAATGTGGTAAACTCATATACTAATATATTCACACTCACTAGAATGTACTAGTTTTCAAGGTTGGAGGTAAATTGAATGATAGGATTGAAACACTGAACACTCATATTTTAAAAAACACATTAAAGTGACACTTGAATATATATATATATTGAACTATCAATTTTGTTTCAATTGTCATTATTATAATTTACTAAGTTTCTATCTAATTTTTCAAAAATTATATTAGTTTTCACATTTATGCCACGTCACATAGTTATATTTACCGTGTTGTACCACTTAAGATAGTGTAGTACCATGTCTATTGCATATAAATACTAACTACTAAATTATAGTAGCTCACCTAACAAACATTTCAAGTTTACTTCCTATGGTGGACAAGTCACGCAAGACAATTCAACAAACTGTCAAATTTACTTTTTGTATCCAACATTGGGTATTCTATTAGAGACATTTTTTGTAATATGTAATATTTTTAATTTATTTTGGATGAAATAATGCTTTAATATTTAAACCTCTATTTATGATTGTAGAATATTATATTTTTGATTACACAAAATTTGTTAGACGTATTTAATAATGATTTTGAGATTCCAATATCATATTAATATTATTTTATCATCAATTCGACTTACGCTTTGACTTACGCAAAATTCCAAAATTGTAGAACATTATTATTTCAACATTAACTCATCTAGAAAATTCACAGGCGTGACAAAAGGTTTGAGTACATGCCAAACTAGAAAATTAAACAACACAATAGTTGGGGAAAAAAGATAATAAAAAAAAAAGTGGCATGTTCGATCAGAGAGAAGTAAGAGTGAACTCGCTTGCTCAATGCTTCCCTCTCATTTCGAAAAAGAAGAGTAGCTTTTTAATTCATGTTGTGCATGAAAACATTCTTGGATCATAATAAAAAAGTATAAGAAAATCGGTTGACAATTGAAGTAGAGACAATATGTCGAATGCGGACATTTTTTTTTTAAACAAGTTAAGTGCGGACATGTTAATTAATTGTTTGAGACTTTACCAAATTCTTCCATCACATGAGTTTGATCACTTGAAAGAAAAAGAAGATTATACTGGGGCTAATTTTTTTTCCCAAACCCATCTAGCGAGCCTAATATATTTGTCCAAGACCGTCCAAAATGTTGGTCAAGAGGGTCGGACCAGCTAGACCTCCAGGCTCAAGATCACTGTTATATCATATATAACATTGCAATAAAGACAATAATCACTCACGATTACACAAGTGTCCCTTGCGCAATCGTAACTATATTATCTCATCCATTCATCTTGTAAGGCCATAGTAAGGTCCTAACATTATTACAACATAGCAATACAAAGAAACAAAATAATAAAAATAGAAGTAAAAAGTAAAAAAATAGAAGTAATTACGTTTCATCCATCTCACAGTTAGCTCCAATTAATCGTATATCAAATTCTCAATCATATTAAGCAATGTTGTCAACCAAATAGATTCTCTTGTAGATGCATAATAGAGTACATGCCGAATAAATATGGCATCTGATTCTGCAGTTCATATTATTTGCTCTCTTTGTTATTAAGCCGAAAAAAATTTATGAATAACAAAACAAAGACCATCTAATTAAGTTGCTTTATCCCGGGACAGGAAGGAAGGACAGCAATGAGAGCATCATCGTATCCTACAGGATCTGTTGAGCAAAACAGACCAAATGAGAATGCAACGAATCAAATAACACGTACGAGAAATCCATAAAAGTGACAATGAGATAGTAGGCATGAAAGAACCAAAACAAAGGAAAACCATAACAAGTATACAGCCAAACGTACCACCATCCTCCCGTAGTATCTTGACAAGCTCACCAGACACATCAGACTGGTAAACAATTTTCATAAAAATATGAATCAATATTTGGTATCCTAAATAGTGAAAGAAAATGATTGAATCAAAAAAAAAATAAAAAATCCGTTAATTTTTGCAACGCACGGTGCTTGCATTTTTCACAATCGTGATTAATGATGAAGCAAAGGCCCGTACCGCGATTGGGATCTCACCACCAAACTGTTCGACGTAGCACAGCACTTGGCCCTCCTTCACTAACTGGTTCTGTTAGGCAGTAGCTCAAATGGTATCAATCAGAGGCGATAATGCTTAAAGTGGCACAAAATGTATCATAATTTGCAAACAATTTTAACTCCATGTTTTAGGATATGAATGAACCGACATGGAATTGATTTGGAATGATAATGGCTTGCACAGAAGAGGTTGTGGGTGGGTCCACAATGGATGGCGAGAAGAATACTGCAATTTGATTCTCATCCGGCATACAAACAGGGTAGTGTGTGCAAACCCAACTACTACAAACAACTTACCATCCTCTTACTCACATTTAGGATTTCTGGACAACTCCCAACATGACAAAATGTTTAAAAAAAAGTCTTGATTTTTCTGTTTTAGAATATAGAATTTACAACTTCAAGATAGAGCACAAGTAAAAGCAAATAAACCGACGGAACACATCGTAACAAAGTTGAGCTTAAAGTAAGAAGATGCAGGAACAACAACAAACCTGTGACTTACCGCCCCCCCCCCCCCCCCCCCCGAGGGGGGGGGCAACAACAACAACAACAAACCCTTGCAAGGCAAGTCAAATGTATAGTTGTATACATAAATATAGTGAACCATAAAGATAGAGTACAAGTAAAAGCAAATAAACCGACGGAACACATCGTAACAAAGTTGAGCTTAAAGTAAGAAGATGCAGGAACAACAACAAACCTGTGACTTACCCCCCCCCCCCGGGGGGGGGGGGCAACAACAACAACAACAAACCCTTGCAAGGCAAAGTCAAATGTATAGTTGTATACATAAATATAGTGAACCATAAACACAAGATTATAAATTTCAATCCTTGTTGATAATAAACAAAGGACGTATATATCTATGCTCATGGGGAATCAGTTTAACTAAATGAAAATTAAGAGGTTTTACTTTTCGTTTCCCTAACAGCATTGATAGTAATGGTTTAAGAATTGAGATTTCAAAAAAAGTAAACAAGAGGACTAATACAACTACAGAAATGTATTAATAACCAAAGATGACAGCAGGTCATTCTTCCCAGCCACCAAATAATTTTATGTTATGAAAGCATGGAAAAGAGACAGGGAGAAGATAATGTCAAATGTCTTAACAAAGAACAAAAACAATCAGCAATCAATTCAGATTCATTTCAAATTTAAAATAGTAAACAAACGAGATAAAATAATTTTCTTATGGTTTCTGAATTGAGTTCATAAACAATGAAGTTTCAAGTTTTTCATTGAAAGTACACAACCCATATTTTGTTACCAAAACTATAGAAACTGTGTTACCTCGTTGCATGATGGAGGTGCACGCTTGCCCTTTATAGATCTTGATCTCCTAAAATATCCAACCTGCATGGGAATTCATTTAGCAACCAGAGTTTTCAAACAGAAAATGAAAATATCTGGCATTTTCACCTTTGGAGACTGAAGTATCATCAAGCCTTCATCTGCAGCTTTATCAAGAAATGTTTGAATCCCAACTGAAGAAGGTACTGATTTGGCAATGGCTACAGATGGTGTAGAAACGGATTCATTCTGATCAGGTGCCTCAACAATTGTATCCAAACTGGCAGGAGCAGAAACCAGTGTTGGTGGAGGATTACATTGCCCCTTCAAATTCTTTGAGACAAATAATCGAAATCCACCCAGCTAACGAAAATAAAAATAAAAAAGGAAAGAAGCATGAAGGACATGAATGAAAAGGATGGGATTCACAAAAATAACAGAACTTCTTAATCAATAAGATATAGAAATCAAATCACAAGAGTCAACTCCAATTCAAGTGAAAAACAAATTAGTTGTTGCCTGAAGAAGAGGTATAAAGAATTTACAACTGCATACATTCAATTCAAACTCCGCAATTGAACTTGTATCACATATTCGAGTGAGAAGAGATTCCACCTGCAAAGAACATCTATTAGATAACCCTCTCAAACTTTAAACAGAAGGGTCTGCCTGTATAGTTTTGCATGCTGTTGAGAGAAAATAAATTAATATAAATAATAAAGTTATCTCCTTTCTAACAGCTCAAACTTTTAGGTGAGATGGTGGCTAATATTTTAACACGGTATCAGAGTAAACGAAAGTCTTGAGCTCAAATCTTATCGTCACTCAAAAAAAAAAGTCAGTGGTCACACCTGTTGGGCTGGCCACACGCGAGAGAGGGTGCTATGAGAAAATAAAGTAATATAAATAATAAAATTACTCCCTTCCTTACAACTTAAACTTGTAGGTGAGATGATGGCTAACACTCTAAGCATCTATGTTCCATGTGACAGCATGCATGTTTTGGCAGTCACATTCTTACCAGTGAAAGTACTAGGGTACTCTTCCCAAAAGGCCAAGCATATCTATTTCACTTAACTCAGCACAAAATAATTTTAATGGAGAAATTACATGGTTCTAGTATTACTTTCAACTTCAAAGTTAAGAAGATAACCATGGAAAAAGACAGACCAATGAATAATGACCAAAGTAGAGAAGCAAATAAAAAAAAATACAGATTTGAGCAGAAAATTCAATTCTTTTTATTTCTTTATTAAGAATATCTATATAGAAATAGGAGGGGCCAATCCAGATATTCCGTACACACTCAAACACATGTAAAATAAGCAAAATACAAACTCTTGTACATAAGAAGTGTGAACTACTAAGTATACGTATATTGATAAGGTTTATTAATAGAGAGGAGCAACCAGAGGATGGAACCCAATTACAAACCACCAATCAAGTGATCATGGACTCAAAAAATGAAAAAAAATAAAAATAAAATAATAAAAATAAAGTACTAAAATTCAATTCTAAACCCCTGTAATCCACCTATACAAGGTAGATAACACAATGCCTTTTAATCGATATAAAGAAGTTTCAATCCCTGAAAAGATTATTCTACTGCCGCCATATCAAACATGTTATGCAAAAAGAAGCAACCCTCCCTGAAGCATGCCTTCTTAGAGTACTTACCTCACATAAATTTGGTATGTCACTTGTTGTTAAATAAGATTTTGCTTCTTTAGAGCTATCCTCAGATTTTGTAACACCTGTAGTGTCATCAATGAAACAATAAGGATATAAGCTAGACTGAACAATTTCACAAAAAGATGGGAAGCTTATTGTATATACTCCAATTTTTTTTCTTATAACCACAGGAAATCACCAAATTCATAAATTTACATATGAGAATTTAACAACACATTCTCTCCCCCCAATGAACCAAAAACATTGACTTGCAAAGGCACAGGCACAGGAAGCAAATAATGAAAGGACAGGAAAATTGAACATGGAAAACTAGGCTGCCTAACAATCATTTTTCCACCTACCAATTCATTTTTGTTGTGTAAAGAATAAAGGAAGAAAGATCACAGTAGTAAAATATGAAAAAGAACATTCCTACTGGACATCTCATGTAAAGTTCCCTGAATTAATTTTGAAAATCTAGGTAAAAAAATCAACTTTATTTGAATGAAGAAGGCAATTGCATATAAGTTTTTGATAATAACTCACATATTACCTAACAGTTATAAAGCAACCCATTCTTTGTTTGCTCAATTTTGTTGTAGGCCATAAGCATTGAGATATGGATATACTTGTTACAAACAAAATTACTGCAAGCTCTTCCTGAAGATTCTGAAAGCATAAGGTTTTAATGGTGAAAGCTTGACCATAATCAAGCACAAATGAAGAAACGACGAGGCTTGCTTTAAAATTCCCAACAGACTCAAGGCCTTCCTAGAGTTTATACTAGACACATATAGTCACATGACACAGGATAAGCTGCCAGTGTGCTCAGACAGTGAGTCAATCAGACGAACATAACGCTACAAAAGCCCAGCACCAGCACCTCCCAGTGACATTGGCAGCAAAAAGAATTCATTATTCTTTGTTTGGTTACATAAGGAAGCAGATAAGAAAAGAAAGACAGCAGAAAACAAGGACACATTTGACATTTTTTTTTTTCAAAAAATCATATTTAAAAATGCTAATAAGACCTTCAGGTGGGAATTTGCCATTGTGCGAAAACACCAAATCCCTGAAGTAACAAATGAAACTGACTCACGAGGAAAGTTGTTTTCCTTGGAAAACCAAACGGGTCAACAGGAATTTACTTTTCTTTCCTTTCGCTTGATCTCTCCTATATTTCCTCACTGTTTCTTTGGATCAAGCACAAGCCTAAAAATTCTTATAAGTTGCAACAACCTTTATAATGGCGTAACAGCACCACAGCCACACCAATGTTCTTGAAACGCACCACAAGGCATGAATTTCAATAGAGTCAGTGGACACATGTATGTGATTGAGGTTCCATTTGGGAAGCCCGGTAGTTTCTCAACTTCTATTTACTTAACTTTTTTATTTTTTTTTTTTAAATAATCAAATTTACTCTTTTACGTTTCAAATTTCTTTTAAACTATAAAAAATAAAAATATCAACTTGACAAAAAATTAAAAAATTAACTATTAAATAATTAACCTTTTTTCTTTTTTTTAAATACAAAAAAACTAACTTTTCTATTATTATTATTATTATTTTTATCTTTTCCTTCCTAAACCAAACCTGATATCAAGAAAACTTAGTTATACGTGTTTGTATATGCAGGTACATGTATACAAGTGGTGTTTGTATATGCAGGTACATGTACACAAGTGTGTAAGCGTGACATACCCACGATGTTATTATTGCGATAGAACCAATAAAGAAAACACTTACATCCAGGATAGGACAAACATTTGCATCTTATCACTGACTTATCCAACTGCTTTGTTATTATCAAACTCCGCCACTTTGCTGGTGGTGTTCGGATTCTCAGGTCAAGCAAGTACGGTTGTGGGGTACCCCATTTGGCTCCCAAATTCAAATTTGAAACCTTGACACCTGAGGCTCCAAAATTACCCGAATCATGAACCAAAGACACTAAAAGATCACATTGTATAATCAGACAAATTACGAAATTTTCACAGAAGTACTTCTCCCTGGAGTTGGAAAAAAAAAAGGTTGACTACACCAATACGAGAGGAAAAAAGAACCCAATTCAACATTCGATACCAGAGGAAAAAGGATTGGCAACGTAAGAAGGTTAAATCCACCTTGGTTCATACTGATATGTGAGTAGTAGTAGTAGTAGTATACATAACATAAGCTGATAGATATACGTATATCGATGCATATATGTGTATAGATGCACACACGAAGAGAGAGAGATAGGGAGAGAAAGAGAGGGAAAAAGACTCACATGCAGCCATAGAAATCTCTGCAGTTACAGAGAAACCGAAAGCGCTTGCCTCGGAGTGATCTTCGTTGATGAAAACGAAGGAAGAAGCAGGAGATCACCCAGTGATTTAAAAGGAGTACAGCCAGAGATGGGGGGACCGGCGTTTTCAAGGCCCAAACTTACCGCTCTCATTCGGACCAGTGGTGTAAATGGGTCGGGTCGGACCGGCCCCGACCTGACCCGTGGCCGACCCGTCCCAGCTGCCCCTCCACGTTTTCAGTTTGGGGTTGGATTGGGCCAAGGTCACCAATGCCCACCCCTGACCCGCCCTAGTCGACTCAGTCTTTTTTTTTAATATTTTTTAATTTTTTAAAATTTTTTTTAAATAAATAAAATACAAAATAAAATTCAAAAAAACACATTAAAATAATTATTGACAAAAATTAAAATTTATTAAACAACAAGCAATTATATAATTAACATTAAATTTAAAATTACAATTTACAAATGCAGAATTATAAAAAAAAAATAAATGATAAAGTAATAAATAGGTGCATCACTTAATGTAAGTTGGCACTTGTAAGAGTGGCTATTATTTACAAATATTATTCTATCAATATATCATTATTATTCATCACTAGATCCATTAGTGTATTCTTCTCTTTCACCTAAATACATTGCATCAAAATTAAGAGCAAGTTGCTCTTTTTTCGGCATCTTGTTGTTGTCTATTTTTGGCAAGATACCAATCTAGTAAACACATCAATGTTTCTACTGTTGGAGGGGCCAGTCAACTTATGAATTGACTGATAAAGCGCCCGTTTGCACTAAACGCTTGCTCAGATACTACGGTAGAAACTGAAAATGCGAGGATATCACGAGTTGAAGTTAAAAGAACTGGAAACTTAAATTGTTGTCCTTTCCACTAGTCTAAAAGATTAAAATTATCTTCATTTTCTATCGGAGATGTACCGAGATAACGTTACAAGTCAGATGAACTTGATGAACTAACACATGTTGATGAATTTGTCCGCCGAGATGTTATTCTTCTTCATATGGATGTATTGCCACCAAAGTCACGATAAGAGAACGACGTTATGGTGATAATTGTTTGGACATTTGTATGATTAGTATTATACTGATCTATTAGAACTTGCATTTGTTCTTTAATATTATTTAATTGTTCTTGGGTACTTTCAAGCCTATATGTCATATCTAATAATTGAACAAAAAGATCTTATTTATATCTAGAGTATAAAATAATGGCAATACCAAAATGTATGAAAAGTGAGTTAAAATATTTATCAAACTTTTCTTTCATTGTGAGAACCATAGCAGCATAATATTCATGTACAAAATATTTTTTGAAAATTTTATCAATAACCCCCAATTGATAGACAACAGTAAGAAAGTAGGATAAAAAATTCCACAAAATATTTTAATAGCAATATCAAAAACATGTAAAACAAATCCCTATAAAAAATTACATTTACCCAATTAATGGGCTCAATACTATCTAAACCAATAGCTAGATTACTTAAAATAAATAAATCAATTATGTTTTGATATTCAATAGCAACTTTTAACATAATATATGTTGAATTCCATTTTATATTAATTTTCATGGGTAATTTTCTAGATTTTAAACCAATTTAAGTACATATACCGGCAAATAAATTAATTCTTTTTGGAGAACTCAAAGTAAAAATTACAACTTTTTTATTTTAACAATAGAAAATTCATAATTATCCAATCCATCCTTTACAATTAAATTAAGTGTATGGGCATAACAACGCCCATAAAATAATAAACCCCTCGCGGGCAAAGTATTAGATAAGTAATTAAAACAAACATTATTATACGAAACATTATCTAAAGTAATAGAAAATATTTTTTTACATAAATTCAATGATACAAGTTCATTACAAATAAGTTCCCCAACACTCAATATAGTGTAAGGTTGTTCAACCAATTTAAATGAAAGAATGCATTTATTTAATTTCCAATTTTCGTCAATGTAATGTACAGTTATACAAAGATATTCAATATCTTGGCATGATTTCCACATAGTTAAGCAAACATTTCCTTCAAAATTATCAAAATAAGTTTTTAATTTATCTTTTTTTGTTTCAAAATCTCATAAAACTTTATTTTTTTAAAGCATTTCTTAAAAAATCGCGATATTGTGACATAAAAATTTCGTGAATAAATTCTTCAACATATCAATTTTCACTCATTGTGAAAGGTTGTTCATCTTTAACAATATATCTAACTAAATTATTTTGTGCTCTTGTAGGGTCATAGGGAAAAAATATTTAAATTACACCCTTCCTCACCTAATTGAGTTTTTGTAGCATGTGGAAAATATTGATCAATTAAAGAATTGATGCGGGGATCGTGTCGGCGCTTTCTATTTAAATGTCTTTTTAGGTGACTAGTCCTAGAAATAGTCTTACCTTCTAATAAATCCCCACAAATATTACATTTACTCTTGTGCATTCCATCATCACGTGGAATTCTAGTAAAAAACTCCTATGCTTTTAAAGAGCCACGCTGTTGTTGGCCATGGTAGGAAGATGATGCAGTAACATCACCACTTGTGTTAGTAGGTGTTGGTATTTGTGGTGACGCAAATTGTTCCATTTGTTCTTAAAGAAAAAAAGATATTGAGTCCCTACTCTCCAAGTCAAAAAAATGGGTGTTTCTAGGATCCATTTAAAAAAAATAATTTGATGGGAAAATTAAAGCATGCAAATTAAAAAAATGTATGTATGCAAACTAAAAAAAATTAAACACTAACTTGGAATAATTTAAAACTTTGAAACACTTGATCTTTAAATCTTGACTTCAAATTTGACAGAATTGGATACACTTGAGCACAATTAAAGAGCACACTTGAGAGTTGATAGCTTGGTAGTGCAGAAATTTGAGAGAGAATTTGTTAGTTTTTTGTAAGTTTGAATGAATATGTGTGTGGGATATTTATAATGGAAGGTTGGGGGTGATGTTGTAATTTTTTGGGGGGAGATTTTGTAATTAATTTTTGAATTGGACCGTTGGGGCCCGGGGGCTAGCTGTTGGTCTTGGTCATTGCCAGTGTGTTGTGTGCCCCAACGGTTGGAATTTGGAAATCAAAAAAAAAACTACATTTCTATGAAACAATGAAAGAAAAAAAAAAAAAATCCCCCTCCCAGCAGTCACTAACTGAGCCCAGCAGTCACTAACTGGGGAGGGAGGAAATGTTTCGATGTGGCGCGGCACGAGAAGGGGAGAGGGGTATGGGTCGGACGGGGCAGGCAAGGCCAGGCCGACGGATCGAGTCTCGGGCCAGGCCATGCCGACCCAAGCCCTGACGTAGGGGTAAAGGGGTGGGTAGGGGCAGGTCGTATGGACTGGGTGGGTCGGGGAAGGCCGGATCTCGGGCCGACCTAATCCATTTCCATCACTAATTTGGACTCCTCTTTTCCCAGAATTACTTTTCCAGCTTAAAAGTTAATTTTCTTTTTGTAATTTTTTTTTATGAATAATACGTTATAATGACAAAATTGCACATTCAATTCGAGATAGATATAAAGATGCTATGAGTTGGGAAAGTGGCCAGTATGAGAATTATGGATAATCCCTATTAGCATTTTAATTTGGAAATGTAAATTAGATAGAATTTGATTTTGGGTTCGTTTGAAACGATGTAAAACGCTAAAAAATTTTGAAATTTTTTTAAAATTATTCACTTTTTATCTCATTGTACGAATTGCGAACTCATAAATTATCTCACTTTTTGTCATTCCAAATGCCCCTTTCATTTTGTGAAGATTTTTACATGGTATTTGATTTGTATTTATATTTTTTATTTTTTATTTTCTATTTTTATTTTAAGGTTTATGTTTTACTAACACTAAAAGAACATTTAATTTGATATTTTTTTTATTTTTTGTGTTTTGGATTCTCCTTATTTGAGATTAAAAAAATGTTTAAAATGATTTTTGGTCATTTTGTATTTTACGTATAAACTCATTTTTAATTTTTTAAAACAGGTTTTAAAAACATGTATTTTGAGTTTTTTTTTTTTTTTGGGGGGTTATTTTCACAAGTATAAAATGAAAAATGGACCTAAAACAAATATACCAAATAGCTAGAGAAATGTCCACCCCTTATGATAGGGTGCACTCGACCGAACAAGATTACTCGAGCGACCATGACCCAATTCGACCGAACGATGTGAATCTGGGTCGGGCTGACTAGTCAACATATTAAAAGACAAGATTACATACGTCATAATCACATATGTAACCATATTCTGACATATTATGTGATTCTCACCTGTCAAAGTACTGCTTGCTGCATAACAGTTTTGATAACTAATTATAAGAATCGGCCTTGAGATCTACAATATACGTGGCATAACATGATTGGAAGAAAGACATAACTATATAAGGCTTACATGCATCATACCTATGTAGGTCTCACACCTCTATATAAACATCATTCTCTCAAGTATATGATACGTACACTCTTTATCTTACTGAAATTCTGTCAAAATACTTTTTTAATTCCTTTGCTAATTTAAACATTGAAGACTCTTTAGCAGGCACCACACTGGTGTAATAGACAGTATTCCAGAATCAGAGTGGGCTTTAGAAGGATCCTAGTTCACTGAGTCATCAGTTGGCGCCGTCTATGGGAATCGACTTTTCTCACAATTTTTATGGTCCAAACCAAGTCCGGTATTAACACTAAACCTCATTCACAACTTACAAAAACTATAGAGAACCAGAATGACAAGAGGATCAACACTATTAAGAACTAAATTAGGGAAATAATGGCTGTCATGCAAGCCTTGATGGCCCAGAACTAGGCGTAGTTTCAGAGGTAGCAACGTACCTCTATTTACACTCTAATGGACACCCTTGTTAATGGGGCACATAATGGAGGGGTGGTTGAAGTGAATGGCAGCTAAAATAAGGATGGTCATGGAGGTAATGGAGCTAGTGTTGTCTAGAAAATGAAATCCCCATCAGGCAACCAGCAGAGTCCAAGAGGCAAGATAAGATGGTTGGAACTGACCTTGGCGCCGGTGACCAACCAGAGTCGTCACGCATGGAAGGCGCTAGCATAAGGGATGCTAGTGTTAATCCATGAGAGAAGCCTGCGAGAGCCATGCAAGCACAAATTCATAGTGTTCTTGCAGCTGTCAAAGGTTCAAATGCCATTAACGATGTGGATATTAATGGCAACTCACCATTTTTTGCGATGGTTATGGCTTGCTCTATACCGCATAAGTTTAAGATGTTTGTTCTTGATTCCTTAAATAGTTCGAAGGACCCATTCGATCATCTAGAGGCCTACAAGACTCTGATATGCATACATGCGTATCCAGATGAGATCCTGTGCTGGGTCTTCCAAGCAACACTTAAAGGCCTGGCTTCATTGTGGTTCAATAAAATCAAGCCAGGTGCTATCACCAACTTCTCGGAGCTGGGAAAGCTATTTGTCAATCACTTTATTAGAAGAAAACGATAGAGGAGACCAGCCACCCATCTCTTGACAATCAAACAAGGCAAGGCTAAGCCCCTTCGAGATTATGTTGGCAGATTAAACAAAAAGATTCTAGAGGTAGATAAGGCGGATGACAAAATGGCAGTCACGACCTTTATGAGTGGGTTGAGAACCCCCGGGTTTATGGCCTCTCTACTTAAGAAATCACATGTTGACATAGCTGAATTGATGGTTCGGGCTCAGCATCATATTAATGTAGAGGATGGCCTTAAGGCCAAGCGGGAGAGTGATGGGGTAAGAGGTTCCAAAACTGACAAGAAGCAACCAAATGATTCCGGGGGACGCTTGAGATTCACAGGATCCCAAGAATCGAAGGGTTGATGATAAAGCTGATCGATGGACAAGGAGGTATGGCGATCTAGACTACAACTTTACTCCACTTAACACGAGATTGGAGAATATCTTTTTCGAGATCCAGAATGATCTGGCCCTGAAATGGCCCGAAAGATTGAGGACTTCAGCAGACAAACGGTCTTTAACAAAGTATTGTCGATTCCACAGAGATCATGGCCATAATACTGATGATTGTGTCAACCTAAAGAGACAGGCCGAGGAGTTGATTAGATATGGTCAGCTTAGAAGATTTGTAGCTGGTCGGGATAATAGCAGAAAGGCCGAGCGTAAAAGGGCCGAGCGTAAAAGCCCTCGGCAAAGAAGTCCCCCACCAAGGAGCCCCAACCAAGCACGCTAGAATAACCAGCCGGTTAGCGAGATACATGTCATTTTGGGTGGATTTACTTCTGGAAGGAAATCCTTGAGGACCAAAAGGAGATATGCTCAGGAGGCACAAGCCCCTCGCGAAGTCTTAACTGCAGAACGACCGAGTAAGAAGGCTTGGCCCCATTGCCCTCCGATCACTTTCACCAAGGAAGAAGCAAAAGAGCTCTGCCAACCTCATGATGACCTTTTAGTCATTTTTTATCATTGCTAATTTTAAGATTTGGAGGGTATTGGTCGACAATGGCAGTTCAATAGATATTATATACTGGGGGGCATTTGGAAAAAAGAAGATTGGCAAAAAAAACTGCAACTAGTGTCCTCCAACTCGTGGGCTTTATTAGGAGACTGAGTGACTCCACTCGGCTCATAGTTTTGCCGGTGACTCTCGGAACAATAATAGGTGACAAAGATGATCAATTTCTTAGTGATTGACTGCCCCTTGGCATACAATATGATCTCAATTAAAGGCGGTCACATCTATATGCCATCTCCGTATCAGGTTCCCGACTGAAGATGGTGTGGGAAGTGCTAAGGGTGGCCAGAAGGTGGCACAGGAGTGTTATATATCCTCTTTTAAGCAGGATACTGGAAAAAAGGTACTGATTGTTGATAGTATGGAAGTTTGAGACGATGAAGAGCTAAAGCGAGGAGAGCCAGTTGGTGAATTAAAGGATGTTATACTCAGCAATCCCAAACAAAACAGGTGTGTGAAGATCGTCTGGTCCCACGAAGACATGTCAGGAATAAGTGCAAGTGTGATTGCCCACCATTAATACATTTTTCCTGAAGCTAAGCCAATAAAGTAAAAAAGCAGAATTTTTTGCCCCAACTGTACTGAAGTGATCGAGCAGGAGGTAAATAAGTTAATAAAGGCTAAGTTCATTCGGGAAATAACTCCACCTGGTTGTCAAACGTAATTGTGGGGAAAAAGTCAAATGACAAATAGAGGATGTGTGTAGACTTCACCGACCTCAATAAGGCATATCTGAATGTTTGAAGAATAGCTTCCCATTGCCAACCATCAACCTGATAGTTGATTCTATAAGAGCTCATGAATTGTTATCCATGAAACTTTTTTTGGATATAATCAAATACAGATAGCTGAGTGATTGTACTATGAAAAGTACAATCATAAACCTTAATTTGTGGTTTGATGGGTAGATTTATATCCCAAAAAGAAGAGAAAGTGCTTTTTAAATGCATTCATGAGGATTTATTGTGATTTGCAGGTGTTTGAGACTAAAATGATTGAAGTTGGACTAAATTGGAAGAAATCAAGAAAATGGTTCGAACACATGTTTGAACCAACTGTTGTTCAAACCAATGTTCTAACCACAGAAGGCACACCAGAGAAAGATGCAATAGAATTTGGCTAAGTGTTGGAAAATGTGGTTCAAACCAATGTTTAAACCATAGGTTGTTTGAACCTTGATTAGAACAACAGAAGCTGGTGCAGACTAACAAGTGTAGAATTTGACTAAGACAAAGTGGTTCGAACCTTTGTTCAAACCACATGCGGTTTGAACCTTGGTTCGATCAACAGAAGGGTGAAAAGTATCAGAAGCTTAAAATTTTTCTAAGTCCCAAAATTTTGGTTCGAACCTTTGTTCGAACCAACCTTGGTTCAAACACTGGTTAGAACAACGGAGGCTATGCTAGGTCCAACTGGAGTGAAATTGACTAAGTCCCAGAACTTGGTTCGAACCCTTGTTCGAACCATCTGTCTGTTCAAACACTTGTTCGAACCAACCTGCAAAACAAGGATTCTGCAATTTAGCTTTTGAGAAAAGGGCATTTATGTACTTTCTTATTTTGTATTCTATATATACGAGTGAGGTCATCTGGAAAGAGGGAATTACGTAGATTTTAGTTTTTTTCAGATTTTCTTTTGTAGAGAGAGAAAGAGAGAGAGAGAAAGTGGATTAAGCTTCATTTCCTTTGAATTTTTGTATCAGAATTTTGGGCCTATGAATAGAATTGCTTCATTTTCATGTATTTTCACTTTCATTATGTGTGAGTAGCTCTCTTACTTGAATTTTCAAGGTATTTTGCTTTTCAATGTTTAAATCTTCTTGATGTTCTTTACGAATGATGGTTGAAATGTTTAAAACTATTGAAATTGTTAGTTGTTAACTCTAGATCTAACCTTGTTTGTATAACTTATATAGATTATATGTGAGTTGCTAATTAGAATTCTCATGCACTTCTTTGAGAAATTGTATGTGGATTGCTAATATAGAACTTATATGTACTCTTTATAGGTTATGCATTCTAAGTGTTTGATTAGGTTTTCAATTACATGAACTAAGTGTTGTTACCAAATCTTTCAATCACTATTCTTAATTGTGTTTTAATTTTCAATTTCAATTGGTTTTTATTGAATGATGATTAGTTTGTTTGGATTCTTTGAAACCACTAGTTGATGTTACTAGATTAACTCTTGATTGTATATTCCATGTTCATTATATGTGAGTGGCTTAGTGAAATTTTCATGCCCGATCTTAAAGATTTTGTATGTGGATTGCCACCTAGAACTCTCATGTAAACCATATGGATTATTGCACTTTAAGTGTTTGATCTAGAACAGCAACCAAGTGAACTTGATGTTTAACCAAATTAATTAGTCATTGTTCTCCTTGAAAATCCATAGAAATCACTACTTGAATTGGTTTGATCCAAGTCATTTTTATAGTTGTTTTAGTTTAATCAAATTTTCTTTGATAATTTCAAATTAGATTTAATGCCACTTCCTAGGTGTTTGACAAAATGCCTAGATAGGGTTCATTTTCAAACTTAAACCAATTTTCTTGAATTTTTCTTGTGTGACACCTATAAATCAAGAGAAGAAGAATTGTGAGTTTACTAAGCCTCTCCCTGTGGGTACGACCGGTACTTCACCATTTAAATTTAAATTGCTACATCGGACTACCTTGCACTTGGGGTGTAAATCCATATTGTGGAACGACAAGCACCGAGCATTATCAAGAGCATACTGCGTTCATCACCAATCATGGATTATACTGCTATAATGTCATGCCATTCGGATTGAAGAACGTGGGAGCAACCTAACAGCGATTGATGAACAGAATGTTCAAAGGGCAAATTGGGAGAAATGTTGAAATGTATGTAAACGATATGCTCGTTAAGAGTAACAAGGCTAGCTCTCACATTGTTGATTTGTAAGAAACCTTCAACACTTTGAGGAACTATGGTATGAAGTTGAACTTAGCCAAGTGTGCGTTTGGGGTTGCATCTGGCAAGTTCATCAGTTTTATGGTGTTCAGCCAAGGAATAGAGGCTAATCCAAAAAAAAAAAAAAATCAAAGCAATAATGGAAATGCAACCCCCACGAATAACAAAGGAAATACAAAAGTTAGCTGGGAGGGTGGTAACCCTGAATAGATTCATCTCTTGGTCCACAGGCAAGTGTCACCCCTTCTTCAAGGTACTCAAGAAGGCTTTTGAGTGGAACGCAGAGTGTGAAGAGACTTTTTAGCAGCTGAAGCAATACCTGGGGTCAGTGCCGTTACTCAATCGGACCACTTCAAGGGAAGAACTATATCTATAACATTCTGTTTCAAGCACAGCTGTGAGCTCGACACTCGTGCGAGAGGAAGATGGCGTCCAGAAGCACGTCTATTATACGAGCAAGGCCCTCAGAGGGGCAGAGGATCACTATCCGAAGATGGAACTGATGGCCCTTACTCTTGTAACAGCAGCCCAGTGGCTCATACCTTACTTTCAGGCCCACACAATTGTGGTTTTTCACTAACCAGCCTTTGAAGAATGTCCTACACAAGCCAGAGATATCAGGTAGATTAATGAATTGATCAATCAAGCTTGGCCAGAGTTTGACATTCAGTATCGACCAAGATTAACGATTAAAGGACAAGCTATTACAAGTTTTATAGCTAAATTTACAACCCACCCAATTACCCCACCCGAGAACGAAGGCATAGATGAGTCCCGGTTGCTACATGTTGATGGCTCCTCCACTCAAAATGCCAGTAGTACAAGTATAATTCTTATTTCTCCTAACAGTCATAAATTAGAATACGCACTACATTTCAGGTTCCTTATCTTTAACAATGAAACTAAATATAAAGCCCTCGTTATTGGTCTCAGGATGGTTCGATGAATGGGGCCAGAGCAGATAAAGGTTCATAGCAATTCCTAGTTGGTTGTGGAGCATACGCAAGGGGACTATGGAGTAAGGGGGAGCAAATGACTGAGTACTGTCAAATGGCAAGAATCTCTCCAGAAAATTTTTCAAGTTCTAGCTTCAACGAATTCTCAAGTTCCAGAAGAAAGAGGCCGACCGACTAGCAGAATAGCATCCTCAGGGGAGGATAGCTTGGATGTTCCAATAGAAATTTTGGATTCCCTAAGCATTCGGACCTCAAAGGTAAATCAAGCTGAAAAATATGCTGAATGGGCCACACTAATCGGAGCATACCTAAAGCATAGAGTTTTGCCAAGCGATAAGAATGAAAGAAGAATGATCCAACAATGATCGAGCAAATATCTCTTGTCAGATGGAATCCTATACAAAAAAAGTAATAGCTCTCCATTGATGAGGTGTATGAATGACTAGGAGGCTGATTATATGATGAGAAAAGTCCACGAATGTGTTTGTGGTAATCACTCGGGGGGCAAGGCTTTAGCTAAGAAGATTTTGAGGGCTGAATACTATTGGCCAACCACTGAGAAAGATGCCCAAGAATTTGTTAAGAAATGTGACAAATGTTAAAGGTTTTCTAACGTTCCAAGGTAGCCTGCTCAAGAACTGATACCAATCTAAAATCCCTGGCTGTTTGCTCAATAGGGAATCGACATCATTGGGCCATTTTCATTAGGAAGGGGACAGAAGAAGTTTGTCGTGGTTGCAATTGATTATTTTACCTAGTGAGCAGAAATAGAACTCTTGCCAACCATTACCGAGCAGAACATGAGAAAATTTTTGTGGCAAAATATAGTCTGCCAGTTTGGCATCCCCAAGGTGGTGATCATAGATAACAGGAAACGATTTGAAGGGAGACAATTCAATGGGTTGTGTGAAGATTATTCATCAGCTATCACTATTCATCACCTGAGCACCCTCAAGCTAATAGATAGGTCAAAGTCACCAACAGGTCTCTCCTTAAAATTATCAAGACGAAGCTAAACAAAGCAAAATGTCTTTGGGTAGATGAGCTTCCAACTATTCTATAAGCCTATCGAATGACTAAACGGGTGGCAACTAAACAAACTCATTTTTCCCTTGCGTTTCGAACGGAGGCTATAATCCTTATCGAAATTGGACTTCCCAATCTCAGAATACAGAACTTCAACCCAACGCAAAATAATGAGATAATGAGCGAAGAGGTTGATTTGTTGCAAGAACGAAGACTATAAGCAGCTATCAGAATAGCTCCCTATCAACAGAGGATGCGGTAATACCACAACTCTAGAGCTTGACCAAGAAAATTTTGGTGTGGAGATTTAATGTTGAAAAAAGTGAATCAATCAATAAGAAACCCTCCTAATGGCGAGTTGGGGCCAAATTAGGAAAGATCATATAAAGTATTGGGTTCTACTAGGAAAGGGACTTACAGACTCAAGGCACTTGGGGGTAACGAGTTACCTCACCCTTGGCATGCAGAGCATCTAAGGAAATATTATGTATAAAAAGTTATTTTTGTAATTTTATTTGATTATCAATAAAATCCATGTCTTGACAAGCTTCTATAATTAATGCTTCCATTATAATGGATGATTCTATAATGAATTTCTATGATTATACGAAGGATTTCTGCTCGGTTCACATGACCAAGCAGAGTAAAGATTCTGTTCAGCTTATATGGTTGGGCAACGCAGAGACAGCTCACGAGACCAGTTGCCAAAAAAGGGCAAGGATTTTCTCGGTTCATGTGACCAAGCAGAGCAAAGATCCTGCTCAGCCCACGTGGTAGAACAGTACAAAAATAGCTTACGAAGCCAGTTGCCAAAAATGACAAGGATACCTGCTTGGTTCACGTGATCAAGCAGAGCAAATATCTAGCTCGACTCATGTGGTTAAGCAGAGCAAAGACAACTCAGGAGGTCAATGCCATAATATGTCAAGGATTCTTGCTCGATTCACGTGACCAAGCTAAGCAAAGATTTTCAACTCATGAGGCTGAGCAGTGTAAAGAAGAATGGTAAAGCCAATATGAGTATCACTTAAACCAATGGTGCAATATGTGAATGAAAGTAATCATCACAAAAATTCATCATCTATGTAAGTAAGAGAAAAGCATATAAATTGGCAATCAAAGAAACTTCAAATTGTATTGCGAAACGTTTCATTACATGACAAAACTTAGCAGTCTAGAATTACAGTTCATAAAAAAAAGAAAGAAAAAGAAAGTAAAGAGCACTCAATCTTCCTTTTGAACATCGCCTTCAAAATTTTCATTTATGTTCTTTGGAGCACCTTCAGAGTCTTCAGTTTGAACATTGTTCCCTTCGATAGTCTCCATGGCTTGTTCAAAAGTTTCAGCTTCTTGATCGTTATCAGGTTTCTACTCATCCCCTTCAACAGTATCGTGGCCGATTTTGATATTTGAAATGTCAGTCTTGGGAAAAGAATAGCAACCTTCTCCTTACAATAATCAAAACCTTCGAAGAACACATGAATCGTCAGCGCCTGAAAATCATTCGTACTCTTGAAATTCCCTATAGTTGTGTCCTTGGTAGAGTGTCTTTCTATGAATTGAAGCTCTTCAGTAAGCTCCTCAATTTTCTTCTTTGCGGCCGCCCATAGAGCCTTCTCCAATTCAAGCTCCCTAAATAGACTAGCTCGTTCGGTTCTCAAGCTTTTGATTTCTTTAATAGTTTCTTTTCATGCTTTAGAATCTCCTCTTTTTTAGCTTAGGTGATTGATGCGTTGTCTTTTGCTGCTTCAAAATCAGTAAGGGTTTGTTCCCTTGTCTTTCTCTCTGCAAGCAGGGCCTTCTCCGTATTGGCTAGTTGTGTGAATACGGCATAAGAATGAACCATGGTCTGAAAATCATAGCCGACAATAGGTTATTAGAAAAAAAAGAAGAAATAAGAGAAAACGAGAATTAAGAAGAGTTGAATATTGCCATACCCTTGAATAGCTCATGGTTCATGTCGTAGGCCATTTCCGTGCTATCTATGCCACAGAACGGTGACATATCTTCGTCCGCCATTATGCTCAGGAATTTCTGCCAAGCTACCTCGTAGCTCTTGAGGAGAGGCTGACACGAAGACGCTCCAGCTTGCGCACTAGACCCGGTGGCCCTAGATAGAGAAGAAAGAGTATGAGTTGCCTCCTGTTGAAGGTGGGAGATCACTTTCTATTGTTGTTCAAAAGGGGAGCAATCGGAGCAGCGACCTTGGGAGCAGTTACCTTAGCTTTAACTATTCGCACCTTTTTAAGGGTAGGCTCTTTTAGCGATTTTTATAAGGCCTTATCCGCCCGATCTAAGAAACTTAGATAAAAAAACTATTGGCATTTCTTGTTGTTGTTCAGTCAGATCCTCCGATTGATCAGATGCCTTAAGCACAGTGTTCTCTATTGAAGAAAAATAGAGTTAGCAAAATTGAAGTACAAAACTTAAAAATGGTAATTTGAAAACTTACTCTGCTCACATTCGACAACCAAAGCTTCAGCAGTGGCCTCAGGGCCGAGCAGGTAGAGACTCAAATTTTCTACCGAGATCAGAAGTTTTATGTCGCGGAGTTGATTCTTCTTTGCCTCGCAAAGAAACTCTTTTTCCTCGAGAAACAGAATGGAAACTTTTCAAGTTGAGTAGGGTAAACAAACAAAGGAAATTAGACTCAATGATCTAAGGGAACTTGACAAAATTTATTCATAAGAAGCCTAAACATACCCCTCAGCGAGGAACCCGAAGTCCTTATCTTGATCGGTCTCCCATATTTGAAATTCCCAGGTGGCCCCTCAAATGAAAAAATATTTATCTTTCCATCATTTATCTGATGTAGGCAAATTAGTGATAAAATTAAATTTCTATTTTTCTCGTGGAAAAGTACCACTGGCCCGATCCTTTCTCTGTAATCTTGTAGAAATTGAGTAATTCATTGGCCTTCAGACTGTATCTTGTGAAAGCAGCCCAGAATACGACACACCCGATCAGTATCCTCCAACTGTTTAGCGTGATCTGCCCCACAGATAGACCAAGGTGGGCGAGCACCTGTTGCACAAATTTCGACAGTGGAAATCTGAGCCTGCTTAGTAATGCTGCCTCATAAACAGCAATTTCTCCTAGCCTCAGTGAGCATGCTGATTCATTCTTCCCCGAAACTTAGTAGGTGAGATCGAAGGGGAACCAGAATTCGATAATTATCTCCGAGATCCTTTTGTTGGTGATGGTAGACTTGATGCCCTTCACTTCAAAAAGGGCATCACCATCACTTGCTGCAGTGATGCGGCAATGTTTTTCCTTAATTTTAGGCTCAAACACGTCGACGATGTGTCTAGCATCATCCGTTTGGCGACTGTTGGTACCAGGGGCATTAAGAAGCCTACCTCAATGAAAAACTAGTCCATCGTCATCAGACCCTTCGCTGCTAAAGACGTGAACATTTTCAGGATCACCCATTGCAATAGACAAGAATAGCTGGGATAAACGACAAGAATATGATACGAAAATTAGAACCCCAACTACGGACTTGATATACCTAAGGTTTTCTGTGAAGCCTAAGGGATTTGGAAGTCTACAGCTATTTTTGAAAAAATACACACATCGACTCAACAACCAAAACATAACGCACTGAGAAATTGAAAGAGAAGAAAAAAAGGAAGGAAAACTTAAGAAAATAGAGAATAATCCTTATCAGTTACGTAAGAAGGCATGAATTAAGCAAGAACACAAGTGACAAGTGGTCTTGAGTGCAGTCGCGGTAACAATAGCAATAAGATACCAGGTTCATGTAAAGAGGAAAAATGGTTTTTGTCTTCGATATTTATAGAAAAAAAGATAGGACTCTTCTGCTAGCCTTTTTTGAAATCAACAGTGGTGATTTAGGTAGGAAAAATTCATCCAACAGTGGCCAACATATGGTTGCAGCCTTAATATTGCGGCCAATAAGCGAGCAAAACATGGTGAAATGGCCACGTCCTTTCACTGTACAATCAAGCTTAAAGTGCTAGATAAGTAATAAATGCGCGCATATTCCCAAGGTAGTGTAACCATCAGATTCCCTCAGCCCCTTCAACTAACAGATCGAATCGAGGGCAGCTGATGGTTTGTACCCGACCGAGAACTGAGTGATGAACTAGTTGTTAGATTCTTCTCGGTCTTCTTCAGCGATCGAGGGAATCGGGGGCATCTGATAGAGTGTACTTGACAAACAGGATTACCTAAGCGACCATGACCTGATTTGACCAAACAATGTGAATCTCGGTCGGGCTAACCGATCGATATATTAAAAAACAAGATTGCTTACGTCATAATCACTTGTGTAATCATATTCTGGCATATTCCGTGATTTTTGCCTGTCAAAGTGCTACCTACTGCATAACAATTTTGATAACTAATTATATAAATCGGGCTTTGGATCTACAATACACGTGGCATAATATGATTGGAAGGAATGCATAATTGTATGAAACTCACATGTATCATACTCATGTAGGTCTCACACCTCTATATATACATCACCTTCTTATGTATATGATACACATACTGTTTATCTTACTGAAATTCTGCCAAAATACTTTCTCAATTCTCTTACTAACTTAAGTATCAGAAACTCTTTAACAGGTAACACACCAGTGTACTAGATAGTATTCCGGACTCGGAGCAGGCACCAGGAGAATCCTAGTTCACTAAGTCATCACCTTCTATGTTAGATTTGTGCAATATTGACTATAGGATTAAAATCACTTCACCCCTTATGTGTAGTTGTGGGGACAAAAAGGGAAACTAGGGTTCATGATAGTAGCTATTATTCTCTAAGTAGTTGCAATTGAAAAATAAAAGGTAGTATGATCTCAAATTTATCATTACACAATTTAAATAAACCTAAGAGAAAATCAAAATAAAGAAAATTAATTCTACACAATTTTAACCAAAAATTGTACAGTATTAATATATGTTGCATAAAAAAAAGTACAACATGAAGCAAATAAAATAAAATCTGCACAATCTGAAGTAAAGGTTGCATAATCTTAAGTATATATTGCACAAAATAAAGTGCAAATTGATGCAAATAAAATGAAATCAGCACAATCTTAATTAAAAGTTGCACAATCTTGAGTACAAATTGGACAAATGTAAACCTAAATAGAAGGAAATGAGCACATCCTTAAGTAAAATTTGCAAGGAAATTAAATCTAAACAATCTTAAGTAGAAGTTGCACAATATTAAGTATATATTGCACAAAATAAAGTATAATCAGAAGCAAATGAAATGAAATTTGTACAATCTAAACTAAAAGTTGCATAATCTCGAGTAGAAATTGAACAAATTAATGTAAATTTAAATGAAATGAAATATGCACATCTTTTAAGTAAAATCTATACAACCTTTAACAATTTTGCAAAATTTTAATTGAAAGTTGGAAAAAGTAATTTAAAACCTGTGCACAACCTAACCTAAAATCCCAACTAGAGGAAATGAAATCTCTCTCTCTCTCTCTCTATATATATATATATATTAAAGATATAAATCTCTAGAATTTTAAGTAGAAAATTGCACAACCATAATTATAATTTACACAGCCTCATATGCAGCAGCAAAGGAATTTTATAGTACAATCTTAAGTAAAATTAGCACAGCCGTAATTAGTAGAATTTGCATAATTTTTAGTAAAAATTGCACAAACTCAAGTACAAGTTACACAAACCAATGTAAGACCTGATGTATGGCAACAAAGATAATGAAATCAATATATAATTAAACTTGCAGAAGCTTAAGTAAACTTCTCAACTGCACTACCTTTAAATAAATCTTGCAAAAATTTAATTAAAACTTGCACAGTCTGAAGTAAAAGTTGCATGACCTAATGTAAAACTTGAAGTAAATGAAATGAATTTTCCATTAAAAAATCTTAAGTAAAACTTGCACAATCTAAATTAAGTAAAATTGGCAAAATCTGAAGTAAAAGTTGAACAGCCTAATGTAAAACCTGAAGTTAAAAAAAAAAAATAATACATATATATATATATATATCAGTTGCACTACCTTAAGCAAAAGCCATACAAACTTAAGAGAAAATTAATTGTACAAGTTAATGTAGAACATATAGCAAAGGAAATGAAATCTCCACAATCTTAAATAAAGGTTACACAATCCTATGTAAAATTTGCCTAATCTTAAGTAAGAGTTGCACAACCTAATATAAAACCTGAAATAAAGAAAACAAAATCTGCACAAGGAAAATTTGCACAATCTTAAGTATATAAGTTACGTAACCTAATGTAAAATTGGAAAACTCTAAACATGTTGAACCCAGAATTGTTGGGATTGTTCCCTTAGTGATTGCTAATCTAAAATCAAAAGTTAGAATGAGTTGAATTTAAAAAAAAAATTAAAATTTAAGTAGACGTACGAATTGTTCCGTCGACAGTTGCAAACTTCAAATAACGTACGAGTTTGAGTTCGAAATTGTACATCTTAAGTAACCATGTGCACAGTAGATGATGGAAGCGAGGGAATTGAAATTACAATGTATGTGAAATAGGGTACGCAATCTGGAAACAATGCTCCACACGCAAAGTAAAATGCGCTAACTATCAACAAAAACACAGGGATGTTTGGTTGGTAAAAATTTAGTTAAAAAATATAGTTTAAGTATAAATATTTGATATAAAAGTGATATGTGGTAAAATTTGATTAGAAAAAAGTATAAAAAATTAATAAAAATTAATAAATTTTAGTTGATTTTGGCCAACTAAACACTCCCTTAAACAGATTAAAATATTACGCGATTATGAGTTTAAAATTGCACATCTTAAGTAAACATGTGCACCCCAAAGATGGAAGCGAAGTAAATAAAATTAAAATTATTGCACAATCTTAAGTAAAGCGTGCAAACTTAAAATAAAATATATTGCATGATTTTGGTCAAAAATTTGCGTGTCTTAAGTTGCACACCAAAGATAGAAGCAAAGGAATTATTTGAAATTAAAATATAATTACAGTAAAAGTTACACAACCTAGAGTAGCACGTTTAATTCTGAATAAAAAGTTTTAACAGAGGATTGTTCCCTCATCAGGCAGGGGATTGTTATCTTAGTAGTTGCAAACTAAAATAAAATATTACACATGCTTGAATCTAAAGTTGGCCAGCTTAAGTAAGTAAACGTGGGGCACGACCGAAAAGCAACTGAAAGTTGCATGATCTCAAGTTGAATTTTTTCACAACCTAACGTAAAACGTGCAAGCTTTAAGGAAAAAGATTGGATAGAGGGTTGTTCACAATGTACGATCTTAATCACTTTAAAGTTACACGTGCGATGTAAATACGTGCACGATGGGAGAGGGAAGGAGAGCAAATAAATGTCACGTAAAGTTGCATGATTTAAAGCAAAATTTGCAAACTTTAAATAAAGACTATGTTTGGATTGGAAAAAAAAAAAAAACTCTAAAAAAGGTAAAAAAAAAAACTTAAAAATTTTAAAAGTTATTTACTTTTTATCTCACTGCACGAATTACGAATCTGTAACTTATCACATTTTATCTTATTTTATCTCTTTTTTTGTCACTCCAAACGCATCCAAAAAGTTAAAAAGAAGATTTATTTTCCCCAATTATTTAGGAAGTAAATTTTTTAGTTAGGTACATCTAAATTAATTTTATGTGAAAATGCCATATGGAAATGATTTACGTTGTGGGAATATTTGAATACAATAACTTAATTTTTTAGTACGTGGTAATTTATGATAAAATTATGCTATTCAATGGATAAGATTTTTTTTGCTCGCTATGAAAGATATCAGGTGGAGGTAGTAGTTATTGGGAAGGTTATTGGCCTATAATTAAGCCCGCCAAGACTAAACTTCCAGCAATTGCATTGCATTGCGTAACGATTGACACGTAGGTAAAAAATGTTATTTCATTTGGCCTAAGTGGATGGTTAGACCTTGAGAAGGATGATTGGATGTTTGCGTATTGTTTTGGATAATTTTTTTTTTTTTTCTTTCGGTGACGGGGTAAATCACTCGTTGGGTCCTCGGACCCACTGAACTATAAACTCTCGAAGAGACTATCGCATTCCACTACTATGGTCTCTCACTTAATTATCTGACTTGCCCAAAAAGTGATTCAAACTTGCGACCTAAGTAGATCACTTAAACCTTGAGCTCGACCCCTGCTCCACTGAACCAAGTCAATGGTAGTTTGTCTTGGCTAATTTGCAGTGCATTTGGTTGGTGTTAAATTGCCGATCTGGGTTGCCTTTCTTAACACTGCAAATAAAAAGATGCAGTCACATGTAGACGTCCTGATCGATGGAGCTGTGCTTGTAATTTATTTAATAATCTTATTCACGCCAAATTATTGGACTGTTTGGTTGGTCAATTTTAACTAAAAAGTACAACAAAAATAGAAAGATATGACATAAAGGTAATATGTGTTAAAATTTAATTGAAAAAAAGTATAAAAAGTAATTAAGATTTAGTGATTTTTGATTTTTTTTTTGGTTGGCCAAACAGTCTCCATGGGTTACCATGCATGGGCCTCTATATTCGAACAGTTTCCATCAATAACTTTCTGGTGAAGCGACATTTGCCCAATTCATCCACAAAAACACGCACACAATTAAGGTCCAAGTCCCACACTACAATGTCATATATATGATGCTGCACAGCAACCCAATCACCCTGCACTTCCGGCGGTCCCGCCAACTGAAGGGTGGGGTGGGTGTGTACAGCCACTATTAAAAACAATATTCCTTCTATTTTTGTTCTTGGTGCTACGTGCTCTCTTCGTCGTCCTTGCATTGGCCTTGAGCGTGAAGTCACTGGGTCGATCAATAATTGTTGTTACCGCAAAAACCCTAGATTACCTTCTAGTAATACCCTTGGTAAATAGTGGCAAATACAAATCCACAAAAACACACATTATGTGCTTGACAATTTACTTATGTTCACGTGCACTCAGAGAATAAAATTCACTAAATAAAAAATATTACAATCATACAATCTTTCATCTCACTCAATGCCCCAATTTTATACCCCACAAAATAATTCTCCAAGCAAACTTTGACTCCCACCTCAAAAGAAAAATTTAATTACAATACAAGTTCACTACTCAATTTTGATTGATGTGCCGTTTCTAAAGAGAAGAATTATTTATTTATTAACTTACAAGGCCCTCTTTGCCTTTATGAGAAAATTAATGTAAGACAGGGATTTTTATTTATAATCTCACAATACCTCTTCATCGATGTAAGAAAACCAATATAGGACAGAAACCACCACATTAACAATAATCTTCCACATATTACCCGGGAGAAAGTTCGATATATGTTATCCCTGTATGGATCCAAAAATCTTGTCCTGTGATAGTATTCAGCAATATTAACATTTTCGAGTACGTACGCCACAGCCATTAGGAATTAATTAAGCACTTTTGCCTGCCCTCCTTGCCATTCCCTTCAACCAGCTGCTTACTAGGACTTACATTGATTTTTGGACACATATAGGAGGCCACGACTATTGTCTCCTAGTTCAAGCCGTCGGCGGGTTCATCTCTCCCTTGTCGTCTTTGTGATCAATGAATGCATCATCGTCACCAATGGCTTGTCAAATAAATGAATCTTAATTAATTTCACAAAATCGTGGGTGCATGGGATATATGCATCCAATAAGGTATTGGATATGGAATTCCATTTGCAACTACATGGAACGTAACAGCGGGCCCATTTCTTCGGGGATGCCTTAAGAAGAAGCCATTGATCCGCTGCACTAGATTGAATCCCCATGCCTCATTGCATTGAACAGTTCACCACTGGACAGATCTTCTCACAATTAACATCGACGTAGCACTCTTCTCTCACAACATGGAAGTGCAGCCTTGCACTCTTCTGTGGGGGACGTGGAAGGATCTCAACGATCAAGTAGGACCGCATTCCTTTTTATCTTTTACTTTTTTTTTTTGGGGGGGGGGGGGGGGGAACTTTTTTTTTTTAATTTCTTTTTTGGTTGGCAAACTTCTTTATTCTTCCGTACATGTATGTGTGTATATACTGGTTGCAAACTTGTTACTTCTTTATTCCCCCGTACATGTATGTGTGTATATATATACACACACATATATATATTAACTAGAGGAATGCTAATTGTTTTGGCCAGAAAATTTTATGTACTCTGATGAAACATTTATGCATCAATTATCTGGTACTTGTATCAATGTATTTCTATTCCAAGAATTTAAGAGGCATCGATTATCCATATTTCTTGTTATGGGCTGACGCTTTGCCTTTAATTTATGTGGTTTTTATTCCAGTTTGTTCCATACATAACTGATGAACAGCCCTATCTCTTAGAACAAGAAAAGGGAATCTCTCAAATAGATCATCAAATTACTCACATCAGATGACAACAATAGCTTAGCAAAAAAACTTCTCGAAAGAACAAGAAAATAAAACAGGACATAAGAAAAGGCATTGTGTATCTAATGCCCACAACACCCTGTCACAATAATTAATATGACAAGGAAAAGCGAATTAACCCCAGAGAGAGAAAGAGAGAGAGAAAGCAAGCATAGCAGAGCACCAAACAAAATGAAGCACTAGTGGTCGGTGTCTTCTTCTTCTTCTCCTTCAGGTACTAGCGTTTGGGTTGGTTGGGAAATTGGTATTGGGAGATGTGTTGGTGTTGGCATTATTGTTGGAGCCCCCAGTGGCGTTGGTGAATGCAGAAGCAGCCCCCTCTGTGATGTTAGACACTCCGGAAGCTGCTCCATGTGCCAAGTTTGCTGCTCCTTGCACTGCTCCCTGCGCAATTGTTGTTGCTCCTTGTGCCATTCCCACGAAACCATCTCCCGTCTGCGTTATTATTAATCAATTATATATGCAATACGTATATATATGTACGTATGTATGCATGCATTTGCACTGCAATGCAATGCATTGATGCTTGTTATGTACAACCAACTCATTCCCAATATTACTCTCTTTAGTTGTCAATGATGTATTGACTCAACAATCCCAAATTTAACTAGAATAATGTGATGGGGGTTGAATTTTGAATTTTACTTAATATATCTGAATAAAGGGTAAAATAGTCTTTTGATAAGTTCTTGAAGGGGTGGCATATGATAAGTTCTTGAAGGAGTGGCATATGTAATCAGTTCGACTACCTCCACAGCACAATTACCTCACACCTTTTACCGCTTATATTTTTATCATTAATTTTTAGATAAAAGATATCACTTTAGGACTGTAACAATTTTGAACGAAATGCACCACTGATTTCAAGTTATCATTAGTACAAATTAGTTGAGTGATAATTTGTGCAGAAAAAAAAATAACAATGAGATTGGATTAAATTATGTGTAATATAAAAAACTTGACGAGGTGAACCTTGGTTTGATTAGAGAAAAATTAGCTTTTGATTGTTTTGTAATTTTTTTTTTCATTTTATATGGATCTTTTTATTAAAATTTGACTTTTTCAAAAATTGTAACTATTAGCTGTGTTAATCATATCTATAAAAGAAAAAAATGAAAAATTCATATATGTTTGAGTAAAAGTTATCTGTTTGATTAAAACAACGAAAATGTTATTTTTTTAATTTTTCTAATTTCTACTCGAACAAAATTTTTTCTTTTTTTTGTGAATTTAATTAACACGCCTAAAAGTTATAATTTTTAAAAAATTTAAATTTTGCTAAACAAACTGTATAAAATGAAAAAAGTTACCACAAAAAAAAAAGGTAAAATAAATTTTTATAGCCAAACAAAGCTTGTGTGTATTAACACCACACTTCAAATGAGGTCTAAATAATTTGTTCAATTATTTTAAAAATTGTATTGCCGTATTATTTTGATCATGTTTATTTATTTATTTTGTAGAATATTATTTCCAAAGAGTTTTTTTTTTCTTCTCTCTCTCTCTCGACTCCTTGTTAATTACCTTGTGAAGGAAGCCTTGGCCTTGGCCTTGGCCAGGGTTGCCGGATACCTGGTTAGCATTCGTCATCTGTAAAAATAAATAAATAAATAAATAAATGAATGAATAAATATACATTATATAGAATAAAAATAAAATAAAATGAAAGAGGATGAAGGTGATTAAATATACATGCATCTATGTGTGTGTGCATATATGGGTAGATTAACTGTCATTGTTATTTAAATAATGTTATTATAGTAGAATTTAGTGTTAAAATGGAGTGAGTAATTATGAATCAATCACTTTATTAAAAAATTTAGTCTACTAATAATTTGCATATTACAAAAATATTATTATCATATTATTTTAATTAGACCGGTCAATAAGTTGGGTCTGGATTAGACCCAATCATAATCTAATAATAATAGATTTAGTTTAGATCCAAAATTAATAACATCTAATCTTCCAAGATATATATAAATCTGATCCACATACTCAAATCTAACTCATTTTAAAAAAAATAATTTTTTAACTGTCATTTCATAAAAAAAATTATTTATTCAAACTTTTAATTGAAATGTAACTGACAATTTCATAATGGCATAATTAAATTATAGTATCAGGAAATATTAACAGTAAGTGCCATTGTTGGAACATAAATATGCTTAAATATATATATATAGATATATAAATGTATGTATGTATATTTAAAGTTAGTAATCCTACAAATTAAGATTACTCATTATCATATATTGTATTATTACACGGTAATCACATAGCAAACTATGCTTTTATAGTACAGTAAATATCAAATAATGGTATAGAAAATATTAATTAAATATTTTGAGAGGCATTCGTAATGAGAAGATTCAAAATAATGTTTTCGGATCGAATCCGGATGAGATAAAAACTACACTGTATTATATATAGTAATAAATTCTAGCAGCATTTATTATATCTTACATATTATTTGGAACGTAAACAAGCATGGGAGAGAGAGGAGACTGAGTACCTGAGGTTGACCAGTTGTTTCACTGCTAGCCTTGCTGATATCCTGAGATTGGCCTTGCATTTCAACTGCTTAATTAATTAATTACTTGTAGTAGTTGTTTTTAGAGATGGATCGATGAGGAGCGAAAATTCAATAAAAACCTTGAGAGAACACAGGTGAATTTATAGTGTGAGAATGTTGTTGGTCCTCCAACCCATGTACCGCAATGCATGGGTTTGATGACACTTGGCAATGCACGGGCAAGTCCTATCCTATAACGGAGGCTTTGGATCGAACGTTAAGGGCTTATTCCACCAAAGAAATATGTGTGTGTGTGTGTGTGTGTGTGTGTGTGAGAGAGAGAGAGAGAGAGAGAGAGAGAGAGAGAGAGAGGGAGGGAGCGCTACGGTCAAAAGGTTCTCAGTACTTAATTTGTGCAACGAAAATTTGAATTGACTGACTTCGTTTCATTTTTCTTTTTTCTTTTTGTTTTTTTTTTTTTTTTTGGGGGGGGGGGGAAGTGACTTCGTTTCATTTTTCACCAATAAAAAAAATTGTGAAATTTTGTGGATATAATAGTATCTACATCTAAACTCAATTAAACTATAAGACACCCTTATATAAGAGGAATTGGCGTGAGAGTCCCTCTAATTTTAATATTTACGATATTTTTTAGTAGATTTATAAGTATTTAAAGAATATTAAATTAAAGTAATTGTATACACAAATTTCTTTTTTAGAAAATTAACACAGAAATTGTAGCAACAAATTAAACTTTTATCTATTGTAAAAAAATTAATCTCAAATTGAACTGATATTTTTTAATCGAAAAAATTCTCTACTTCAAATCTTCAATTCAAGGGCTTATAGTTCGATATCAAGTCAAAAGTTCAGTCTTCTTCAATAACCTCTATTTATAAAAAAGAATAAGAGAAAGTCGTGATAAATTTAACTTCACTGATATCTCATTCTTTTATTTATTTTTAAGAGATAAAAACTAAGAAATTATAAAACATAATACTTCTTCAATTATTATCCTTGATGTATTTTTAAGAGATAAAAATTAAGCAACACTGGTTATTTTTAATTACAAGCAAATGACTAAATTTAATTGATCGTACTTTATTATCCTAAGAATACATGTGACAGCATGCGATTTACTACTACACATGGCAACATTTGATTTGTCAATTTTAGTATTTATTTGAGGTTTTATATAACATATGCCAACTTAATTAAAATTAGCCAAATTTTGTGTTTAAAATTATTCCCTTGAAACTTGTTAACATACACAATATAATAGTTTTAAAGAAGTGTGCTGGTCATTAACCTCAATTATAGAGTCCTTATGATGGCAAATTCAAATAAAATTTAGTTTAAATTAATAAAAGATTTTTTTTTTCCAATTTCAATCATGAAAGATTTCCTAATTTGAAGAAGACTAAGTGTTAAAGGTTTCCTAACTGCGAACAAATCTAATTTTTGAGGAACAGTAACTAAGGAAGGATTTCTCCCAGACTGAGAATTCAAAACAAGTATAGTTCGTAAGATGACCGCAGGGAAGCCGAGGGTTCGAGCTTCTCAATATGAGTTAGCAGCAAAGGTGACACTTCGAGCTATGACTAGAGCACCCTACAAGTAAGGCATAAGGAACCAGAGGGTTCAACCTACCAAATTCTATATAGACCTAGTTTCTTATTTTGATTGGGTATGCATATTCTATATACATGCATGTGTGCTCTAAGTCTAATAATAGAAACATAGACAGCATATTACAGAATCTTATGAGAAAGTTATTTCTTATCCAATCTTAATTTTCTTTCTTATTTCTTTTACATTTTTTTAGTTTATAAGTCTTGAAGAATTTCAAGATAATCTTTTTGAAAAGTTGGAAAAATTTTCCACTTGGTCTTGGAATCTATAGCTTCATTTCAACAAGTAGACCAAGCGTATGGAGCAGAGGAGATAGTGGTGGCTGATTCAAGCACGAGGAGATTTGGGATTTTAGGTACACTCTTGATTTATTCCTATTTTCTTTAGATTCGAGGTAAGTAAAAAACTTTTATGCATTTAATTTTCATTATTGCATAATCAAGAGTAAGATTATGCTTAGAAGGTGATCTTTGGTTGAAATTGTTACATATCTACGGGTGTATATATATGCTTGTATCAGTGTGTATATATGTGTGGTTTATAACGAGATGTGCATATTGTTGACACCCCAGTTTTGCCCCCTCATTTAACATTTACAATATTTAATATTTTTAGTTGAATGGTGCTCTACTGTTTAAGTTTCCTTAATTGTAGGTTATGTCAAAGTTGTAGGAATCAACAAAAAACAAACAATCAGCAAAATGCTAGTTCTGCCTCTAGAGCTAGGGAGAAACCAAACTAGAGGACTAGATCAATGCAAAAGGCCACCAGATTGTATGAACATGTTTAAGACATCAAATGGAGGATCTCTGCGTCAATAGAGGAGTCAATGTCCAGAGTCAAGGGTCAATTAAGTTTATAAGTCAAGAACACCCTTTGCCAACGTGCCCAAAGGCCAATATCAACCAAAATACCCAGATCAAATCAAAAAGGTATAAAAATACACAAGAATTCCCAGGACATGTCATAGGACATAAAGGTAGGCTCAAGATAGCTAAAATGTAACTCCAGGGGTCATCGGGGCTCCGTCGACTCAAATTGGCTCCTACTAACAAAAAGGAAGCTACTGGCGCCCCAGACAAAACTTGAGCATCCAGACAAAATCAAAATGCCCTCAAATTGCAGACAAATATTAAGGGTTCACTCCCTAAAATAATGGCATAGCTAAGTCTAACTAAGTCAAACTTTAGAAGGTCCCTCCGTTGATTCGTTTGTCAAATTTGTTAATTTTCTATAAAATCATAAAAGTGTCCCACAGATCTGCCGATGGGATTTTTGGATTCCTTATACCCAAAAATAGTAGGAGGAGTCAGCTTGGTGGTGCCTCTAAGGTCAAGACAAAAAATTCCCTAACCCTACCTCTATTTCAGTCCTTTTTAGCGTAGCATTTTGCAAATGGACATAACTTGACCTCAGAAACACTAAATTGAATTCGTTTTTGACCTAATTGGTCTAAATCACTCCAAAAAGTGCCTAGGAGGCTGAAAACTGTGCCAAAGGTCTTAGAATTACCCTAACCTTTGCGGGTGAAACCCAAACTTCACCAAACATGGCTTTAGCCGCCTACTTTTTTGGCCTTAAAGGAAAAAAGTTTTCCTAAAAGGCCTTTTTCAAACTTTTTTGCATACTTTGGTTTGCAAATTTGCTTGCCCTTTTTGTTTTTGCAAACTAGTTTGCCCTTTTTGCTTTTACAAACCTTTTTGCGTATCTTGTTTAGCAAAGAAGGTTGCAAAATAGATTTTTGCAAGGATTTTTGCATCTTTGTTATACAAATTTGTTTGCGAAGTTAGGTTTTGCAAAGTTTTTTGCAAATTCAAAGTTTACAAACTAGTATGTCTTCTTTGGTTTTTTAAACTTGTTTGCCTATCTTGTTTAGCAAAAAAGCTTGCAAAACAAAATTTTGCAAGATTTTGTGCATCCTTTATCATTTCAAACTTGTTTGCAAAGTTAGGTTTTGCAAAGTTGTTTCAAAATTCAAAGTTTACAAACTTTTTGGCACCAAAAACTTCTATAAATAGGGGGCCTCCCTCTTATTTTCTCCATTCCATTCAGCCTCCCTCTCTTCTTCTCCCTTGTAGTCGACCATTCCAAAGAGTTTTAGAAGAGTTTCAAGCTTCTAAAGTTCAAGTTGCTATAATTTTCTTTCCTTAGAAAATTTTATTTTATCATTCAATTTAATTTGTTTGCATAATTAGAATTGGATTGTTTTAATTATATAAATATAATTATTTGTCAATGAGAGGTATTCGGGTCATTAGTTAAGACCAGGTTATGCCCGATGTATGGTATTGATCGGATATACCCGAGACAATTCTTGTAAAATTCAAACACCATTCATATATCATGTCCATATCATACTAACATGACATGCCATGTCATAACATTATTCTATTATGCTATACTAGGTTATAATACCATGTTCGCCATGTTATATCATGTCATAACATAACATTACCATGCTAGGCTATGCTCGATACCATATTCACCATGCCATGACATATATACCATGTTATACCATGTCATTATCATCCTACACCATGCTCACATATCATACTATCATGCTACACCATATTATGCCATGCTACCGTCATGTTGTGCCATGCCTACATGTCTCATCATTATCTCACATCATAGTATAACATGCTAGGATATCATGTATCATGCTAGCATATGTTCTAACATACCATACATTATGTTTTATACTGGCACATGCCTCGACATACTAGAACGCATCCAGACATCCAAACACACACCTACTAGGGTTGACATAAACTTAAAAATCAAATGCTTAGGCTTCAGTTGGTTTATTTTTCTCGTTTCTATTTTTTATTTTTTTTTCTATTTTAAGCTTATTTTTCATTTTGTGCTTTTAAAAATAAGGAAAATAGCTCAAAACTTATTTGATTACTGGTATTTTTAAAATTTATTTTCGAAAACAAAAAATGAGTTTCACATGAAATGAAAAAATGGTAAAAAGTCATTTTGAGAGTTTTTAACAAAAAATAAGGAAAATCTCAAAACAAAAGAAATAGAGCATTTTCTATTTTCTTGTTTTGAGATTTTTAACACATAAAACAAAAAAAAAGAAAACAAAAAATAGATAAATAAACCAAATGCCACCTTATCAATCCAGAGCATTCACCTGAATAAGCAAAGCTCCAAAAACTGGGAATGACTTAAGATTGGTTAAGTTGTTGGTTTCTAAGTCATGACTTCCCTTAGATATATCTGACATGCATCTTTGAACTTTCATCCATGAAGTCATCACATTCAACATGCATATGACACACCTGATCATGTTAATTACATCACTCACATCACATTAGGCTGACAAGTCCTTCACATAGACTTGATCATCATCGCTAGAAACTAAGCTCTCGATCTGAGCTGAGTTTCTTTCTCACATGATAGATACTCATTTACCTACATTAAGTGCATCCTTGGAAGTTGAGCTCCTCATCAGAGTGAAGCCCTTTCCTCCAATTAAGTGCTAAGTACCAACTATCTCTTTGTCTGTAGCCAAGCTCTTTTCCTTTCTGAGTTAGGTGCCAAGCGCCAACTATCTTTTTATTTGGAGCCAAGCTCCTTTCCTTCCCTAGTTAGGCGCCAGGCGCCAAGCACCAAGTATCTGCTTGTCTGGAGCTTAGTTTCTTCCTTCCCTAAATAGGCACCAAGCGCCAACTATCTTCTTGTTTGGAGCCAAGCTCCTTTCCTTCCCTAGTTAGGCACCAAGTGCCAACTATCTCCTTGTTTGGAGCCAAACTCATTTCCTTCCCTAGTTAGGCCCCAGGTGCCAACTATCCCCATGTTTAGAGCTAAGCTCCTTTCCTTCCTTAGTTAGGTGCTAAGCACCACCTATCCTCTTGTTTGGAGCTAAGTTCCTTTCCTCCCTTAGTTAGACACTAAGCGCCAACTATTTTTTTGTTTAGAGCTAAGCTCTTTTCTATAAATTACCTAGAGTAGACCTGATCTATTAACCAGGTATGTAGGTAGCTCAAGTAGAAGGCTTAAGTCTGGTCATCATAACACAAGGCGCTACCTTAGAACTAGATCTTTTCCCTAGTTAACCATTTCCCAACTATGCGTTAGGTGCTAGCTATCCTTCTTGTTTGGAGTGAGGCTCCTTTCTCAAGTTAACCATTTCCCAGTTATGCGCTAAGCGCTAACTATCATTTCCCAAGTGGATAAGGGCTCCTTTCTTCTAGTTATGCACTAGGCGCTAACTATTCTCTCTTATCTGGAGTTAAGCACAAAGTGACAACTATCTTTTATCATTCAAAGTAAATCTCTCTTCCCAAATTACGCGCAAGGTGCTAACTTTCATTTCAATCTTAGAGCTAGGATTCTCACAATACAAAGATGATTACTCCTAATCCATACTTAGAGCTAGGGTTTTTCTTTCCCTCATGCCATATCCGAAGCAAGGCTTCTTCACAGTAAAGATGTATACAACACTAACCTTATCATACCCATTTGCACATCACATCCACACTAGGCACTAATCCAGAGCTACGTCAACTTGATCCCTTAGAATGGTACGTAAGTAGCTTGAGCAGGTAGCTTGAGTGTGGTCTCTATGGTCTTCATAAATCATTATCTGCACTAAACACCAATTTAGACTCAGAGCTAAGCTCTTACATCTGCATACTAGTCCACACGCATCTAGCACATAGTTCAAACCACCTTAGGTCTGAACTAAGATTGACCTGATCCCTTTATAGGATATGTAAGCAACGTGAGCACATAGCTTGATTCGGTCACCTCGGTCTTTATAGACCATATTTCAATACACACTTTATTCTCAACATGCACTCTTGCATAAGGACTACATAAGTCCTTGCACCTTAGCTTTTAAGTTGCATTTAGAATCTCCTAGGGTGCATCACTGCTATATAGGCAGACATTACATTACATTTGCACACACGAGCTAAGCTCAACCACCATGTATTTTATATATCATATATATTAGGGTTGTATGCATTGATCATCATAAACCATAGAATTATATTGTGAGATTACGACTGCAAAGAATGAAAAAGAACTCTAGATATCCCTAGGTATCAAGGCGTAACAGTTTCTGTGCATAGCCGAACCCCCAGACCCATTATTTCTATTTACACAGACTAATCAAGAGTCATCAAAAGGGCCACTTATCATGATTTCAAAAACATAAATTAGAACGCCTTTTAATTCATAATTAAAACTCAGGTTTCTCGACACACTCATTTTGAAAGTGTCAAGTGACGACTCTTAGTCTCTGTAATCAAGGCCCTATTTCAAAACAAAACATACTTTTTCACATTTGGGCGATCTCGGACGTACCATGTCGTAATAAATACTTACAACCTGCACACCTCAAGCCTGGCGTGCGAATCCAGTTGGGACACACATATGCTTGGGATTGATGAGTTACGAGTATATATTTAGGTGTATTACATGTTATATTGTTACTGCCATATTTGGTTGGAGAATTTGTTGATTTGGGGATGTTTTAGTTTAGATCTAGGTTCAAGATGAACTCATTAGATTTCTTGGCTTTGACATTTGAACATCCAAGTGCACATTAGAGCAAATAATTAGATGTTTGGACGTCCATTTGCAGTACAAACATGAATATATGTTTGAGAACCTAAAGATCTTTAGAAAGTTATCTCCAAACGTTCCTATTAGGACATTCAAATGTGACCTTTCTATTTTGGACTAAAACGTGTTTTAAATAACCTTTGTTTTTCAAACACTATCATTTGGTCCCTATGTAATAGAAAGTGATAATAATCATCTAAAATCAAATTTTTTTTAACGATCTTATTATATGATAATGAGAATCCATTTATTATTCAACATGATTGAGCACATCATGTACAGTGAGTTAGGTTGTATCATCCGATTAATTGATTGGTTTAGACAGCCTATTGTGATTTGTATACTGATGTGCTGTGAGCATAATCATATATGTAAAGGAGATTCATTTTCTTAAAAATGATAAAATGAGCTTCTAAAAATACCAAATAATCTCCAATCAATATATATGATTAGAGTATTAATTGGAGTTAAGACGTTAATATCAGATATCTTTTATTCTGGTTTTGTAGATTGGTGCTTATCCAAGAGCTGATGCTCACAAAGGAATATAGTATAAGAGCTTATGGGAGGATGTGATTATTATTTTCATCCTAAGGGGTAGTGTGTATTTCGGGAAATGTTAAATTTTCATTAGTTGAAAAAATAGTATGGTTGGTGGCTCCCTGTTAATTGTCACCCATTCTAGAATAATGTTAGGATAGATAGAGATTAAATTTTTCATGTCTATGGCACTTGTATCGCATTCATGATATTTTTTGTTGAGATTGTTGTATATTATATGTTGTGTATTATTTAATATGTACATTCGTGCTGGAAGTAGTTATGCTTACACCTTCCCATATCACAAGTGAACCTTCTAAAGTTGGGATTAGGCATATCAAGTTCACTTGATTCGTGGACTAACGGTAGACTCATGCTACGTTGGCTCTATTGTTAATTGTATTTCATTTGTACAACCTAGAATGTGGATCTCAACTTGTACTTGTTATGTTATCTTACTTGAAATGTATTTATTATTGTAATAAAATAACGATGGAATGTATCTGTTAAAGCTCTGCATCTTATTTATATATGTTCTACAAGTTGACTAGAACAGTGTTGTGTAACCAGAAGTGAGGGGCTGCAGTAGAGGGTTATTGCAGCCGCTACAGTAATCTTTTAATAACACTGTTATGGCATTTTTTTTTCCTTAAAATGATGTTGTTTCACTTAAGTCTCTATATTTGAATATGCATTCGAATACGTATTCAAATACATCAATTCATATTTGAACATGAGGACTTAAGTGGAACAACGTCATTTGAGATGAAAAAATGCTGAAACAGCATTGTTTTAGAATTACTGCAACGGCTATAGTAAACCCCGAATTGTAAGTCTCTATATTCGAATATGAATTGATGTATTCGAATATGCATTCGAATACGTATTCAAATACATCAATTCATATTCGAATATGAGGATTACTGCAGCAGTTGCAGTAAACCCCCAACTGCAGCCCCCCCGAGTTGTGTGTAACCACTACTCACTATTTGAGACTAGATCTCGAATATGTTTTAATTAGTACTCATTTTCTCATGTTGTCCGGCCTAGACATTCTAACTTAGGGACAGACATTATATATTTTTGGCATCGAGCAAGTCAATATTTCATGTGACATTTTTTTTTCTTTCTCATTTCTTTATCTTTTCTAGGTGGGAATTGCCCCTATAATCGTCACATCCACATCGGCCATTACTGGCATCGGCTATATACTTGTACAAAATCTTAAGAAGTAACTTATGTGGTTAAAAAGAAGTTAAATGTTAAAAGGCACTCAGATTTCATAATTAACTTCCATTGAATTGTACTGTGTGGCGTTTATATTTATGCATTTGAAATTAAGAGTTTTGATACTAATTATTTTGGTATATGGCAAGATGAGGTGTTAGATCTTCTTTATCAACAAGAGTTAGATGTTGCTCTGGAAGAAAAAAGCCAGAGAAGATGAATGATAAAGAATGGGACAGGATCAATCACCAAGTACGTGGAACCATTTGATCTTGTCTCAGCAGGGAATAGATAAATTTCATGAAAGAGACATTTGCAAGCAAGATGTGGAATGAGTTCGAGAATAAGTTTATGAAGAAAAACTGTGAGAATAGGCTCTATTTGAAAAAGAAATTATTCTATTTCCAGTATCAACCAAGTAGTTTCTACTTCCAGTATCAACCAAGTACCTCTATCAATGATCATATTATTACTTTTAATAAATTAACAGCAAATCTGTTAAATTTGGATGAGACTATTGAAGATGAAGATCAAGCTTTGTTGTTGTTAGCCTCCCTTCCTGAAGAATATAATCACCTTATCACTGCCCTCTTATGTAGTAAGGATAAGGTAACATTTGATGAAGTGTACAATTTTTTTTTACAACACTGAGATCGGGAAAAAAGATCAGAAGAAGCATGGGTACAATACAAGAGGGGCATATGCTATCAGAGGCTGATCTCAGAGTTGTAAGTCCAATCGGAGGGGCATATCCCAATCAGGAAGCAAACTTGGTAAACACGAATGTGCCTTTTGTCTTAAGAAAGGGTACTAGAAAAAAAATTGTCCAAAGTTGATGGAGAAAGATAAAGGCAAAGTAGATTCTGATGCATATGTAGCCAAGTGTGAAGATGATAACTTAAATTTTGCATTGATTGGTCTACCTTCAATTTCTTATTTTGATGAGTGGATTCTAGATGCACTTATCATATATGTTCTCACAAGGAGTGGTTTTTCAATTTTGAAGAATTTGATGGTGAAATTGCTTTTATGGGCAACGATAGCTCTTACAAGACAACTCAGTTAGGTTCAATCCATTTGAAGAATTATGATGGATCAACTAGAATTTTAATAGATGTTCGATGCATACCAGGCTTGAAGAAGAATCTCCATCTCTTTGGGAGCCTTAGAAGTAAAAGGTTTGCTATATCTATCCAAGATGAAGTTCTTAGAGTCACTCCAAGCCCATTAGTGGTGGTGAAATGTACAAAGAAGAATAACTTATATTACCTTCAAGGTAGTACAATTATTAAATAAGCAACGACAGTTTTTAAGGGTGATATAAATACAGAAACAACCATGTTGTGGCATATGAGACTTGGTCATACAAGTGTGGGAGCTTTGCAGAATTTAGTAAAATGGGTCTATTAAAAGACGCAAAAATCTATAAATTGGATTTCTATGAGCACTGTGTCATAGGAAAGTAGACTAGCATGAAGTTTGGGCCCATTATCCATACTATTGAAGGTATTTTAGACTATGTTGACTTTGATATTTTGGGGCCTTCTAGAACAGCATCATTGGGAGGTATGCATTACTTTGTTATATCTGCTGATGATTATGATTATACTTGAAAAGTGTAATTAAAAACTCTACATTTTGATACTCATTGATGCATTTAAGTAATTAACTTTGGTGTTTTATCATTATTTTTTTACTTATAGTGTTTATTATCTTAATTACAGGAAAAATGGCGAAATAATTGAGATTAGTAGCGATGAAAGTGGCTACCGAGGAGAAAAAAATGGTCCAAAATTCAAGATGGTTAAAGTGATGTGTAGCTGAAGTTCTAGTTTGACACCCTCTGAAGTCTGAATCCATCATCTTCGAGGTCAAAATCACATTGGAAGTTGAAGACAGAAAGCTGTTAGAAGCAAGACACGACTTCAATAGGGAGCAGAACTTGGGGAATCAAGGTTTTGTGGTCCGAACCCCCACCCAAATGGTCCGGACCACAGTGTTTCGGGTGCACGATTTTAAATCTCATCTTTTAGGGTTTCTTTGTTACCCATTTAAAAACCCTGATGTATGGCCGAATAAGAACAACCCTAGTTTAGTTTTTCATTATTTTTTAGAGTTTTAGATAGTTTTAGAGATTTTTAATGTTCGAAAAATGTTTTGAAGACTTTTTGGAGTTTGCGTAGGCTTCGTACAGCAGTGATTGTTCATTCTTACATTTCGGATTCGATTTCAGAGTACATTTACTTTCATTTTTCCTTTGAATAATATTGTGCCGTTGTTTTATTCATTTGATTCATGAAATATGTGTTCGTTGATTGATTTTATTTCGTTTAAAGTTATGTCAGTGTAAAACCCTAGTTCTTGATTCAATGAATCAAAGAAGGGTAGGTTACCATGATCAAAGGGATATGCGTAGACTCTTCGCATGGTTTGCGAAAACTCATCCGCAGGGGTCTAGAACTTTTAAATCTAATTTAGTTTGTTTCAAAAGTTTTCGAAAACGAAAACCTTTGACTATATTCTCTGTAATCACTAGTTAAAGTTTTCGATTAAAACTGTTTAATATTTTTGGACGAACCAAAAATAGGATTTGAACCCAAATCTAATTTTGTTTGTTTGAAAATCTTTCGTAAACAAAAGTTTTTGACTAAATTCTCTGTAATCACTGGTAAAAACTTTTGATTAAAACCTTCTCAATAATTTTTGAACAAACCCTAATTCAGGTTTGAACCCAATGTTTTCTTAGAAAATCTTTCCGATTTTATCATCCTAAACGAGATTTTAAAACTAAGTATTGGGAATTTTATGAACCTTAACGAAGACATCTTTCCAATCTATAGATCCTTTCACGTGAACTATAGATTGTAGTTACAACACATCCCATATGAAGTAGTAAACTACTCAGAATTGAAAGTTAAATCAAGAATCGAAAATTATCTTAAATGCATAATTTTATTGCTTTCATTATTTTAGTTTAGTTTAGTTTTGTATCTTGTTTTTCTATTAGTTAAAATAGAAGTAATTTAATTTCTTGAATTTTAGTTTAGTTTACTTTTTGCAATTTACTTTTATTTGGTTGTTAGTTACGTAATCAACTCTTTTCAAACCCAAAACCTATTTTTCTTTTCTTTTTTTTTAAAATGAAACTAGTAGGTAGAAAAACTTAGAAAATCCTAGTGTTCAATCTTATAGTTTCCTGCGGATTCGACTTCAGACTCACCGAGTTAAAATTACACCGCACACCCTTGCACTTGGAGGTTAGTTTAGACGCACTATTTAGAAGCGGTCAGATTACTTTAGAAGAGTTTGGGTATTTCTAATAAAGACTAAAGATGAAGTGTTCAGAGTCTTCTTTAAGTGGAAAAAAATAATTGAGACTCAGACAGGTAGAAAGATAAAAAAAACTTAGATCAGATAACGATGGTAAGTATAAATTTGAGCCGTTTCTTAAAGTTTGTCAAGATGAGAGTATTGTGCAATACTTCACACTTAAAAAAAATCACAGTAAAACAGGGTGGCAGAACACATGAATCAAACTTTGCTAGAGAAGATTCAGTGTATGTTGCTTAATGCTAAGTTCAGCAAAGGATTTTGGGCTGAGATAGTGACTTATGCATGCCATCTCATTAATCGATTACCATCAAGTATAATTGGAGGCAAAACACTTATTGAGATATGGTTTGAAAAACTTGCTAATAATTATGATTCCTTACATGTATTTGGATCTACTACTTATTATCATCTTAAGGAGACTAAGTTAGATTCGAGAGCTAAAAAAGTAGTGTTCATAGGAATTAGCTCAGGTGTGAAAGGATATTGCCTTTGGTGTCCTAATTCAAAGAGAATTATCTTTAGCAGGGATATTATCGTTAATGAGTCTGCGATGTTGAAAAAGGTTGACACTTGGCAATTCCGAAAATGAGAAAAATACCAATGGTGTTCAGCAATAGGTAGAGAATGCTTCGCAACAAGTGGAGTTTGAGAAAACTATAATTGTGCCAGCTGATGTCGACAGTCTATTGGCAAAGGAAGATGTTAAAGAAGAAAAAATAGAGGTTTCAACCCAAGAATCTACATAGCAACCGAGATCAATTACACATGACAAGCCACGTTGACAAAGTAATAAACATGCTCATTTCCTTAATACAATGGTGGCCTATGCACTTCCAATTGTCGATGATGTTCCTTCCACCTATAGAAAAGCAGTTAGAAGTTCAGAAAATGAGAAGTGGAAGAGAGAAATTGATGAAAAAGATGCAATCCATTCAGAAGAATCAAACTTGAGAGCTAGCTCAATTACCAAACGACAAGAAGGCAATTGGGTGCAAAGGGGTATTTGCAAAGAAAGAAGGATTTCCTAACTAAACTAATATCCACTACAAAGCAAGATTAGTGGCAAAAGGCTACGTTCAAAAAGAAGGAGTTGATTATAATGAGATAATTTCTCCAGTTGTTAAGCATTCTTCCATTTGGATTTTATTGGCCTTCGTAGCATAATTTGATTTGGAACTAGTTCAACTTGATGTAAAAACTGCGTTTTTACATGGTGATTTGGAAGAAAAAATCTATATGTTTCAACCAAATGGATTTAAGGTTACTGAAAAAGGAAATTGGGTTTGCAAGTCAAAAAAATCACTGTACGAGTTAAAGCAATCTTCGAAGCAATGGTACAAACAATTTGATCGGTTCATAATAGGGTCGAAGTACACCAAAAGCAAATTTGATCACTATGTTTATTTTCACAAGCTACATGATAGGTCTTTTATTTATCGAGTCTTGTAAGTGGATAACATGTTAATAGCTTCGAAGAGCCAAAAAAAGATTGAAATTTTGAAAACTTAGTTGAATCAAGAGTTTGAAATGAAGGATTTAGGAGAAGCCGAAAAGATTCTCGACATGAAGATAAGCAGAAATCCAAAGAGATGCAAGATTTCTTTGTCTCAAAAACAATATTTGAACAAACTGCTATGATATTTTAGTATGACAGAATAGTCAAAACCTGTGAGCATCCTACTTGCTCCTCCCTTCAAGCTGAGTTCAACTTTATCTCCTAATACTGATGAGAAACGTGTGTTTATGTTGAGGGTTCCTTACTCAAATGCAGTTGGTATCTTAATGTATGCAATGGTGTGCACAAGACCTGACATTAAACAGGCAGTTGGAATTGTGAGCAGGTATATGCATAATCCTAGAAAAAGATATTGGTAGGCTATGAAATGGATTCTATAATATCTTTTGAACGCCATAGACATTGGTTTAGTATTTGAGCATGATGATACTATTGGACAGTGTGTGGTTGGATATATTGATTTTGACTACGTAAGAGGTCTACTTTACAGTCTACAGTTGCTCTGTCTACAACAGAAGCAGAATATATGATAGTTACAGAGACTGCAAAGGAGCCAATTTGGCTACAAGGGTTGCTTGAAAACTTAGGGGTTGTTCAAAAACAGATTACTGTGTATTGTGACAGGCAGAGTGCAATTGACTTAGCAAATAACCAAGTCTATCATGCACGCACAAAACATATTGACGTCAAGTATCACTATGTGCGGGAAATAATTAAAGATTAGAAGATACTGCTTCATAAAATTGGGATTGCTAATAATCCTATTGATATGATGACCAAGGCAATGACTTCGACCAAGTTCAAGCATTATTTGAACTTGGTCAATATTTTACAAGTTTGAAAATCTTGCTAGAGGCGCTGATGATGTGGACTTTTTTACCAAGGTAAAGATTATTGGGTGTGTTTCCAAGTCCAACATTAAAAATGAGTAATAGTAGACACAACGTAATGACCTTATAAATTAAAACTTGTCCTATATCAAAAGAGGGTACTAGAAAACATAATCTAATGGCCTCATAAATAAAAGCCTTTTGCCTTAGTTTTATTTATTCAAGCATTTATAAGCTTCATGATAGTGGATAGTTTTTCAGCACCGGAGGTCATAGGTAATATTTACCAAATCTCATTAAATTTTGTGTCTTCTCTTTTTCTTTACACTAGTTTTTTTTTTTTTTTTTTTTTTTATTGTCTATCATTATTTCCTATTTGGTATTTTGTTTACTATCGTGTGGTATTATTCTAGATACTTTATTGTGTGGGTAAAACACCTACTTTTATAATACAGCTGAGAAGCCGAGTCACGTGCAATGCCTCCATAGATGCTTCTAGAAGGTAGAAGAAGCAACAAAGTGAACTGAAGAAAGGGCCTTCAGATTGGGCCAGCTGCATTTGGGCTTAAATAAGTCAGTTGGAATTGGATCGGTTTAGGGGTTATGGACACATACAAAATTAAAAGAGAATTGTTCAACTGAGGCTGCAAGAGTGGCCTGGGAAGAGAGGCCCACACCAGGGCAAAAACCCAATATAAGAAGTTAGTATCACTGGGCTGCCAGCTAATCTGTTTACAAGGGAATCTTTTTCGTCAGATTATCAAAGAAATGGTAAGAATTGTTAGTAATATAAATATATGCTAATGTACGAATATGAATATGCACTGAAAATTCTAAAGAATTATTTTTTTCAGGAGGCTTGAGCTATCTTGAATTGATTCCTCGTTTATCAATATTCTTCATTTTCTCCCTGTCCAAACGCTTTTAAAATAGAAATATATATATATATATATATATAAACTGGAGCCACATTATCATTTATCATTTATTTCAATTTAATTAGGAGTATAAAGTAAAACAAAATGGTAGTTAAAAATTTAAAATTTTAAAATTACTTAAGGATAATTTTTAAAACTTATTTCATTTAAAATTCAAATTTGATAGGAGGTTAAAGAACATTTTAAGAAACTAAAAAACCTTCACCAAAATTAAACTTCATTAAATTTTTAGCTTTCCTCATTGCCCCTACTGTTTCATCTATATAATATAAGAGGAATTGGGAAGGGGGAAAAAAAAAAAAAAAAAAACCAACAACAACAACAGCAACAACAACAAAGGATATCAAAAAATAAAAATAAAAATAAAAATTAATAAAATTTCAGCTGTGATAAAATTATTTTAATTTCCTGAAAATCTTACGACATCCCACCAAATATAGACTCTAAATCAAAACAACTTCTAAAAACTAACTCGAGTCATTTTTCAAATTTCAAATGTTTGCCCACAATATTATTTTACTTCTACAAGCATAAATAAATTACACAAATAACAACCACGTAGATACACGTTTGTACGTCTTTGATTTTACAATTGGACGACAGACGACATGCCGATTAAGACCAAACTTACCGAACACAAAAAGTTCTACCTTTAGAAATTTGCTTATCATCTCTCTTGGTTTAAAAACAGCACTTTTTTTTTTTTTCCCAGGTTCCACAATGAAATTATTTTCAAATAATTTAAATACAGTGCCTAAACTAAGAATCCCAGAACCACCTTAACATCCCATTTTTTTCTCACAAACTCCATAGAGTAACAATTCAATATAATAGGATGAGTCACACTTGCCACCTTTGTACTTTATCATTAATCTCATTTCAAGACTTAATACCTAAGACTTTAAGCCGTCCCACTTTGTTTCAAGTATATCTCAATCATCCCACTTTGCTTTAATCTATCAAATTTATTTACAAAAACCTTCGTGCAATGAACACCGTCACATATTTTTTAACGATAGCAGAATGAACAAAATAGAATTACATTGGGCAAAGTGGAATGATTTAAAGGGTAATCAGATTAAGTGGTAAAGTCATAAGAGTAACTTACCTGTAATAACAACAGTAATAACAAAAAAGAGGACAAATATAATTTATATAAGGGTAGTTTTGCAAACCCAATGAACACTTAAAAAAAGGTTTATAACAAAAAAGTTTATAACAAGCATTACTGGTGTTGGTATATACATCAGGTGACCACTAATGTAATCAGTAAGACACAGTATATAAAGCAACCGGCTATGCAATGAACTACTTTTGATAAAACTATACCCAAAAACCCCAAAACTGTCTCACCGACTGGGATCACAAGCCAATATAATCTATTGGCATTGCCTTCATCACCGCTATAAACAAAGTAAGAGACACCATGGCCGAGAAAAATCCACTAAACTGTACTGACATTTGGTTAAGACCCAAAAACTAACTAATATATATGTTTAAATCAGGAAGATTTGCAAAACCATACAGAGGTTCCATTCCAAGATGTGAGCCATTGTTGCAGAAAGAGCAAAAGCCCCAATACTTTACACACAAGTCTGCATTCACAAAATGTACCAGATTGCTGAGAGGCAGGAGCAGCAATCCACCAGAAAATAAAAGATCAAGTTAGTCTAGTGGCTCTAATCATTCAAGAAAAAAGAAAAATTACCAAAAATCAAATAAGAGTAACAGGAAAAAAATATAATATAACGGAGACTTTTTCCAAATCTACAAAAACCATTTCCAATTCTACAATATATATGGAATATAGAGATCCATTTAGTGCAGTTAATCTCCAGGCAGCAAGAAATAAACACAACGAGTTGAATTGTTAAGAGCAGTACAAAGTTGGAATACGTTGCAACTTCGAATCAGTAACAAAATACAAACCTCAAATAAGATACTAACAACTAGATTGAAAGAAATTAGACAAGTTTGTGTCTTGGTTGCTGTATAGGCTAACGCATATCATATTAATTATGTACTTTGTACCAATAAAGATCCAGTTTCATCGCACCCCCGCCCCTGACCAAAAGTACAAAAATAAACTGTACTTTGTACCATGCAGCTACCTGAGTTACTGAACATGAGAATCCTCGTGTCATGGTTACGCAATCAGCTTTGCTTTTGACATCTGGAACTGCTTATTTATTATACTGACAATGTCAAGCACATTCTTTTTTTTCTCTTTTTTTTCCTTTTTTTTTTTTTTTTTTGGGAGAAAAGAAAGTATGGCAGGGCCCCTGAGCTATGATTCCCATTTTTTTACCATAACCAAAGTGGATTCGAACTGGCGACCAAATGTGTGGGGAAACCCAACAACCAGTATGCCAGGGCCGCGGGGGGCAATGTCAAGCACATTTAAGATAATGCAAGTTCTACACCAACCAGTGCGTCAAGGCCACGGGGAGCAATGTCAAGCACATTTAAGATAATGCAAGTTCTCAAAGTTACATATTTTTGCTAGCTATTTGGTCTAGTTTGATACAAAAGAAGAATGGAATGGTCAACACCACACTACCATTCCATTCAATTCCCTCAAATGGAGTAGCATTTCAAATTAGCATACCAAACAAGGTAATGAAATTAATGTGTGGGAATGACCATTGTATTCTCTCATACCAAACAGGGCCATTAAATATGTTAGCAAATCCTAAAGTGTGAATAGTTCAAGTCGGGATTTTTTGTATCAAATAACACTAAAGATAAATATAACAAAAGTACTTGGGATTTTTTTTTTTTCGGAAAAAGATAAGTATTTGGGATTTTATGTTTTGTCTCATTTTTCTTCTCCCTTCCACTTCTTTTCCCTCACCTAATCCTCAATCCAAACACACCCTCGGAAAAGGAGAAAAGAGAGAAGAGGAACTAATCAATATATGCGTTGTAAACATTACTAACAGCAACTCTAGATTCTAGTCCTTAAACCAACACGCCAGGTCAACACTCCTATTCCCTTTTTTTTCTTTTTCCCCCCGATTAGTAAAACTCTTATCTCATATGAACCTACAAACATGAAAATACACTACTCTGAAAAGTATAGATACGAATTAAAAAAACAAAAATTCCCCCAATAAGTAAAACTGTTATCTCATACGAACCTACAAACACGAAAAATACGCTACTCAAAGGCATAGATACGAATAAAAATATAGGGTATGAATATGAATATGAGATAGAGAACTGATTGCGAGTATGTACATGGTAGATACATCGATATTGAAAAACGAGAATACAAACAACGCGAGAATAATTGCAAGAAATACATAATTTATTTACTTATTTATTAGGAATATTTTTTATAAGCACATTTTAACATATAAAACATGAAAGAATATGAGAAGTTTTGTGATTCAAGGAGTTTCAACTACTCAAACGCAGGTTTGTTTCAATCGTGTTCCAAGAAAAAAAGATTATATACCATATTAAATAATATTAAACCGAGTATGAAAAATGCAACTTCGCCACATAGCATCTAACAACGTATTATAGTTGTGACACGTAGCACATAATTATAATTATCTTAATAATTTTATTTGTTATATAAGTCTATTATTCAAATTAACCACAGAATTCTAATTATTTTATAAACCTTTCGTATGAGAAAGTCTGTTTTATTTTTCATTTAGAATAATCTAAAAATTCTATTTATTATATAAGTTTCATTTCATAGTTTTATTTATTTCTATTCTGATTAATCTAAAATGCCTAGCAAATAACAAATTGAATATTTAAAATAATTAAGCATATAAACTTCTAAGTCCTAATGATACTGAATCTTAATTGATAATTAATAATAAATAGTAAATAATTAAAATTAAATGTAATTAAAATATTATTATACATGCTTTGAATATAATTATTAATAATTGATAGAATATTTAAAATATATTTAAAAATTAAAATCCTAATGATTTAAAAATTAAAAATCCTAATGGTACTCAATTAATAAAATTACTTATTTTAATTAATAATTAAACTAGTTAAAATTAAAATGGTATTAACGATGTACAATTCTAAATATACTTAACGACTGATAAAAATTAACGTTAAATTATTAAATACGTAGAATCCTATATGTAATTAAAATATTATTGTCTGGAATATAATATTAATAATTAGTTTTAAAATAGTTCTTAGAATCAGTAATTTAATAAATTTTAATTAAATAGCCTCCTAATGATACTCAATTACTAAAATTATTTATTTTAATGGATATTTAAAATGAAATAAAATGATACTCATTCTACTTTGATAAAATGAAATAAAATAAAAATAAAATAATTAATTTCTATAAATAAAAAATAATGTAATAAAAATTGTTGCTTATATAAACATATTAATATATACATGTTTAATATATTAGTAATATATATTTGGTATAATCGGAATAAAACTTCTAAAGTACAGTCCAATTCCAATACTATTATTCTTTAATCTCATCCTGATTTGATAAATGAAATAAAATAAAATAAAAATATTAATTTTTATAAATAAATATACAAAAATATTTTTATCCCTTGAATTAAATGTAATTTTTTATTTAAGTTGGATTAAATGTATGTATCAATGTTTTTATCTAAGTTCGATTTTTCATAAATTATTATCACATAAATTAATCAACTATTTTTTAATCTATGTTTTTTACATTAATTAATTCGTAAGTAAATAAAGAGTAAATAAGATAAAATTACAAAATATATAATTAAGTGATAATGATAATTTATTTATCATGTGAAATAATTAATTCATAAATAAATTATATTTTTATTTATTAATGAATTAAAAATATTTTATTTAACCAGGTAAATCCAAACTATAATATAATTTAGTTAAAATTTTTTAAAATAATTATTAATAAAAAAATTCAATTGAAGATTAAGATAAACAAATAATAAGAAAAATCCAAACTAATCACTAGTGCATACATATACAAAACACAACAAAATATATGGAGACTGTGGCACGTGCAACACATATTTTATCTGTTATAGTGTGTCCAATAAATATTTCAATGTGTCTGGTGTGCATTATATATGGATATGATACCCATTTTGAAATGCTTAAGCTTTAATTGCCCTCTCAAGTTATAGTTTCCCACCCATGCAACCAATGATCCAAGCTCCAAACAAAACATTGGTTGGTCAAACATACAATCTAAAATAGGAATTCATGGTCCTCCTACCATAGACTTACACTTCAAATCGACACCACATAATTCAAGTGCCATATTTGGTTTTTTGGAAATGCCTACTATCATGTATTCATGGCAATGGCTCCTCCCAAGCATTATCAATTATGACTAAGGTTTTTTGAGAGTTTTCCATTTTAATACAACATGAGTACAATTTTCCTATTTATTTCGAGAAGGCACCAGAGAGCAGCCTTCCTCACTACAATTGAAGCACTAAAATCCGGGCACAAACTACGATATAACACAATTTTTACAATATCAAAACCATCCAAAGACTAAGTAATAGCAAGGAAGGTTGAGGGATAAACATACCAGCATCGGTTAACCAACTAATACATCTAAAGAATTTGACAACATAACAATATCTCACCTCCAAACATAAGATGAAGAAGCTTCAGTCCTCCCTCCACAGAAACATCAGAAAAGCATGGTCAGTTATGGCAGAGTTGCCAATCAAATCAAGCATCCTAAACAACCTGGGATGAGATATTTGAAGTCAATAGTGTTCCACGAAACCCCTCCTCAGCCTGTTGCACCTCCACCTTTTGGTCAGAGAGTTCATCTGTGGAAACGCAAAGTTAGGCAGCTTACAAGTCATTGATTGGAATAATGGCACAAATGATTGAACCAAAGAAACTTGAAAGTATATTTCTACACCACAAACCATTTTGGTCTCCACGACAATAAACTTTCATCGTTAGAAAGGGGAATATACAATTGTAAGGAGGAAAGCATCCAGTAGCCACAACACCAACAAAGATTGGATTGATCTTAAGCGAATATGTCCACAGGTATATACAATTGAGACATATTCAACTGTATGCTTTGTAACATCAAATGTGTACTTTAGTTTTCCCTTACTATAAAATCACAAGTCAGGCAAATACTGATCAGATGACAACAGGAACAAAGAGCAGATTGGTACACATTCAAACTTTTGTTTTATAACCTAAGATGTGTACTTTTTAGTTTTGTCTAATTTTATTTTACATTAAAACTCAGTTAAATACTGATCCATTGAAATATGCATCAGAAAAAGAAAGTTCAGAAGCTCTATATTGTCAACAAATTGATGATTTAAGCTATCAAGGTAAACTGGTTTAAGTTAATTGGTAGAATTAACTATTTTTTCTTTTATAATTTTGTTTACAGTGGAATATAGGTCCTCTAACATACTCCATTCCTTCGGAAGACTGATTAACCTTTCTATGCTAAGGTAGGGTAAAATAAGAATAAGTGTTGCAGCAGCATTTCCATTATTAAGGCATATTTGAGATTTGGAATCAGCTTCAACAGTGCTACTTCACAATTTGAAAATAATGCTTCTTTGTAACCCAAGCACCCTTCTTATTAGCCACTTTCAAGAAGGCCCTTTAAGCACGAGTGCAGAGAATCCTGTTGGGTTTCAGTAACAAGCCAAGCGCTAAGTTGCATGCATGATGAGTCATTTTATTTCTTCCTTTCCTTTTCTGTTTTTCACTTAGGGTCCGTTTGGGAAGAAAGTGTAGAAGCATGCTTTTTTTTAGCTTCAAAAGTGTTTGGCCAATTTCACCTTTTTACATTTTAACCTTCTTTTAAACTTTCAAGGGTAAAAATGTCAAATTAACAAAAACTACCTTTCCACCTCAAAAAAAGCCACTTTTTTTCCTTCCCAAACACAAAATAAGCAAGCTTATTTTCTTACCAAACCAAGCCTTACTTGAATTAAACCACGTATATAAGGAAAAAATGATAAATATCAACACATTTTGGATTCAAATGGTCAAAGACTACCAATCTAGTTTAAAGTAACACAAATATCAATTTTATTGAAAAATTAAGCGACAAATTTCAAATATTGTTATACTAGCCATTATAATGGTTTGCGTATCATATTGGGCAGGGGATGCAGTAAACTCCATGAGATTATTTAGGAATTCGCTGTCATTTTACAGTTCAAATTAAAAGCAAAGCCTATGAAAAATCTAAATTGATGTAGTAAACGTGACAAGGCGATAGTTTCTTGTCAAGGTGATAGTTTCTTCTCCTCATTAAATATAACTTGGTAAATTGGAAGGTTGTGTGAAATCCCATCACAATTTTTTTTTTTGGGGGGGGGGGGGTGGCGTGAGGTAGCTAAGGCTGCATAATGAAGCTTTAATGGGAAAGTGGCTATGGAGATTTGCTTGCGAAGAATCTAGTCTATGGAAGAGGCTGATCGAAACAAAGTATGGAGTGGAAGCTGGGGGCTGGTCTTCCGCTGCTGTCTCCTCCTCCTTTAGAGCCAGCTTATGGAGTTGTTTAAGGAAGAATTGGGTGAATTTTAAGAGGTGTGTATCGTGGAAGGTGGGAAGGGGGGATCAAACTCTGTTCTGGAAACATAAGTGGGTGGGGGATGGTCGCCTATCTGAAATCTTCCCTGAGATTTTTGCAATAGCAAGGAACACAAATACTCTTGTAGCAGATTATTTGGTGCTTTCAGGCTCCAACAGAGACTGGAATATTCAGTTGCGTCGAAACTTAAATGATTGGGAAATTGACAGTTTTAGGAGATTATTGGACTTACTTCACTCTCATCCATTGGCTGACATGGAGGATACTTTATGTTGGAAGCCATCGCCACATAAAGATTTCTCTGTCAAATCTTTCTATCTATCCCTTCTGAGTGGGTCTGGAGATTATTTTCCTTGGAAGAATTTATGGAAGGCCCCTATTCCTACGAGAGTTACTTTTTTCTCATGGTGTGTTGTGAGGGGTAGAATCTTAACCATGGACAATTTAATGAGAAGGGGCCTTATCAGTGCAAATAGATGCTCTCTTTGTCTCAGTCAGGAGGAAATTATTGAACATTTATTCATCCACTGTGGTTGGGTTTCAGAATTTTGGAATCTAATTCTCTCGTGTTTTAGAGTTCAATCATGCTTTCCTAGTACTTTTAAAAGTTTTCTACTCGCTTGGTGGGGACAGTCTATGGGGAGGAGTAAGAGGAAGATGTGGAAAGTAATCCCCTACTGCCTAATTTGGTTGATTTGGAAGGAACGTAATAGGAGGAGTTTTGACAATTCTGAAAGAACTATAATCCATGTCAAAAGTGTTTTTCTTTCATGTCTGTTTAGCTGGATTGAGGAAGGAAAAGAGATAGACCTTAGTTCTTTTCTACTGTTTATAGATAGCATGATGTAAGCGAGGGGTAATTTGTAATTTTTGTTTTCTTTATGGTATCTATTCGATGCCACTGAATAATAATATCTTACTTGTCTTTTCAAAAAAAAGTTTCTTCTCCTCATTGAACTTGAGTTGTCTTCATATTAATTTTTAGTCTCTCCTCCCAATTCAGTATTATGGTCAACCATGCACATATTTAAACAAAACGTCTTTGAATAATAAGAAAATAAAAATTTAAATCATTTTTGGCAAATTCGATTGAATTTAAACATTTTTTTTTTTTTTTTTGATCTATGAATTTAAACAAAAACATCAAGAGGCGTAGCACGGGAAAGAAATGATTGAACTTTTTTAAAATTATAAAATGCTACAAATCAAATGGGATTTCCAGAGAAGGAAAGCAAAACCCATAAAGTAGGATTGAGGGACAACCAATAAAAGACATCATCCAAAAAGGTTCCTTTTGCATCATACGCCGATTACCTGCAATATCACGATTCTCATGGATCTCTGAATCTGTCACCCATAGAGTGTCTCCAGGGAATATATTCATGTCAGCAAGAGAAGCAGATTCCCCATCAATTACACTGGAACCTTTGTGTAGTATTTGGTTTTCCTTAACAACCTGCATATATTAACATAATTAGGGGAAACGTTACCATTCCAGACACCATGTGTACTATTAAACTCATTGCACAACAAACCTATTATAATTTTTAATGTTATGACAAGTAACAGAATACAAGAGTAATGCAAGCAAAGGAGAATATATGCAATTCAAGCTTCTACCTCTCTAACCCACTTAAATCCCCAAGAATGATTCGTTAACTCTGAATCCTTTATTTTATCCATTAATTACATAACATCTATTTATTTTTGTCTACTTTCTTCTTTCAGAATTTTTGGAGTCTATTTGGTTTTGTTCTATTCTTCCAGTCCTAACTTTTTCATGGATGGCGTGCATGGTTGGTGGCAAGGGTACCAATTAGTGAGAAACCCATGCTTTTCCCAAGCCAAGAATGTTTCTTTTGTCTAATCAACCTAATAGCAAAAAGAATTTGTTTTTCCCTATTCTACTCCATTTAATTCTTATGAGTAATCCTTTCTTTTATTCTATTAATGCATATCCCCCCCCCCCAAATCTTTGCTTACATTTTTGAGATTGCATATAACCTTTGATTATGTCTCAATGAAATCCTTATTGTTGCAGATGGCAAATCAAGCCCACTTTGCTTGTTTGATTATTATTATTTCTTTTTTGATAACTCAAGGCGTCCAAGTTAGTTTGCGTGTAACTCAACTAATCTCTTGGATCCTAAATTCAACAACCGGGTAAGCCCTCAGTAGCTCTAAGGAGACTCAAGCTGGTAACCATTGGAATATATCAATATTCATATTATTAGTATACGTATTCAGACCGTTATTAATAAAAATCACTACTCTTTTGGCTGTCTGTCAATGAATCTAATGATCTATGTGTATCTCTTCATTTTCTCTCCCTTATTGTTCTAAGTTTTTGATTACTTTGTATGACCTTTGAGGGATCCTTTACTAATTGCTTTTATTCCAACAGTTTTGTTCTAATTTAGAAAGCGAAAAAAAAAATCATTTAGGATCCATCATAATTGCATTGAAAAACAAAACAAAATTAGGCCTTTGGCTTTTTCACGTGTTCTTTTTGGCTACTCCTATATCTCTTCTTTCCTTTAAAATTGTTATAATTCTTTTTTATTAGCTCTTATTTTGTTTAATGTTACAACCAAATGCAACTATTACACATTGTTCTTTATGATGCATCAAACACCTTTTTAATTAATTTATTTCTAGTCAACATTGCTAATTTCAACTCTATTTATTGAAGTTGAGATCCTATTCACAATCCCAGCTTACCCAATATCTATAACTTGTAAGTGGTTGTAGGGATGCAGGATCTATTAGGATGGGGTTCTATTTACCTAGGAGAGGCTCCTCATCATAATACAAAATGTTCAAGTTCATTTTTTTCCCCTTACAGCTACTATATACGTATCAAAGAAGATACATGAATATTACGTCTGTGTCAAATGCTGACATTACTTGAACGCTACCCCAACATGTACTGCTGAATGCTCATACAAACGTATCCAATTAATTTTGAGTTATTTTTAATCAAACATTCTTCGAACAACTCAAAAACACGAGTATGAATGATTCAAACACACATGAAACACTTTGTGATTTAAAAAACGAAACTTATATCAAATAATAAGATCTTAATCTTTAATAGGAATTTACACACATATCCCATTTATTTAAGAAATAAAGTTCTATGCAATAAATGTACATAAAAAAGCTGCATTTGCAATATAACTTTGAAAAAATAGATGTTCTACCATGCATGTATATATAAATGAAAATTTATTAGTTGACATGTCATTACCATGACGTGCTGTGATATTTTTAGAAGTTCCGTCTCTAACTATTTGCATGTTTGTTTCATGTCACATGTTCAGTCATGCTAATGCTACTATCAACCACAAAATGCTCTGTTAAAAAACCGCTCATCCATCTATTTTTCTCTTTTTCCATAAAATGTAAAAGTATTTGATGCAAATCAATATATATTTTTTATTAGGATTTTATTTTATTTGTATCATATTCATTAGGATTAGATTTTATTTTATTTTTAGGATTTGATTTTTGTTTTATTCCCTATCTAGGATTTTATTTTTGGCATCTCATATTTATGAGATTTTATTTTGATTTAGGGTTAGCCTATATGAAGGCTTTGATTGTATGGGATTAGACTTGAATAAGTTTTGAAGAATGAATTGAAGGTTAAGCCAACGGAATTCCTCTCCCTCCCCTCTCAACCAACAGGCTATTCCTCCTCTTCCACCCTTCCTCTACTTCAATCTCTTCGTTTCATATCAAGTTGGTATCAAAGTCGAAGCCTTGGATACTTAGAGCCGAACTCAAATCAGAAAACCCTAAAACCTAAGTCCCTAACCACTGTTCCCCATACGAAACTGAGCCACAGAAAGAGTTCCCCAGACATATCTCTACTCTCTCGGCCTGACCAATGAAGAAACCTCTCCCAGTTGCCAGCAACAACCAGAAGCCAACCAATGTAAACTTCAAACCCACCCAGTCAACGACAAATTAATATCACCCATCACCCACCATTCACTGACAGTTCTCCCTTTGTCAATGACCATCACACCCAATTGTTGATCATTGGAAGGATCTGAGTTTGACACTTCCCATAATCAATGAAACCCATAGACACTTCTTGACCAAAACCATTATGAAGCCAAACCACCTCGTTAGACCAATTAAACCCATGAATCAATATCTCATTAGCAAGACCAAGAACACCAGCACACTCGTTGGGCTAATTGACCCAGAAGCTACCCTCTCAACGTCAGCAAACCACAGACCAATGCCAAAAATAAAGCCTTTGGTAAGGCATTCTCCACTAGCGAACTTCACTAGAGTCACCGCAGGCATCGGAAGCAACAACAAATCATGCAAACAACCCCCATCAAGCAGACCAGGATGCCCAAATACCCTTCATGTGCTGCCACACTCCATCTACAACTAGGCGCGTAAAATCTCCTCTCAGCTGATCTCTCTAGCACATGAAAGCGCATCATCCATCCAGTAGCCCTATGGCAACTACTCTAGTGGTCGGCTCAAGCTAGCAATCTTTTCAGAACTTTTTTGGTGACTTATCAACCTCTGGCAACAATCCGACGACTTAGCAGTAAACCCCAGCTGGCTTTCCCATCCAAGTATGGATAACCTATTTTAGCTTAAGGTCATCCCATACCAGCTGGGGATATCTTATCCCCATTACTGAAATCAGCTTGTGGATATCCAATTCTAGGATTAGGATATCCTATCCAGAATAAATATATCTTATTCCAAAAGGACATTTCCAAGACCCTTGAAACAGCTTCTAGCCACTTTAGGACACCTCAAAACTCCTTTGGAATATTGTACTTAATGTATTATCCAGATGGCTTCATTAAGTTCCTATAATCGGAGCTAATATGATAAGAGTGATCAAAGAAATTACTATGGTGTGACCAAGGGTATAAAGATTATGATTACTACTTCTCTAAGTCTGAGCCCCCTTAATTTTGTTGGCCACCTAGATCTTATGAATTTTATCCAATAACTTGAAGGTACAAACAAATTCTTTAACTGGTTGGAATATCTGAGGATACAAGAGTGGGTTATGATATTACAAAGTTTACAGAAGACAATCAATTTTATTGAGAATATGTAGTGCAATGCCTAGCAAAGTGTCAGGCCCCTCCCGTAAGGACATGGGATGAAATGAAGCATTGTCTCCAGAATGAACACCTACTAGGTGTAACCAATTCAATTTGTTGGAGGAATGAAGTCGCCCATATGCAAGGCAATCATTCTGTGACTGAATATAAGACTCAATTTGATGAGTTCCAAAGGAAATGTTATATATTTTAGGATGAAGTTGTCACGCTGAAAAATTTTATGCAAGGCCTATATGTTGAACTTAAAAGAGAGCTTATCTTTAGAGGCATCACACTAATCTTAACCATGCTTCATAGGGATGTGCATGGGTTAATTTGGTTCAGCTTTATATTAACTTATAATCGAACGATCTTTTTCAGTTCCTGAAATTTGCACCTGAAATCGAATCGATTTCAAATTGGAACCAAACCAAACCGAACTAAAAAAAAATGGGTTGGATCGGTTTAATTTTCGATTTAGGCCAATTCATGTTGGGTCGGGTGGCCCAAAAACTATGTAATTTCAAAATGTTCTGTGAATAGACAATGATAAATTTAGGAAAGAGCTTGAGGAACAGGAACGTGGAGAGGACTAGGAAAAGTTATATGAGTGTAGAATTTCCTGTGGATAAGTTAAAAATGGGTCTGTGATTTCTTACCTTTTTTTTGGGTCTTCTTTGTATTATTTTCTTTGGCTCGTTCCTTTGCGTTTCACCTAAACAAGTATAGAGATGTTGGTTTGCTGCAAGGAAATACATCTAATTTGATTGTCATCAGATATATTATATATTTTTTCTTTGGTTTTATACTATTATATCATATATAATTATATATTACATATTATATTTTCGGTTCGGGTTCAGGTTCGGTTGAGTATCCACTAACCCGAGAATCGAACCAAAAATATCGATTTGTCAATTTTTTAACCCAGAACCAAAACCGAAAATGGTATAGACTCGAACCAACCCAAACCAAAGTAATCGGATTGGTTTGATTTTCGGGTGGTTTGATTTTTTTGTGCACCCTTAATGTAAGACACTTTTGTTCAAGAATATAAGCTACTTATTTGGAACTCTACTAGACCGAGTAAAGGCAACTGTAGTTCTTCCAATCACCAGACTTCAAACCAAGCGTGATTACCAAACCCAAAAAAGGTATTGGTACCTAATCTTCAATCAATGACCAATTGAGCTAGCCCTCAAACAAGGACGAAGCTAGGATTTTATGATGGGGGGGCCAAAAAACTTTTAGTAAAAATACAAATATGCATTAAGCTTAGTGGAATGCTTTGATCAGATGGATAAAACCCTTTCTGAAGAGAAGAAACAACTAGAATCAAAAAGATGAAAAGAACTGAAAAAAAAAAAAAAAAAAAAAAACTAATCTTCTATCCGAGATTTATTTTCACTAGAATTAAAAATTTTTTTCCGGTGCTACAGTTGCAGAGAGAGTGATAAGAATCAACAAGATCCATTACATGTGCCAATTAGACCAATTACGAGGGTTAGGGCTAAAAGGATTAAAGAGGCATTAAACGGGCTGATTCATGACATTTGCACCGAGCAAACTTCAAGGAATTCTTCTAAGGTGGCATCAAGCATAAATTTGGGCTCAAAGGACGATCAAACCTTAATCCATGTGATCGAAGCAAGAGATGGAGTCGTTTAATGGGGGGTGGATCCACAAGGCTTACGCAGATTAGGCTTCATTAAATATGTGGCATAGGCTTTGTTTAAATTATTTGTATTTACGTTTCATTTGACATGGGCCGGACATTAATTAGCTTATGCCTATGCCTAGTTTTGGACTTCGATTAAATTAGGGTTAAATTTGGATTTGATTAAATTAGAGCTTGATTAAATTAGAGTTTCTTTATGTAAGCTATATATATAGAGCGTGAAAGACATCTTTTGAGGCAGATTAGTTTTTTACATTATATGAGATAGAGAGAACTTTCTCTTCCGTTCTTCACTGAACTTTCAGAACTTATCAAAGATTTCATCTTTGTGGCATTCAAACCTTATACCTTTGGTTCTTGATTCCAACAATCACTAGGTTGGGGTTCTTGATCTAATTTTAGCTTTCTTGGGGTAAGTATTCCAATTTTGATGGTAGGTTTGCAGGTTTCGCCCTTTAGGGTTCACATCAAAGAGAGAGGGAACAGATAGCGAGAATGATAAGAAGATCAAGTGCATAAGGAAAATGTAAAAAGGTGATGAAAGAAATGATCTGTAGAGAGGAGGGGGAATAGTGAAGCAAAAGAAGGTGAAAATGATAAGAGTGCACAAGGGAGAATGTGAGAAGATGATGATTGATGGTATGGAAAAAAAGAAATCTTGACAGTAGGGAGAAAGATACATTTTTGGATTTTTATAGAAAAAGATACGCTTGATTAATTTTTATGTGGAGATGAGACTTTTCATTTATGAAGGGGAGCCACACCATTAATGAAGTATTTATTTTTATTTAATATAGTATACATATATAGATCAAATACCAAAATTAGGGAGGGGCCATGGCCACCCCTGGCCTCAACTAAGCCTTGTCCCCGCACTCCAGGATTTTTTAGGACTTTACTAAACAAACTCTCAAGGGGGAGATGAACCAAGTTTCCAGAGAAAGTAAAACTCGAATATATGAAAGAGGTCTCCCCACCCCTCCTCCTCTTCTTGTCTTCTCTTTCTCTTTCTTTTTAGGTTCCGCCCCCATCTCCTTCTATATCTTCACTATGTTCTTTATCCTATCTCTTTCTTTCATATCTGTTTGATGAAATTAATCAGCATATTGTATGATGATCATGTACTTAAATAAATGTTGGTGAGACAATCAAGCCTATATCAGTTGCGCTAATATTTAGAACATGTCAAATATAGCATGATATTCAGATAAAACGCCTTATAGAAGGTAGACAAAATAAATGCAGAAGGAAACTAAAAATGCACAGAATACTTGAACTACCATGGAGAAACAAAATTTTTAAGAAGGCAAACATGTGAATTTGCTCTATGACATAGTAGCATACCCCAAAGGATTCCCATATCATCATTTTCAATTGGTAGATTGAGGTGGATCCAGAAACTTTCAAATTTGTGGAGTTCCCAAATGTTGTCTTCCTTGAGCGCTTGGAGGTTCGGCGATCTGGCTCAAAAATGTTCCCAGATGCTTCCAAAAGAGATCTCGGAGGTTCCTTTCCACGAACAAAGCATACACAAATATTCTCATTGCTATAGTTGAGTTTCCTCATTAACTCACAGCTTTCTCTTTCACCAATGCAATCTTCACACACCTAAGAATCACAAGGCATTAGAGACTAGAAATAATAGGGAGAAAAAAAGAAAATAGCTATGCACGTTTCATGTTGCAGTTCAAAACAAATTTGACCTGGTAAATAAACTATGAGACACAATGTCAAGGGACCTTGACTTTTATCATTCCTTAGTATGCACGGCAGTCCAAGTTAATTCTCCAGTGCACATTAAGCGAAGGAAATCGAACTTCTGTGGAATAAGTCAAAGTCCAGAAACAAATTCTATTTCCTTTCCATCTTTTAACATCTTTCGAGTTTCAACTACATCCCATGATATCAATCCTGCAACTTAAACCGTATTCAAGAAATAGTTCTTCAAATGTCACAACACATGCTCATGTGTCTGAATATTGCAAAGAAGATGAGGCAATTACTTACCAAAAACATAAAATAGAATCAGGCATACATTTACGTATTAAAGAATTATACATGCACAATAGATTTTAGAAGTAACATAAGCAGCTAAAGATTCTAAAAATATTTAACCCGATATCCATTTAAAACGGAAAAGACAAAACACAATGAACCCAACTATTGTATAACTGTTCCAGTTTGAAACAAGCATATACACTCCCGCCCCCAGTCCCCCCCCCCCCAAAAAAAAGAAAAAAAACACAGGGTTGCATAATTACCTCTGGACAAGTCTTCACCACAAGCCGTTTAGACTCAGCCTCACCATTTGCTTCATCATGAGCATTCATCTGCTCCAAAGAAATAGCCATTTCTGCAGACGACCCCATTGAATCACCTCCCAAATTAGTACACTCAATTTCAGCCAATATTCCTTTCTCATCTGTTCCACCCCAATCTTCACAGAATAGTTTCCAGTCATTCTCGGTAATGATTGTCAACCCACTGGTCTAAAATCCAAAAACGAAGTAGCAGAGATTTGACATCAGAATGTTCAGACAAGTTGTAAGTGATTCAACGCAACAACTAAGTTTCTAGATGTTATGAGACCAACACAGTTAAATGGCAAGACAAAATAAAGAGCATTAACGACAATATAGAACTCCAACTGGTATTCAGTATTCTTGAAATAAAGAACTGATATATACATTATACAATAATTATTAGATTATGAACTACAATAATGCAATAATGCACACCAAACTAGATAACCAAATTGAAAGGCCATTGAAAACTTACATTGGGTAACATCTGTTGAATCATACCCCGTTTGCAGATCAGATCAGGAGGTCTTTCAAGAAGTTTTGAGTGCTGATTAAAACGGAAACAATAAATTTAACAAAATAAATATAAAAACAAAGAGAGTCATTGTAGATATCTTCAAGAAAAAAGCATTGCTTAAAATCAAAGCAGAGAATACAAGGGGCAGAACCAAAGGATTGGGACCATATCTGACCGAGTCCAGGGTGCATTAACCATCCTCTAACTTTGAAACATAACCAAATAAATGTTGAAATTGGAGTCATGCTTAAAAGTCATCTCATTGTCTTTTTATGCCCCCCCCCCTTTTTTTTTTCTTTCTCCTGGAGAAACAACAGTTTCTCATGATAAATTTAAGGGGCAAAATACAAAAGGTACCCTTCCAGAAAGCTAAGAAAATTAACAAAGTTGAAAAACTCTCAGGGTAGAGGTGAAGGCTAAGCCCTCTTAAGAACCAAGACACCCCCAAAAGTCCATAATTGAATGATCATAGATGATGACCTAAATCTTAACCTAAAGGAAGGAGATCTAAATACAAATAAAAAAATTCCTACATTTTGGATGTCCAATGGAGGTGCCAGAATATGATTTAAAGAGAATTACTGCCAACAAGGCTGCACCTTACCTTCTCACATCTCAGCAAGTCAATGACACTACTTAAAATTTCAGGTTCAGTAGAAGATGAAGCATTCTTCCCACTTGCATGGATGTAGCTTTTCCATTTGGACAGCCATGAGGTGGGCAACAAATAGTGTTTCTGAAGGGGACAAAGTGATAAGTTTTTCCCGAAAGCTAATCTCTCATGATTCTGACGCTGTTTCAACTTGAACTCTCTGCAACATGAATAAAGAAGTCAAGCAATGACAAAAGCATATTAGCTAAAAATACACAAAAATCTTCGAACAACCTTCGATTATCCTCCAAGCAAGCCACTTCTGAAAGTTCCATAATGCATTGAGCACAAGGTGCGGAGTCTGAAGGGAAAGTTGAACAACCCATGGGATCATCAGCATTTACAGTGCTGGCAATGTCATAGAAAAAAAGCCAGAGACTCTCAGGAACCAACACACGCTTGGCACCAGGGGCTTGCTCAGGCATAAGTTCCCCATGAGGGCACCTAATTGCAGCTGTTGGTCCTGCATCAGCTTCGCATGGAGAGTCTATGTTTTTTCTGCGTATCCATTGATGTAGCCTACAAATTGGAACTGATCAGTGTGGCTAAAAACCAGCCAGAAAATTATACAAGAAAAATTTAAAGGTTTGACATGAAAAACAGGCTGGCATACAATTACATTGAAAAGGATTGCTATGAAATTTGGTTCAGTATACAGGTTGCAGGCAAAGACATAAAAGACAACAAGAAATTATTTGGCTGAACACAATCAAGAGCAGAGAATAAGATATAAGACCGGCCCTTTCCTTTCTTTAGTGTGCCAATGAGAACTTGTCCTGGGATTAGTAGATTCCTGATTCTAGAAAGTTCTCTAACAAAGAATGGTGCAAATGGGCCGATGTAGGCATTGCTATAGGCATTGTAGCAGTAGCATAGAGAATTTTAACAAAGATACATTAGCATACCAAGCCTTAGAGACAAAGTACAATGGTCCATCTAGACACTTCCCTGAAAGTGCTGCCTCTGCAAGTTCTTTCATTGATGTTCTTCTATCCCTATAGCTATCAGCACTGACCGTACTACGTGCCCCCTCCAAGAGACAATCAACGCAGTAGTCATCCTTACCCAATGTTGGGCCTCCATCATACTAGATTTACAAGGATTAGACAAATATCATCAGCAGCAATGACGGCAAAATTGAGAAACAGAAAAAAGTAAGAAAAAATAAATTGATGAACACGCAGTAATCAAAAAAAATCAGAAAACGGGAAAACCAATTACTTACTGGAAAAAAAAAAGGAAAAAAGATAAATAAAGAAAATCCTTGACAAGATGGAAGTGAACTTAAACTATGTATACAAATTCAAAATTTCAACTTTCATGTCAAATAGCAACCAGAAAAAGGTTGAATGCAATTATCTAGCTCAAGTAGCAGGTAGACTAGTACTATTACCTATCAAGGATTTGTTTCTTTACCAACATGACCTATAATGCCCTTGCCAATGGACTCTTCTGCTTCTTCCAACAAATCCATGTTTATCAGATGTAACAAAGGTAAGGGTATATGTCCAACTTTCCTACCTAAATTAGATACTTGGATCCTCTAATTTGTAACAACTCTTGAAGAAGTAAAAATTCACCTTTTTTTTCGATAAGTAAATAAATTTTAGTATGAAGGCATCAAGTAGTAAAAAGATGTTTAGGCAAAAATGGAGTGGATAATGGACTCCCAATTCCTCCAACATATATTGTATCCAGATCAATTAACATGAGGTATGAGCCGTGGCTCCGTATTCTGATTCTACACTAGACCTGTCAACTAAAGTCTACTTCTTACTTTTCCATGACATAAAATTTCTTCCACCAAAGACACAATAATTAGTAGGTGGAGCATCTATCTAATGATAATCTTGCCCAATCTGTATCTATATAGCCCTAAATGGAAGTATAACCATGACTCTGATATAATACACCTCTTCCTCGTGCTCCTTTTAAATATCTCAGAACTTTAATAACTGCATCCTAGTGAGAAGTTCCGAATAGATTCAAATACAAAATGTAATCATAAGAAATGGCAGGTCTCCTCTATCGACTAAGGCAACCTCAGAAGCTAAGCAACCACAAGACCAGACCAAGCATGTAGAAGTGGGCAAAAATTTTATCAAGGAAATAGTTGAAGACGAATCATATGTATGACCTATGTTCCTACCAAAGAGTAAATTGCAGACATCTTCATCAAAGGGGTATCACAACAAATTTTCTATGATTTCATTTGCAAGTTGGATATAGCCAACATTTACGATCCAACTTGCGAGGGAGTGTTGAAATCCTAATTCATCAGGAATGATTAGTTGTAGAAATTGATTCAAGATTTATTGTATATTATTAGGCGTATTTCCCATTCTTAATTTAGGAAATTATTTTCCTTTTTTATTCCCCTATTGCATTGTAAATAAAGGTCAACATCTAACATATTTAATGCATTCAAGAAATACAAAAAAGATTATTCTAATTCAATGTCCATCCATTACCCCAATATAAGTAGTTAAAGCTAATCAAGCAAAATCAACTTAAACTAAAGGAAAAGGATTCTGAGAGGCAACCATAAAGGCCCATGAGTAGGTGTCAGAAAAGGATGTAAGAAAAGACCCACTAAGAATCTGTGCCTTAACAAGCTAGAATTCAGAATCAAGACTAGCAAAAAAAAAATCAAAACAACTATTTGTTTCTTTTGCTTCTGCATCTCTTGAATATCAACTGTTAGCGGTTGGAGGGAGTTCAATTCTTCATACATTTTCTTCAAGTAAGCGGTAATACTTGTACCAAACTGTTGAAGTTTAAGAACTTATTGAAAAAATTATACATTCTACTGAGATCACTAGAATACAACAGATGGACATAATCCCAAATTTACTTGCAAGTATTCAAATGAGTACATAGATCCACTACATGGGTCTCCATAGAATTCACAAAATGCCAACAATATTAGTATCTATGAAGCACGGATACTTCAAATTAGGTGTCGCACTCGTATCGAATACTCGAGGAACATAAATATGACTCGGATACACCAAGATACATGTCGGACACCCCAGGTGGCGTGTCCTGATTTTTTATTTTTTTATTTTGCATAGGATACAGCTATGATATGAGAAAGATACTTTGAGATACAGTGGGGGTCCAATGTAATATTTCAAACTTTAGTAGAGGGTAAAAATTGACATGATAAATTTAATTAGAGGTCAAACTGTAAATAATTAAAATATAACTTAATACAAATTTAGGAAATGAAAAAACTTTTTTCACTCTAGAATGTGTTAATGTAGCATTAATACTTAGAGTTAGTATAGCATTAATGGTTAGTGTATCTGGACACTTGGTAACCAAATAGTCACCAAGGTAAGCTGTAAAGTCTTTTCCTTTTGTGTATATAAATCAATACACACACTGATTCAGGTGTGTGGAAAGTTTATCTCAATCTTAACATGGCATTAGAGCAAGGTTAGTGAATGTGATTGAGTAAAATAGTCATGTGTAAAACAGTGAGTCAATGAGTCACTCACTGTTTATCAACGTTCACCGTCGAAAAAACCAAGGTCCCGTGTCATTTTTCAAAGCAAAGATCATCAAACCTTTGCTTGTCCAGTTGGTCATAGCACCAAGATCGATCGTCGGAAGTAGACGACCACCGTCGAAGGAGCGCCGCCGTCGGAGAAAGTCCCACGCGCCACTACTGTCACTGTGCGTGGGCTTCACGCGCCAACGCCAAAGCCGCACGTGAGGGCGCGTGTCTCGACGTCTGAGTTTTGACCTTCTTTGCCGACTGTCCTACTCCCTGTGGCGAGTCTACCATTGTAATCAGATTGGTAATTAGCCAACCTTTGTTTGATTTCTCTCCTTTGTCGTCACTGTTCATCTGCCATGTGTCCCTGTTACTGTTCAAAGTTGCATTTTTTTTATCTTAAATGGTTGCTGGAACCCTGGTTGATCAGAAGATAATAAGTGGTTCTGTTCCAATTCCACAACAACTGACAACTCGAAAGTTGAATGGAACGAACTACATCCAGTGGCCCAAGGCAATTAAGATTACCTTAACTAGATATGGTAAGAAGAAGCATTTAACTGAGCCAGCACCTCCTGAAGATGATCCTAAGTTTGATATTTGGACCCAAGAAGATGCCCATCTTGTTAGTTTGCTGTGGAATTCCATGAAGCCCAATATTGTTAACATGTTTACTCACTTAGACATATGTAAGGATATATGAGAACATATTCGTCTGTTGTTCTCCAGTGATCTCACTCGGATGTACAACCTATCACTGGAATTCTTTCAGCTCCAGTAGTCCAGCAAGCCAGTTACTGAGTACTTTGCTTCTCTCAAGCATGTCCATGAGGAATTGAACTCTCTACAACCATTATCCACAGATTTTAATGTTATACAGAAGCAGAGAGAACAAATGGTGGTGCTTCGTTTCCTTGCTAGGCTAGATCCTGAGTTTGAGCCTGTCAAAGCCCAGATACTCAGTGGGGCCACTCTTCCCTCATTCGCAGAGACATATTCCAGGGTTATGAGAGCTGCATCTAAGGAATCATCAACTAATTCTGAGCCTGCACGTTCTGCCTTAATTAGTCCGACTCCCTTAGATAATAAAAGCCATGTTTATCCGTCTTCATCTCAGTATAGTGAACGTGGACCTGGAAGTCGTGGCCATGGCCGTGGAGGTCGTGGTACTAGACCAAGAGGTACTAATTGTGGCTATCTTGGACATATTTGGGAGAATTGTTGGGATCTCCATGGGAAGCCAACTCACATAGTTCATGCTGTTGCATCTTCTGCTCTTACTTACTCTGATAAGCTTAGTGCAGGAGAACCATCCATTATGACTCTCTTGGGAGAGGAATATGCCAAGTTCCTCCAGCATCAGAATGCTCATCAGGCATCTCTTCCAACATCCTCTTTAGCCCATCAAGATAATCCCACTACATGTGTATCTACCTCTTTAAATACATCTTGGGTCATTGACTCTGGTGCTTCAGACCATATGTCTGGTACATCTTCACTGTTCTCTAATCTACAGTGTTCATCCATCTCCAACGTCACCACAGTTAATGGTTCATCCAATTCGGTAAAAGGAGTTGGTAACACTTGTTCATCTTCTCATTTGTCATTATCTTCGGTGTTATATGTACCATCCTTATCTTTCAATCTTATATCTGTCAGTAAATTTACTAGACAATTGAATTGTTCAATGACTTTCTTCCCTGATTCTGTGATTATTCAGGATTTGAAGACAAGGAAGGAGATTGGAGAAGGGCATGAAGCTCAGGGACTCTACTACCTGTCTGGTCCATTTGCTTCTTCATCTATGTCATGTTCTACAGTACCTGCCCCACTGGAAATTCATTGCCGTCTGGGGCATCCTTCTTTTGAACGGTTGAAATTCATGGTACCAAGTTTGAGTTAATTACAGTCTTTAGAGTGTGACTCTTGTCAGTTAGAAAAGCATCACCGTGCTTCCTTTAATCCTCAAGTCAATAACAAGTCCTGGAGTCCTTTTCATTTAGTACATTCTAATGTATGGGGACCTAGTCGTGTTATGTCAAAGTTGAGTTTTAAGTACTTTGTTACCTTTATTGATGATTTTTCAAGACTTACTTGGGTTTATCTGATGAAATATCGTTCTGAGTTATTGTCTATCTTTCAATCTTTTTGTCTTGAAATAAAAACTCAATTTGATGTATCAATTAAGATTCTTCGTAGTGATAATGACAAAGAATATTTTTCTAAGCCCTTCACTGATTTTATGACATCTCTTGGCATGATTCATCAGTCATCATGTCCTCGGTACTCCACAACAGAATGGAGTTGCTGAGAGGAAAAATTTAAATTTGGTTGAAACAGCTTGTTGCTTAATGTTCCACATGAAGGTTCCAAAGCCCTTTTGGGGGAATGCTATTCTCACAGCCTTGATCAATTGAATGCCATCTTCTGTTCTGCAAAGTTGTTCCCCCAAACACCGCTGTTTCTTTTTCGTCCACGCATATTTGGGTGTGTTGCATTTGTTCATCAGCTTGAAGGTGGGGTTGATAAACTTGACCCTCATGCCATTAAATGTGTCTTTTGGGATATTCTCGGGTACAAAAGGGGTATAGATGCTACAGTCCTCCACTCAATCGATATTTCTTATGTGCTGATGTATCATTCTTTGAAAATACCCCATTCTTTTCCAATGATTCTTCTATTTCTGATTTAAATAAGAGTCTCCCTTTGCCTTTGGCTTCTCCTTTTCGTCTTTCTCGTCCTGATCTGCAGGTTTATACCAAACGAAGGGTGGTTCCAGATCCAGAGTCTATCCCTGATGCTTTAAGCACTTCACCTTCTCCTATCTTGTCTTTAGATCCTGCTCCCGAGCTAGAAAGTTGTGACCTTGATCTTCCAGTTGCTTTTCGGAAAGGTAAACGAGCTTGTACTTCCCATCCTGTATTTAACTTTGTTTCATACACAGCCTTGTCTCCTTCATATTTTGCCTTTGTTTCATCATTGTCCACTGTCTCTGTTCCTAACTCTGTGTCTGAAACACTATCCCATTCTGGATAGCATAATGCCATGGAAGAAGAAATGTCAGCTCTTCAAGCCAATGATACATGGGACTTGATCACTCTTCCTCCTGGGAAATCTATAGTTAGTTGTCGTTGGGTGTATAATGTCAAAGTTCACCCTGATGGTGCAGTGGATCGGCTGAAAGCAAGGCTTGTTGCTAAGGGATACACTCAAATCTATGGTCTTGATTTTTCCGAGACTTTCTCTCCTGTGGCCAAGATTACATCAGTACGTCTTCTCATATCTCTTGCAGCCACCTTTCACTGGTCCCCTTATCAGCTTGATATCAAGAATGCTTTTCTCCATGGTTATCTTGCCAAAGAGGTGTGTATGGAGCAACCTCCAGGTTTTGTTGCTCAGGGGGAGATTGGACTTGTCTGTAAATTGAAAAAGGCATTGTATAGCCTAAAGCAATCCCCTCGTGCATGGTTTGACAAGTTTAGTGATGTTGTGACAGAATTTGGATTAATACGTTGTGGTGTTGATCATTCTGTTTTCTACCGCCATTCTCCTCAAGGAAAAATATGGTTGTTGGTCTATGTGAATGACATTGTAATCACAGGTGATGACACACAAGGAATTCATGATTTAGAGATATTCCTTCAAACCAAGTTCAGCACCAAAGATATGGGTTTCCTGAAATACTTCTTGGGCATTGAGATTGCTCGATCACGCATGGGTATTGTCCTTTCTCAGCGAAAGTATGTTCTTGATCTGCTATCTGAAACTGGCATGTTAGGAGCCAAACCAGTGGACACTCCAATGGATCCTAATACAAAACTTATAGCAGACAAAGGAAACCTATTGGAAGATCCTAGCAGATATCGCAAATTGGTTAGGAAGCTTAATTATTTGACAGTCACACGGCCGGATATCTCATTTGCTACAAGTGTAGTAAGTCAATTTCTTGATGCACCACGGACTAGTCATTGGAATGCGATTATTCATATTCTCAGATATCTAAAATGTGCATCAGGATGTGATTTATTGTATAGAGATAACGATCATACACTTGTTCAAGGTTATACAAATGCAGATTGGGTTGGTTCACTAACAGATAAACGGTCTACTATTGGGTATCGTATTTTTGTGGGAGGAAACCTAGTGTCATGGAAAAATAAAAAGCAGACAGTAGTGGCAAGATCAAGTGTAGGATCTGAGTACAGGGCTATGGCACACACTTCCTGTGAATTAGTTTGGATACATCATATGTTGACAGAATTGGGAGTTCTTGGATCCTAGCCCATGAACTTATTTTGTGATAATCAAGCTGCTGTCCATATTGGAACTAATCCAGTGTTTCATGAGAGAACTAAACATATTAAAGTTGATTGTCACCTTGTGAGAGAAAAGATTCTACAAAATGTCATCAAAACAAGTCATATGAAGTCTGAAGATCAATTAGCTGATTTGTTCACTAAAGCTTACACTGATTCAGGTGTGTGGAAAATTCATCTCAATCTTAACAGAATGTGTGAAATTGTACTTGCCTTCAATACTTTTTTATATTTGTGTTTTGTGTATGAATGATATTGGTAATTTTGAGTATGAATGATGTTAATTTATAGATTAAATGGTATTTTTCATGCTATATAATTGTTATTATATAATGTTTGGTAGCATATAGATGCTATCTTCAAAAATATTTTAAATAAAATATACATTTTATTTTATTTTTTTTGTCATATCTTCGCCGTGTCTATATCCTTATTTTTTGAAAATTGTCGTACTCGGTGTTTGTACCTATATTCGTATCCACTCCCGTATTCGTATCCATGCTTCACAGATTAGCATCATCTTGAATCTAGAGTTCATAATGGTATGTTGTTATGGCTAGAATGAATTCAGTGAGATGTTTTTATTTTCCAAGTCTAGTGAGCGATTTTTATAGCCTTTGACCATTGGAGGAAGATCTTGCCATTAAGCTTTCGAGTGGTTAAATGAGTAGGCCAGCTAGAGGAACTGTGTGTTTTGGAGTCCATAGGAAGATCAATTGAGGTGGTACTTGTCTCAGAAGCCATTAGAGAAAAACTGGACTATCCTGGAGTTGCCGAAGTGTCACTAGAGCGTCCTAGAGTTGTCGGAGTGTCGCCAAAGCTTAGTTGTTGTCAAAAAAGTCACTAGGAGACTCGTTGAAGTGAGACAACCACGTTGGTAGGTGAGGGTTGACCTAGCAAGAGCGCAAAGTGAGAGATCTAGAAGGAGTTCTGAGGTGGGTTGATCTCACTCGCAGAGCTGTCTGGTAGTGCATGAGAGCTTATCAAATGATAGCTCAACTAGTGGTGGTTGGGCTCCAATGATGTCGGCCTGACAAGAGAGGCATTTGGTAAAGTTATGATTCGGAGTCTGCAACTTTTTGGACGTGTGACAATCGAAATGCCTTCAGAAAGATAACACATTAGCAAAGAAGCCTTCAGAAGGATACCAAAGGGTTCAATTTGGGGTTTGATCGGCAATTGAAGAATTCTTTGAAGAAGAAGGTTCAATTGTGATTTGATCACAATTGAAGAAATCCCTAGAGAGGACTAGGGTTTCTGATTTTGAGAAGAGGGCAAGAAAGAAACTCTTAGGGCCTCAGATCTAATACCATGTAGAAGAACAAGGATTGAATGGAATGACTTAACTACTATGAGGTAAAGACCAAGTCTATTAATAAACACGAGTTTTACACTATCAATCATATCTCCTATTCTAGGAAGCAATCAATTTATGCCTACTTCTATATTTACAATATCTCTAACAATCTTTAACAGTTACATATCTTTGCACTTTATAAGCTTGTTGAACAAATACTCAATGATCTGATAATCATTCGAACATTGTTTTGCAGTTAAATTTGGAAATCTTGGAAAATCCAAGGGCAACAACTAAATTTCAACTAGCAAAATCACAATTAATGTACTCCAAGGCTATAAAAAGAGTATTTTGTGAATTTTCCCTCACCTACTTGAAGTAGAAGAGACACCCACATCAGATTCAGAAATCTTCAAGTTTCAAGTTCTACTTGTCTCCATATTAAAATCTATTGAGCTTAATTGGTATATTTAACCTTGAGAAAATTGCTATTGATATTTTATTTCTCCAAATCATTCGTAAAGAGGTTGGTTTCTACCTCATTGATTCTTGTTGAGAAATGTCGTGAGTTCTGAGAAGTTGGTGAGCTTCTTGACTCAAAATATGGGCCATTTCGATAGTGAACTTTTAGAATAATTTTTGGGACAAAATGAGGTGTAAAGGTGTACCAACACGAAGGCACTAAAAATATGGGCTCTTTTAAGGGGGGGATTTTTTCAAGTGAATTTTTAGCACCTATTGGAGCTAGTGGATGTAAAGCTACTAGTGAATAACCAAAAAAAAATATCAAAGAGAAGCTTGAGAAACAGTTGTAGGGTTGGTTGAATCTAAACTGTTAGATTGCTAGACTATCAATTTTTAACATTACCCGCTACAAAACTTGTATTTGTTCTCTACTCTTTCTACCTCCTTTATATTTGTCGCTTAACACTTGTTTATATTGCATCATTTCATCTATCTTTTATTCAACTTTGCTGTGATTTATCCCTCATTGACCTCTCCACTCCTTAGCAATTGATTTAAGTTAAATTCTTTAACATGATATCAGAACTCGGTTTACAAGAACTCTTCCCCCCCCCCGGCCCCCGGGGGGGGGGGTTCTCAAACTCTCATTTGTGCACTTCTCATCTATCTCTCAACTCCTTGTCGATTGATTTTGGGTTGAATAATTTAACAATTGATGATGTGATTTGGTGTCACATTGATTGAGTATTAGTCATATTTGATAAACATTAACGTATACCCTATTTAGGGTCATGAGTTGAATATGATCATTTGACTTGAAAATTTTTACAGTCAACCCTATTCAACCCCCGCTCTAGATTAAATTTTGGGCTAATAATACAAAACTAAGAAGCATGGACACTTCAAAAAAGACTAGTGTCTATAGTAGATGCATTCTAACATGTATTAAACACTTGTCTAAATATGCTCCAATATTTTAAGTTTGTTCTAAGAACTAAACCCTTCTCAAACTTGGCAGACACGTGTTATCATTTAACAGACATAAATACATTAAAACTTTAAAGAAAATACTTGGCATCAGAATATGGATTTATAACTGGTTTTAATTTTAGGAATCCTAAAAACCACTTCCAAGTTGTTTACAAATAGGAGCTTCAAAAAATAGATATAATCAAGACATTAATGTAATTATTAAAATTACAAAAATAAACAAATTATTATTATTTTCATATATATATATATATATATATATATCTGAAATTATATGTTTATTCATTGCCGTATTGCATTTTCAAATTTTTTAAATTGTGGTAAAAAAAAAAAGGGTGGCATGTAGCCATTGCACCATAGGGGTCACAGGTTTGAGCCCTAGAAACAACTTGTCTGTAAACAGGGATGAAGTTGCGTACTTCTGACCTTCCCCAGACCCCACAATGTGAAAGCCCGGTGCATTGTGATGCCATTTGCCTTTTTATAGTATTGACATATTAGCGTCAAGTGGTATTTGTATCTCGTGCCATGTGGTATCGATGTACGTGCTTCTTAAATGCAGAACCTATCCATATGAGAATTTAAACAAAGGAGAATTGGTGCAACCACAATCTACAAAGTACAGATTGGAAGATGTTTTACATAAAAAAATCAAGCAGCATATGTCACAAAAAACAATAAAAAAGAATATACTGGAAAGGGTGCCACAAGATGGTCTTGAAAGAGACTTGAAAAAAATATGTATATTTCACAAATCACTTGCATAGCCACAAGATGGTCTTGAAAAAGACCTGAAAAAAATATGAATATTTTTCACAAATCACTTACATACTTTGAATATATATCACTGTTAGGCAAAAAATCCACAAATAAATAGTGTCATGACACAAACACTAATCATAATTAAATAGTTTAAAATAAAATAAAATAAAACAAAGGGCTCTAACAGACCAGAACAAAATTCATTCAACAGCAGTTACTCTAATTATGGATACCTTAGATAAAAGCATGGTCCAAGCTTTGGCTGACAACCGCTTCATATTGCCAATTTTTGAAACTGGGACTTTTCCATGCAAACATTGGACAGGGCTGTTATCAATAATCCTGCACGAGATTACAAAAATCAGCTTAGCATATTGTCATGGAACACTCCCTATATTAGTTTGTGATACAATGAGTGATGAAAAAAGCCAAAAAAATATAAAATTGATGACAATGGGCAGAAGCTTAAAATCACAACCATAAAATTGTAAAAGATTTTATAAGGCTAAAAAAAGTATAAAATTGATGACAATGGAAAGAAGCTTAAATGACAAGCATAAAATTGTGGAAGGAATGGGTATTAGGAGAAGAAAAGAATTATGGGCGCTACTACTTACGAGGGACTAATATTGTCAGACCAATGACGAAGCCACTCAGTTGAAATCCAGAAATATGGCTCCACATGTGAATGCACGGGGGCTTGGGAAAGAACCGACCGAACTTCCTGCCGTTGTTCAGCAATGTGATTCAACTCCCGTTCCTTCTTTGATTGGTATTGTTTACAAGCATCCAGATACAATGTATTCAACTGTTCTATCTCTTCAAAAAGATGAGATGGAAGAGAAACGCTGGACTGTGTGGTCAAACCACTACCGTTTTCCATTTTGATACCACCAGATTCAATTTGCACTTTTTCACCACCATTCTTTGATTTCCTTAGAACATACATCAACATGTAAGCATCACTTGATGAGAATCTGTGTACAGAATTAACAACATTTGATTCTGAATATTTCGTACTAGCATCTACGTGATTTCCATTTGCAACAGCATCAATTGGTTCAGAGCATGATGAATGGACAACAGGCACAATTTGGACAGATTTAGTAGCAGAATTCGAAGAGCCTTCAGCAAATGGGTGTTGCCCTAAGTTTGAGACATGTTCATCATCAAATTCCCACCATTGCCCTGTATCCTCATCCTTAATATGTGCTATGTAATGGCCACTGTTTACAGCAGAGCCCTTGTGAATTAAGACAGCTGATAAGTCATATATTAATTCTGATTGAGAATATTCAGACAACCTGTGTCCCATATCCAGTTGTCCAGGAAAACAGAATGCAGAAGTGATTTTCTTCTTGGTTGTAGTCTACGGAAGCAAAAAACAGAAGCAATATTCTCAATCAAAAGCACTAGTGAAAAAGACAAAAAAATAAATAAATAAAATTCAATAGAATAAACTACAGCAACTAACACAATCCTCCTCCCAAAGCACCCCGTCAATAAGAATAAAGAAAGGATGGATGAAGAAGCTCAACAAAAGCAATGCTGGGCAGAATCAGATCTCATTATGAAGCCAACTGCATTCTGCAGGAGCATAATAATGACAATGCCTACAATGGTATAGGGAGCAGCCAACAAGCTAGTTGGGTTTAATCCAGCTTATTCATTACGAATAAATATATTAGTAACACTTTACACAGCTCTATAACTAATTACCCACATGAATAATACGTACTACCTTCACCTTACCTAGTTCAATAACCAATTAGCAAGTATAAGAGCCTCTCCAAATATGCTAACATGGTGGAATCAAATCTCAAACATGGTTTTATAATAAAACAAGGATAAAGTACAGAAACCTTCCCCTCCAATTTACACCACATCTCACGTTGGTCCCTCTAGTTCTAATTGTGACAATCTAAACTCTACAGTATCAGTCAAGGCGCAATTTGATCCTTCTATCAAACACCATTTGTACCCAGCAGTTAGAATCACAGCAATTTTGTCAATTTGCATTCATCTTCTAAAACACCCAACTAAACCAACATAGGGTTTAGCTTGTTCACAGGTTCAAGGTCAAACCTTTCTGCAATTGAAGAACATGAACCATCACTAGTGCTTTTGATTTGACTTCCAATGGGGCAGTATGAGTTCCGCCATCTCATTTATTCATCTCATAATAATTGTTGGTTATGTACATTGGTTTGTTGTGTTAGCAGGTAAGTGATTGAATTTATTTGGGCTTAAAATTCTAAAATTTCATAAAGGGAATTTCTATATTTATTCCCTTTGTTATTGGGTTATCCTTGCTCATAGCTGGAGTGGATAGCTTGAGGTGGTTAGCGCACTATTTGGTTTTGGTTAGCGCACTAATTGTTGGTTATGTACATTGGTTTGTTGTGTTAGCAGGTAAGTTATTGAATTTATTTGGGCTTAAAATTCTAAAATTTCATAAAGGGAATTTCTATATTTATTCCCTTTGTTATTGGGTTATCCTTGCTCATAGCTGGAGTGGATAGCTTGAGGTGTTTAGCGCACTATTTGGTTTTGGTGTGGGTCAGAGACATGGAAGAAGTATGTGGCATAGCATCTTATGAAGGATGAAAATAAAAGGTAGGATATCTGCTTGTTTAAAAATGTTTATGTAAAACTTTTGTCTATTTTTGCATTGGGGTGCTCTGCTTTGCATATTTTCTGGAATTGGATGTCTTTTTTATATGAACCGTTTTCATAATTGATACCCCAAGTTTGTACTCTAGCAGATGCAAATTTATGAAAGTGCCATTTTCTTTTGAATCTCATATATCTATTACATCTTCTGTTAGATATATATCTTTTGATTTCACTTCTAGATTTGTGAAAAGTGTGTTACATGATGGTATTAAAACTGTTTCTTTCTTCCCCCCAGTTTCATCAGGTTCTATTTCCTTACCTAACAAACTGAAGGTAAAATCAATAGTTGGCTTCTATAGGATGGTTACATGCAGAAGCCACACTTGATAACTCTAGTGACCAATTGCAGAAGAGAACATGTCGCCCTTCTTTTGCATTGGGTGTCTAGAAGTCAGATAATAGATTAAGAAAAGAAAAAAGCTTGCTTGAGCCATTACGTATGGTGAATAGCTTTTCTGAAAAATCTTGTGCATCAACACATTGGTTTAATTAGGTGTTGAAGAAGATGAATGCAAATTGACAAAATTGCCCTCATTCTAACGGCTTGGTACAAACAGTGTTTGACAAGAGGACCTAATTACACCTTGACCAAAATTTTAGAGCTTAAACTGTCACAATTAGAACTAAAGGAACTAAAGTGATACGCGGTGTAACCTGTAGGGAGGTTTCTGTGCTTTACCCATAAAACAACCATTTGAACAAATTCTTTGAAAACAATAGGACAATTAAAATTCTTCATTATCAAGCATAAAGTATCAAACCAACCATACCAGAATCATTAATAAACAATATATGATGATAAACCTGCCATTGCAACAATGAGTCCAAGATAGGAATCCAAGAAACAAACTTATCAATAATCAGCTAAACTTAAAAAAAAAAAAAAAAAAGAGTTAATTCAATAATCAGCTGAACTCAAAAAATGAGTTAATTTTCATGAACCAAAAACTAGCATCCCTATGTCAAAAGAGCAGCACATTGATGATTTTTCCATGTGTCAATAACATGCAACAAATAACATATGTAATTACACAAAGAATGTCATTTGCTGCCCAATAATAATAATAAATAACCTGTGAAATTTAGAGCCCACATTGACACACTGAGATTTATGGTGCTCAAGGTCAAAAGAACTCTACATATGGCAACACATCAAACGAAACCAACATGCATTAGACTAAGCCATGATTGTGATAAGGCTGCAGTAAGACACCTATATTCTTATAAAAATTCACCGTTATTATCTCCCTACTGCCATCTCATAGTGCCAAAGGAAATAATGGAACCAAACCACAAATTCAAAAAAATAACCAAATATGGCTATAAAGACTCTATTTGGTAATGTTTATGTTTACTGTTTTTCTGTTTATATTTACAAATTTTTGAAAATTGGCAACAAAAACATGTTTGTTAAACCTATTTTTATTTTTTTTACAAAATAATGAAATGTAAAAAAAAGTGTTTTCGCTATCTTTTTTTTTTCCTTTTTATAATCATTTTGTCAATTTTAAAACGTCCATTTTTGTTGCATCATATTAAAACAAATTACTTTATTCAAATATTTTTTAAACTAAAATTATTTTTAATAAATAATATAACTAAATTATATTTGATATATTTTATTTTATTGAATTAATTTAATTAATTGAATTAATATTTATTTTATTTTATTTAATTAATTAAATTACTATGAAATATATTTCATTAAATTATTTTAATAAATAATACAATTAAATAGTATTTAATACATTTTATTTTTATTGAATTAAATTATTTTTAGTAAATAATATGATTAATACTTTAATTTAGTTAATAATTAATTAATTAAATTAATATGCACTATATTTTATTAAATTCAATTAATTTTTTAAAAATAGTAAAATTAAATATTTTATTAAAATAAAAAATAATTACTATAAACAAAATTATATTTGAAACGTAGTTTCAGTTCTCATTTCAAGAGAGAAAAAAATAAAAAATATATATATAAACAGTTAAACATAAATCGAAAAATGGCAACGTTACCAAACAGGTCCAAAGAAAACCACAGCTTTAATGATATTGTTGTCACAATCTTGACAGAAATGTAATGATTACTTCTTTCATTTTTTACAGTCTTGCACTAAACTTGATGATTCCATGCAGTGAATAGCTACGTATGGAGTTTTCTAATACATGCAGTGTTCCGTCTTTGGCGTGGCATCTACGAAGATAAATGTCAATGCATCCATGGTACAGATCAAAAAGGAGGGGGAAAAGATCCAAAAAGTTTTTAAAAGTTAAATGAAATAAAAATAATATAAGGTCTAGTACTAGCAAGAGACACAAAGAACAAAAAGTATACAAAACACATCAGTAAGTACCTTTGGCAGGAAAACACAACGTTTGAGCTGCAAATTAAGGACAGCAGGCAGTAAGCGCAGCTTAATGCTACGGGTAGCATCAACCCGAGCTGCACATGCCTCACAATAGTATTGATTGTCCCCTTGAAGCTCTTCTACACTCAGGTAATCATCCAAACTTTCATCCAAACTTTTCAGACCCTTGACATTCAACTCCAGCTCATAGAAGTCTTCCATTTTTGATGAAGCTTCAGAATCTTTTCCACATTTTGAGCACCTAAATAATTAGAAATAGCAAACAAAAATAACAAAATCATTTCATCTAATGAACCAGCGGGAACACTAGTCTAACATCAATGATAAGGTAATGCAACCAAAAAAAAAAAAAAAAAAGAAACACTAACAAAGGACAAAAGAAAGGACCAATGAATATTTGAATTCACAGTTGTCAGGGACACCCATGAGGTGTAAAACAATAATTCAAGAATTTAAAGATAAGGTTCTTGTGTCTCTCCAACAGCTATTTTAAACTAAAAGATGGACAAATTCATGAAATAAAGTTATACTCCATTTAAGTGATTGCCTCTCTGTGGATGCGTGTGTGTGTGTGTCTGTCAGAAAGCTTTTGGTAGAATGATGATAATGCTTGCAAACCAACAAGTTCTGATTCAATAGACTGCCATTCCAAATTATATAGCTGAGAGCAAAATAATAACTTAAGCTGTGAGATTTCAGACAAAAGGCATTTTCACGTTAAGCAAAGCTAACATTTTCAAAATACTGAGAACATATTGTCGAGAACTAGATGATAACAAGGAATACTGTATAGTTAAACTTCTCCCAAAGTAAGTCAAAACTTACGTGGTGACATGAGACACACTTCCACGGAAAAGGTCTTGCACAATTGTTCTTGCCTTGCAAACCTTTGAACGGTTCAAACATCGCTCAAGCAAAGAAAATAACAAGGTAAGGAATTCATGGCTGTCCTGTTGAACCCCATTATCCAGCTCCAGGGTTCTAATAAATGGGGCTGAATCAACAAAAGCCATTTTACTAGCATGCAACTGTGCAAAGAGTCGAGCAAGTTGATCCAAAACTGGTTCTTCTTTCAAAACATCTGGTTCCACAGAGAAAACACCTTCCCTAAATGATTTATTCATGTACAGGCATTGAAGTATGCTATTGGCATAGCATGTTGCTCCCAGATTTGTAAGGCCAGCTGGTGGGTTGGTGGAATCACGAAGATCATTGGATGGGTCAGGACCAAATGAAAGAACAATTTCCGAAGTCTTCTGCCACAGGCCAAATTTCCGACCTCCATTGTTAAGCGGAACCAGTCCACAAAAGCAGTTAGGATTATCTTTTGTATTCACTCGACAGCCTTGACATATGGGCTTCCAGATCATGTATAGCTGATTTACATCATCTTCTGTAACGTGACCTGTTGAGTGAAGTTTCCTACACAAACCAATCCCCAACCCCAAAAAAAAATAAATATCAAAAATTGGAACAGCATTTTGGACCAAAGCTGACTTGAACTTTTTGGAAAAAAAATTTCAGCAATATTGTAATAAAGAAATCAAAACATTTGCTGGTGTTGGTAGATAGTGTCCTCAAAGTACATTTTCAGCTTCTTGAGACAAAATCAAAACAATATTGCCCATCATCAATATCTCAAAAATGGGTTTTATGTATCGATTCAGACATTGGTTCTCTTTATTTATTGAGCTAAAATCAATTTTTTTTTTTTTTTTTTTTTGGTGTAAAGAAAAGAAAGGCATCAACTGAATGCCAACCCCCAAAAAAAAAAAAAATGAAAAACCAAAAAACTAACCAACTAACTTAGCAAGCTAAAATCATCGTAAATTCCCCCATACTTCTCTCAGTTCTCTGATTTATTAGGCAATAATCAACGCGAATTCTCCTTTCAAAAGCAAGATGGCTCTTAGTTAGGTTTCTAAACACAATTTTCAAGTTAATTTCAAGTGAAACTTGAAAAAAGAAAAATATTTCTTTCAAAATCAAAGCAAATAAAGATGATGCCAAATCCCATCTTACCTTAAAATTTCCAAGTTGGTCTGCATATTGTCATCTGGTCTATGCCTTTTATTTTTACTTCGGGTTGTTGGTCGATGACTCATCTTTACATCAATTAATTTTCAACTCTGAAAATCAATAACAGTAGCAAAAATTATTTCATTAGACTTTCAAGGGAACTCAATTTCAACCAAAATTAAAAAAAAAAAAATGATATCTTACATCATACCTAAAATCAATTATTCTATATACATAAGAGTAGAAAAAAAAAATCTCGGAATTTAAAAGGCAGAATGAAATTGCGAATCTTGAAAAAAGAAAATCAACTGTCATCAAGAAACCCCCAAAAAAAACCCTCGAAATTCATAAAACGCCTTAAATTACTATAGATACAGGAAATCAAAAATTAGTAGTTATGGCTAATTCTTCTGCGGTAAAAATTATTCTTCAAAACCTAAATTTGCTTTATCTCAATTTCGATATATATATGTATTTGTTAAGTACAATTTCAATATAATGAGAGACAACAAATAGAGATGCTCGAACAAACTACTACAGAAAGAATCTGCGACAGCATTTAGATTTTCGGCAGACCGTGTACGTACAGAAGTATATTCACACACACACATATATACAAATTCCATGCAGGAGAGAGAGAGAGAGAGAGACCTGGGAAGGTGAATACACTGAATAGAGCTCCTTGTTCCCAATCAGCACTTTTTGACTCGTTAGATCGAAAGAGCAATCGAAGAGTGTATTTCGAAACCCCAGATCAATGGATTTATTTACAAAAACGCTCCAGTTCTTTGTTAAACCGTGTCTGGGTCGTACGGGCACACCAGTGGGTTTGGGTTTCCTTGCAAGGGTTTTTTACAAAAATAATAATATTAATTTAATTATATACAGAAATAGGCTCGGGGATGAATATTGACAAAAATGTGATGGGTGTCGTCAGTGCTATTGACGACACCCTGATTTTACTAAAATACCCTTGGTGTCGTCAGTGCCATCGACGACACCGGGTGTCGTCAGTGCCATCGACGACACCGGCTTATATACTTCCCGAACCCAGCACCTCTGCTCAGTTCGTGCGTTCTTCCTCCCTCCCTCCCTCCGATTTCTCTCTCAACGGTCGACTGCTGCGAGGTCACCTCCATTGCCAGGCATTGTCTGATTCCTCTCCTCCATCACCTCCATCTCCAACGGTCCAAAAAATGTGAGTTTTATTGTACCCAACCATTTATATATATATACGTATATATACATGCGAGTTGTGCATTAAGTTTCAGATTACTTTCAATCTCTGTTGAGTGAGTGAATTTTGTTTGTTTCATGCTTGATTGGAGTTATTTGGGTACTTGATTTGAAGAAGTTGAAATCTACATTTGTATTGTCAATTTTGATTTTGAATTTGGGTATTATTGGGCTGGATTGATCTCATTTCTTCATTTCACATTTGTATACTGGTGAGTTATTTGTTTGTTTGAGAATGTATAAAATTTGTTGCATGTAAATTGAATTTGTTCAAATTGACTAAATTCTATTCAACTTTAGAGGATCCTGGGTTGGGAATTTTTTGAATATGTTAATTTTTTTGTTGTATTGTATTGAAGCATAAGTTGGCTGTTTTTGTTTGATAACTTTATTTCTATAGTCTGTTTAGTTAAATTTAATTTGGTTAAATTTAGTTTTATTTAATTTTATTTTTTTCAATTTATGTAAATAATTTATTGGGTGTTTGTAATTAAAACTACATATTAATTTAATTTTATTCCTAATAATTTATATTAATTTAATTACTGAGATTAGGACAATACATAGGTTAAATTATACCAACTATACTAATCACATATTTGAATTTAATTATATCAATTGATAAAAAAATCATAGTAATTGTACGATTAAAAAAAGTAAATTAGTTAAATTTAAAAACTCAAGTAAATAATTTTATAATATAAGTTATGAGTGGTTAAGATAAGATAAGTTAGATAAATTAGTTTAGGTTAGATTATAATATAATCTATCTTTTATTTAGAAAAAAAAATAACCTTAAATTTATACGTAAATATAATTTGTCGTTATTTGTTTATTTTCACTATTATTTATCGATTGTATTAATTATTTTTTTGAAAAAAAATTTAGGCATTGATAAATATGTATTAGTTTAAACGTAAAGTTAGAGTAATGCTGACATCACATTTGATTTTAATTTGATCAACTGATAAAAAAATTAAAGTATAAATTAAAGTGAAAAAATTTGGTTACGTTAAGATAAGTTAGTTAGTTAAGTTAGTTTAGGTTAGTTAAAATATAAGTTAGTTTAGGTTAGTAATAAAAGTTTGGTTAACTTAAGATAAGTTACACAAGTCATTGTCCCATATAAGAAAACTTGAATGAAACCTTTTTCACTCTTGCAAATATATAAAGTTAAGAAGGTACGATCCCTAACATTTATTTCGTTCAGGGCTGTAATTGGTCGTTCGTTCATTGCTCGTGATGTCTCAAGAACGAATTTCACTGTTTTGTTTTTGGGGAGGGAATCTTATAGATGTGGATGATGATGTGGGTTACGACAGACCATTCAAGCGTTGTGTCAGGGTTAGCAGTCAGTCTACCTACATGATGCTGTTGACAAAACTGTATGAAACTGTTGGCATGGACCCGGGGCAGGTCGTTTTACGAGTACTGTGTAGATACCCAATTGTTGGTAGTGCGGGTCAGATACTTCACAGACCTCTACAACTAGTGGACGATGATACAGTCGAGGCAATGTTTGCTATCGTTCATAATTTGAACCGCAATCACTGTGACCTGTACTTGAAGTTCGAGCCGACTAATCCTGAGCCGGTGGCCACCGAAGGCAGCCTCCGAATGAATGCTCCGACTGATCATTTGGTGGGAATCTACAACGAATTCACGCCCTCTCCCCCCCACAATGAACCAGAAAATCAGTTCGACGCCACTCATGAACCCACTAGTGATCCTGTCCGTGACTACGTGCAGCAACAGGATATGTCTTGGGACTACGTGAATGATCAGGCTGATGATTCGAACATTGCTGAAGGTCCAGTTGACGAAGAAGACATAGAACTGCAAAACATGGACATGATGGGTGAGGGAGTTACTGGAGACTTGGTTATGAACGAACATGATGAACGTACAGATCATCGACTGCATGAACCGATGTCCGAAATGTTCACTGCTGTTGAGTTAGATGACAGTGCACTTCACTGGGCCCCTTCACTTCGACATCGAACGTGGAACCCAGAGAATGAGGATCCTTGCGTCGGACAACTTTTCAAGGACAAAGAGCACTTACTCCAATCTATGAAGTTGTATGCTGTTAGAACAAATCAGCCCTACATAACTATGGAATCAAGTCAGAAATCTTGGGTAGCTGAGTGTCCAAAGAGGAATGAAGGACAGTGCAAGTGGCGAGTCCGAGCAACCAAGCTAAGTACGCATGGTTTATTCGAAATAACTAAGTATGAAGGCCCCCATACATGTATATTTGCACGGCTGACTGAAGACCATGCACAACTTGACTCGAACTTTCTTTGCAGCAACATCATCCATTTGGTTAAGTCTAACCCCGCTTGTTCTGTTGTCTCGCTGCAAGCCGAACTGAAGGATCGATTCAAGTACTATGTGTCTTACCGAAAGGCATGGCTTGCAAAGCAGAAGGCGGTTGCCCAAATATTTGGTGATTGGGAGCAGTCGTACCTGTTCCTACCAAAGTTCATGAATGCCGTACAGACTTACAATCCGGGCACGATAGTTCACTATCGACATCATCCTTACATGGGTGGGGCCCAACGGGTTCTGCAATACGTGTTCTGGAGCTTCAAGCCTTCAATTGATGGGTTTGCTCACTGTATGCCCGTTGTTTCGATCGACGGAACACACTTGTACGGTAAGTACCGTGGTAAACTATTGATAGCAATGGCCCAGGATGCAAACCTCCAAGTGTTCCCATTAGCATTTGCATGGGTTGATGAAGAGGACAATGACAGCTGGTTATACTTCTTAAGGATGCTTCGTAGGTATGTTTGCCCTGACCGACAGTTGTGTTTAATCTCCGACAGGCACAGTGCGATCAAGTCTGCAGTTGAATCCCCCCAGTCTGGTTGGGCAAATGCACACCATTGTTTCTGCTTAAGACATATAGAGGCCAATTTCAAGAAAAATTGGCCTGCCAAGCAATTAATTGACTTGTTCAATCAAGCAGGAAGGGCTACTCAAGTTCGCAAATTCAACGAGGTGATGGAGTTACTTAAGTCCCTCAACCTAGAAGCATGGAAATATCTTACTAAATTGCCAAAGGAGAAGTGGACATTTTGCTACGGTGGTGCTTTTAGATACGGAATCATGACAACCAATCTTTCGGAGTGCTTCAACAACGTACTGCGTGGTGCTCGAAGCCTCCCAATTACTGCAGCTGTTCAGCTAACATGCAACTGTGCAAAGAGTCGAGCAAGTTGATCCAAAACTGGTTCTTCTTTCAAAACATCTGGTTCCACAGAGAAAACACCTTCCCTAAATGATTTATTCATGTACAGGCATTGAAGTATGCTATTGGCATAGCATGTTGCTCCCAGCGGCGCCTAATTGCTATGAATGCAACCAACAACGGGTCAAGGGTCAGTCCACGCGTGCAAAAGCTTTTGACTGATTTCCAGAAAGATGCATTGGGTTATCAAGTAATGGAGTTCAATCACATTACCGGATAGTGCCAAGTCGTGACTGGTTCCCATCTGAGTAGGGGTAACAACAGACAGATTGTTCGATTACGGAATGGCACGTGTGGGAGGTTTTGAAGCTACCGTGCTCGCATGTTATAGCCGCTTGCGATCGAATACGCATCGATTAGATGGAATTTGTATCCAGTGTATACTCGCTCCAATCGTACGTCGCCACTTACATGCCAGAGTTTCATCCTTTGGAGCACGAAGACTACTGGCCCAGTGTTCAAACACCCTTCTTTATACCGAACCCATCTCTCCTCTGTGCACAGGGTCGACCTCGTTCAAGCAGGTTGACAAATGAGATGGATAGATCGGAACGTAGCTCTACCCAACATTGTGGCATTTGCAAACAACAAGGGCATGATCGACGCAAGTGTCCGGCAAGGGCTTCATCATCATCATCAGGCAGTAGGTTCTTGTCTTAAATTTGTACACCGAAACAACTTATGAGTATTTAAATGTGAACACTATAGCAGCTTTAAAGTTGGGATGCTCATGTAACCATATAGCAGTTTTATCATTTTGTTAGTAACTCAAGAGCATTTTGATTTTTAAGCCTTGTAAAGTTATGAGTATTTATGAAAATTCATACTAGTGAAAGAGCAATTTCATTTATATTTTGTAGTAATAAAAGAGTAGTTTGATTTCTATGCATGTAAAGTTATGAGTGAATCCTGCATTTTATATCATGCTATTTATTGTTTTTTTTTTTACTTGCCCAAAATGTAACAATTGATAGTAATTATCATTTTGTACTATCTGTACAGTGAGATGTCTGACAGACGACATATGTTAGATCCTGAGCCGTTAGACCCCCGTGTACTCCACTCCCAGGCTGATCATCGATCCACTGATATTTGGGAGTCTCGCGTTCGGGTACGTATGTAAAAATTAGTTATGATGGTTGTCATATTCCCTCATGGGCTATTTGTTAATACTTACTAAATGTTTTTGGTTCTGCAGTTCGAGGAGGTCATTCGAGTTCGGGCCACACAGACTGCCTTACGCCAGATATTGGATCCACCCCAGGATCCTCGTGTTCTCCAGCAGTTGCATAGGGCCGGATTTTACGGTATATACCGACTGGGAGCTATCCATTTCTACTGGCCACTGATCACCTCGTTGGTCGAGCGATGGAGACGCGAGACACATACCTTCCACCTTCCCGTCGGCGAGGCCACTATTACATTGCAGGATGTTGAGATCATTGCTGGCTTACGGGTTGATGGTGATCCTGTTAGTGGGATTGATGACCTGCATGGTCTCATGGCACGACAGGCACTATGCCGGAGCTACTTGGTAGGAGTCCAGATGCGGGGGATTTTAAGAGGGGACGTTTGAAGATTAGCTGGCTGACAGAGCACTTCTTGACATTACCAGATGAGGCTACGGAGGCTGACGTACAGTACCATGCCCGGGCACTTATTCTCATTATTATCGGAGCACATTTACTATCGGACCACTCTGGTAATATGGTCAAGATACATTACCTATCTTTGCTTCGAGACTTAGATGCCTGCGGCCGACTAGCGTGGGGAGCTGCTGCTCTAGCATGCTTATACAGAGAGATGTGCTCAGCTTCCACCACCCGCACGGCCGAGATGGCAGGACCGATTTGCATACTTCAGGTAAAAATAAACTTTATTTACATTTGATACTAATTTATATTAAGCTTATTTCGGAATCAATTGACAGTTTACAATGATAGGTTTGGGCATGGGAGCGGCTAGCACCGTTTAGGCCCGTCATTACACGACCACCTCCCCCACCTGATTATGCACTGGATGTTTTTGGGCTTCCCGGAGATCCTTGGGGTTGCAGATGGAAGGGAAGCTTAGCAGTGAGCTTTGCCAGGCCATTGAGAGATTGCCGAGAGCAGTTGACACTCCTGAGAGAGGATCAGATGACCTGGTATCCATACCCAGCATCCGTTTTGAGCAGACTTCCTACATATTGCCGTGCTGGTGAGGTAGTGTAGCGCTCGACCTGTCCGTTGATTTGTTACGAGATCGTCGAGTACCACCTACCGGGACGTGTGATGAGACAGTTTGGCCTCCGTCAGGTGATCCCGGCTGAGTTTGACACGGATGCCGCATTGCATGAGTTGACTAAGCGGGGCCGGGGAGAGGTGAACTGGCTACAGTACCATCATCGATATGTAGAGGAGTGGGCTAGACGACTACAGACGATTGTGCATGGCGAGGTTTCCACTGCACCTATCGCATTCGATGACCCGTATATGGAGTGGTTTCGTCACATCACACGGACTCACATCGCACCACCCTTACATGTGCCGCCTGTTGGTTCACAGCCAGTGTCAGCAGATATGTCCATTTTGGTATGATATTATATCTATGGGTTTTTGAATAATAAATTTACTTTTTATTTATGTTTTTCTGTTTGATATTGACTAATATAGTTTTTCAAACATTCTAGGTTAATACTATTGTTAGCATGTATCACATTGCGGTTGCAGCGGTCACTGGTGCGGATCATGCTGGTTACCTTCGGGCACTACAGGAGATTATTCATCAGGCAGGACCGGTGATCACTGCTATCGATCATGAGGAGAGGCTACGAGCCCCTGTTGACAGTAGGCAGACAGGTTCATCATCTCAGTCCAGACCATCACGTCCCAGCAGACTTCAGCCTGTCGGTAGACGAGCGCGGGGGCATCATGATACATATGGCCCCGATCCCGCAGACGATTTGCCCCCACCAGTTGAGTCAGACATCCCTAGCAGTTCTACAGCATGGGAGCGTTTGCCTGCGGACGAGACGCAGATACCATTTTCAGATCCTGTCGTCGACTATCGGACCCCACCCCCGGCTACATAGGCATATGCTTCACCCTCAGCAGATGTGGATGACTTCTGGTCTGGCGTTTTCCACATAGAGCCATTCCCTGCCTCTCCAGCATACATCTCACCTGTCCGCCTGCCCGTATCTCATACACAGGCATCAGTGGCGGCCCCCCAGGCTCCAGCTAAGTATTACACTCGATGACGCAGAGCACGAGGGATAGACATTTCATCATCGTCGCACTTTCCTATGGCTTTACAGACAGAGGAGGAGCATGAGCCATTAGCAGGAGAGACACATGTGGAGGACACATCGACAGCAACACCTGGCCAGGAGCCATGTGTGGAGGAGCCACCGGTGGTTGACGATGCGCCTCTACACCTAGACCGACCACGTCGTGCACGAAGGAGGCCTCCGTGTGGGACGGAGTGATCCATTACATTTTTGTCTTCTTAACATGTAAACACAAAACATGTTTTGTAAAAGTTTAGAATTAAAGATTTAGATTGGAGGTGTAATGCTATCGAAAACTATTTTGCTTATGTTTTGATTTAGTTTAATCATCCTTTATTTTATTCTCTAATTTAGCAATTAAGGAAGGAAGCGTTTATTTTTTTTGTTAATTGTTTGTAATGATTTATACTTAAAATCTGAAAATGTTATTGACTTTAACAGGGTTGTTGTTGTTGTGTTGATGTTTTACTGTTTGGGGGCTGGATTATATAAATTGTTGTGGGGTGGGTGGTTGTAGGGTGTCGTCAGTGGTACTGACGACATGATGTCGTCAGTGCTATCGACGACATGATGTCGTCAGTGCCATTGACGACACCTTTGGCGGTTTATGTAGTTAGCCTGATATCATCAGGGTGTCGTCAATAGCACTGACGACACCCAGCACATTTTTGTCAATATTCATCCCCGAGCCTATTTCTGTATATAATTAAATTAATATTATTATTTTTGTAAAAAACCCTCCTTGCAATGTTTTGAGCAAATCTCCTAATACTCACAAATAAGAGGCCCGTTTGGTTGCCTAAAAAAAAAAATAAATAAATAATAAGACTAGAATTTTCAGGAATTTTAGCAATTTTGTCCGGTTTGATTGCATAAAAAAAGAATTAACAACTTTTTTTTTCCTTTTTTATGTTTGGCAACGCTATCAAAAGTTACTAAAGTTTTTTTTTTTTTTTTTATTAAATAACCAAAAGTTTTTTTATATTTAACAATACTATCAAAAGTTGGTAAAATTTTTTTAATTTTTTATAAAACAACCAAAAGTTAAAAATTCTTAAAAGCTAGTTAAATTTTTTTCTAATTTTTTATTAAACAACTAAAATTATTAAAAATTCTTAGAAGTTAGTTAAAATTTTCTTCAATTTTTTATCAAACAAATAAAATTATTACGTTTAGTAAAGTTGTCGTTTTTCTGTTTACATTTATATGTTTATATTTTTTTGTTTTCTTTTGTCATTTTTTTTAGAAATAAAAACTGAAACTGCATTTAAAAATATAATTTTATTTATCATTATTAATTTTTTATTTTCATAAAATATTTAATTTTATTAGTTTTTAAACAGTAAATTGAATTTAATAAATATATTTCACATTAATTTAATTATATTACATATTAAAAACAACGGAATAAAATATAAAAATTAAATCATTTTAATCAAGTAAATATAAAATATATTAATTATAATTTAATTATATTATTTACTAAAAATAATTGAATAAAATATATTTCTTAATAATTTAAATAATTTAGTCATGATATTTACCAAAAATACTTTAATAAAATATATTTCATATTAAATAAATAAATTATTAAGTTTATTTAATTTCATTATGATATTTATTTAAAATAATTTAATAAAATACATTTCAGACTAATTAAATTAAATAAATTAAATTAATTATTAAATCAAATTAAATTAAATTAATTATGATATCTATTAAAATAATTTAATAAAATATATTAGTTGTAGCTTAATTAATTAAATTAATTGTAAAAATTAAGTAAAATTAAATAATTCAAATTTATTATCTATTAAAAATAATTTAATAAAATATATTTCATATTAATTAAATTATTATTAAATTAAATTAAAATAAATTTATTTTATTTTATTATTTATTCAAAATAATTTAATAAAATATATTTAATATTAATTAAATGAAATATTAAATTAAAATTATTTTTATTATTTGTTACAAATAATCTAATAATATATATTTCAAATTAATTAATTAATTTGATTTTATTTGATTATTTACTAAAAATAAATTAATTTTTAATTATGTTATTTATTAAAAATAATTTTACTTTAATAAAATATTTGAATAAAATAATTCATTTTAATATGATGCCATAAAAACAGAAAAGTGTTAAAATTGACAAAACATTTGCAATAGGAAAAAAAAATGAGTGAAAACACTTTTTTGTTTATGTTTTTCTATTTGAATTTTCAGTTTTTTAGAAATAAGAAAATATAAGCAAATTTAACAAATATATTTCTATTATTAGTTTACAAAATTTTGAAAATATAAATAGAAAACAAAAATGTTACCAAATGAGACTTAAAAGTTTCTAAAAGTTTATGAATTTTCAAATTTTTACTGAAAGTACCAAAAGTTTCAATTATTAAAAATTGCTCAAAATACCTAAAAGTTCTATTTTTTTGTGCAACCAAGCAAGCCCTTTTAGTTGCTAAAACTCTAAGTACATTTAGCAAAAATTTAAAATTTCAAAAATCTTTTAGGAATGGTTGGTTATTTTGTAAAAAATTGAGAAATTTTTTAATAACTTTTAGTCATTTGATAAAAGATTTTGAGAAATTTTTAGCTGCCTTTGATAATAGCAAAGTTTTCAAAAACATCCTTAAGGTGGTTTGGTTGTCAAAAATTCCTAATTTTTGACAACCAAACCACCTTAAGGATAATTTGCAAAAAAAAAAAAAAAGTCAGTTTTTTATTTTAAATGTTTTCATTGCATATGGATTTTTATTAAATTTAATTTTTAATAATTTTTAAGCATTTTTATACATATTTATTAAAAAATTACAAAGAAACAATTGAAAATATAAAAATTAAATACGCATGAAAGTTTGTTTTTTAATTTGCACGTAAATTTTTTGTTTTTGATTATTTTACTTTATAATTTTTTTTATTGATCGTGAATAACATACTTAGGGGTGTTTGGATGGCTAAAAAACTAAAAAGTTCGGTGTAAAAATGACAGTGACAAAATTTAATTGGAAAAAATTAATAATTTTTATAACTTTTTGTAATTTTTTGTAAAATTTGGTAAAACAAGCACCCCTTATAAATTAGCAAACTAAAAAGAAAATTAATTTGCAATAAAAAGTCATATGAGATCAAAAAAATAGAAGAAAACAAAATTTACCAACGGTCACAAAAAAATAGGAATAATGGCTCAAATCATTGAATAAATAGAAATTGAATCTTATTGTTATAATTATATTCATAAATATATAAAATATAAATAAAATTGCATTCTAAAATAATAAAAAAATTCCTAAAATAGAAAGTTTATTAAATATTTACTCTATTTTTCTTTATTTCCTGTAATGTTATTTTTTTAATTTTTACAAATTCCCGTCAATTGAAATATCGTCCAAATTCTAAAGATAGTGGCTACATTAGTAATTAGACAGTGATTTTTAAATGTATTATATACTTATAGTAATTTAATTTATAAATATAGTGTTTTCAATTTATTAGGACGGGGGCATACGTTGTGTGTGTTTATCTTTGATTAATTTTTTATTTTATTTAAAATAAATTAAAAAATTATCTCAAATAATAAATAATTGTTAATTAAATGTATTTAAATAGATAATAAGTATTTCTACATCTCTTTCAAGTGGTCACTAGTGTTGACCGGTCTAATATATGAAATTATATAATATTTTTAGGTAAAATATAATTTTAAATATATTATTAAATATTTTAGTAAAGTTGTATAATTTCATAAAACAATTATTAAGTTATTTTTTATATTTTTATTTATGTTAATATTAATGAGTCGATAATTTAATTATAATTAGTTTTTCATATAAATACCAAAAGTTGATATTTTACCAAAATTTAATTTGGCCCAATCATAAAAATTAAAATGTGTTCTAAAATATATATCAAATTACAACCTTACCCAATCAACTTGATTTCTTTTTTTATTGAAATTGTTTGTTAATTTTGATTTATGTTTTTATTTTTTAATTCTTTACTCATTTTACAAATTTAGCTTGAGTTAGAAATACTAGTAATCTTAATTTCATTAAATTAATTTTTGACTAGTTTTATAAAAATAACTCAAATTAAAAATATTATTTTTTTAATTGTATGATATAATTTAAAAAAATAACTCAAATACTGAGTATTATTGATTAGATTTTTAATTGATAGTCAGCATGACTTATTTAATTTTAAAATTGAGCTTAAAAAAATTTACTGTGTAGTCTAATTAATATTTAGGTACTTCCATACCTAATTAATAGTAAGTATTTTTTTATATTAAATTTAAAATATACTACGAGTTATTATTGTGAAAAGAGTTAAATTTTTTCTTACATATAATTAATTTTTCTTTTTTTACATATAATTAATTTTTCTTGTAAGCCTAATTAATTATTTAGATATGTAAATTTTGCAAAGATAGTTAGCTAATATTGAGAATGTCACACAAGATTTGTTAATAATTTTTCAATGATTTTGTAAAAATGACTTAAATTAAAAATATTATTATTAATTTAAAAAAATATGTACCAATTTAAATTTAAAATTAGAATTCAGAAAAAATCAATCCTAAAATTAATTTTATTCAAAGATTTGTAAAAAAAATAAAAAAATAGAATGATGAATATATAGAGTGCACATAGGATTTAATGATAATTTTTAATTAGTTTTATAGAAATAACTCAAATAAAAAATATTATTACTAATCATATGTGCTTTATAAAATAAAATAAATATAGTTAATATGACCAATTTAAATTTAAAACTATTTAAAAAAATAACTACTCCTTAGCCTAATTAATATTCGGTAATTTTAAATTTTAAAAATACTAAGAGTTGTTATGGGAGAGATAACCTAATTATTATTTATGCTTTTTCTTTTTGCTTTTTCATTTAATTCTATTTTTTTAGTTTTAAATTAATTACTAACATATTTGAAATATATGAAGTTTACAATTATATTATAAGTAAGTCCTATTTGTTCAGAACAATCCAAACAAGTGGATCCCCTTTCGAATTCGGAAACCATGCAGGTGGGTCCCTTTTTGGAACCCAAGTAAGTAGATTTTTTTTTTCAGAACTCATGAGTTCTTTAAAATTTATCAAAATAATATGCCACAATTCTAATACTTTCATAAGCAAAAAAAAAAAAAAAAAGATAGAATTGTAGTGTTTTAGTGATGTAAGATAAAGAAACAAAAGTTTTATGAATGAGAAAAGAGAAGAAAAAAAAAGAGAATGAAGGAATTCTAAAAATAATTCATAAATCTATAAAAGAAAAGAAAAAGTGAAATAGAGAATAAAGAAACATGCCACGTAGGATAAGAGTAAAGGAGAGAGAAATTACATTATTTTAATATCTATACTATTATGCTAAAAGAATGTAGTTCCTCTTTCCTCTCCTCCTTCATCCTAATCCTACATGGCATGGTTCAATACTCTCCATTCTCTAAATACTCTCTTCTCATTCATTCACAAAAAATTGACTTGTTTTTGTCCCATATCGGTAGATAAATAGAACTTTACTTTTTCTTTTGTGTATAAAGCCATTAGGATTGTGGCAAATGATCTTAATTAATGTGAAAATTTATGAATTCGTGAAATAGGTCTATTTGTTTATTGGTCCATTATAATTGGACCCATTTGCTTATTATTTTGTTATAGTTGTAAAATTTGTATCTAAATATTAATTTAGGAAAGGGATTTGAAATTACTGAATATTACTTAAATTTTAAAAAAATTAATATATTTTTAATTTAAAAGCACCAAAAAAATGCCTAAATGTTAAAATTAATAAAAATACCTAAATAATAATATTTAGATTTATGAGTAATAGTATTTATAAAAATTTAAATTTGTCATGTTGACAATTAGGTCAAAAAATTATTTTAATAAGATTTTTAATTCAAGTGAATAATTAAAAAAATATTAGTGTGTATTAAAAATTTGACTAACATTTTAAAATAAAAAAAGACTAGGTTAATTAAGTAAGTTTGAGATTCAATATATATTTTAGAAACAAATTAGATTTTTAGAATTGAGTCAGATTAAGATTTAATAAAACATAAATTTTTAATATTCATATAAAAACATGATTTTAATTAATTCTATCTACTTATTAAAATTGACATAAATAAAAATTATAAATATAAAAAATAGTTTAGTAATTATCATTAAAAATTATACAACTTCATTAAAATAATTATAATATATTTAAAAGTTTATGTTTGCTAATAAAAAATTATTATATAATTCCGTTCATCGCACATGTGAATGTGGTTATAATATATTTAAGAGTTTATTTTTGCTAATAAAAATTTATTATATAATTCTGTGTATCGCAGGGTGAACACTAGTTATAATCTACATTGGTGGTTACGAAATATTAATGAAAGAAAATAAAGATTTCACCATTTAGTTTATTAATTTTTTAGTTTTTGTAAAAATCTAGAATTTTCGATATTTATTTTGAATTTATTATACCTAAATTTATATTTTTTATCCATTTAAATTTTATTTAGATGTATAAAATATGGTTTTTAAATTAATTTGCATGGCATGCATTTATATTCACATGCATGTGTAGGTGTGTCTGGTATGTGTGTGTATTTGAATATTAGCTGCATATATTTCCATTGGTAGCGATATAAGGCAAAGTTTATTGGTTGAAAGGTAGGGCAAGAAATTAATACTGTGGGGGAACCCAAGGGTTAGTTGATGGAAATTCAAATTTTAGTGTGGGAATTGGAGGTATATTGATGGAGGATCTTATGAGGTGCATGTATCTGTGTAAGAGAGTGGGAGTCTCTTTATCTTGTTATTTAAACCCCTCACCACCATTTTTCCAGCTTTTTATTCCATACTTGAGACTTCCATACACACTTTCTTTCCTACTCATTTTTCTTCTTTCTTGTGTGAACTAGTTATAAAAAAAAAAAAAAAAAAGTACCCACCTTAATCATTGGGAAATACTGGCTAGAGATAAATGTAAGCATGAAAGTGTGGAGCTAAGATTGTCAAAGGGTATTTTAGAAAACCAACTTGATTTGATGGATACTTTAGCGTTTATATACATTTTTCAATGTGTATGTGCAAGGTAGGGGGAATTTTATGTTTACGAAAGGATTTTTCTTAATCATATATGTGTGTATATATATACGTATATATATAGTAGAGATTATACATGCATGTCAGTTATGATTGATGAAATCCAAGATATGTGCTTAAGGAGATTGTAAGAGAAAGTTATATGATATGATACTTCGTTGGGCCTAAATTTTCTTTTGATATACATATGCATATGTTTTGATTAGAAAGTAATGAATACATGCTTTTTGAAAATAAAGGTTCATATGAATATGCATATATATATATATATATATATATAATCATATTTATATAATAAAATAGGACAGTTTTTGAAAATATCCCTCTCATAAACTAAGATCTAACAATTAAAAATTATTTTTTTTCTTTCATTTAATGAATAGGATCATTTTTATATTTTTAACTTCTTATTTAATTTTTATTTTAGTGGATTCCACTGTCAGTTATATCATAAAATAGTCTAGGCATTCTAAATTTTATCATATTTCAAAGGTGAAAATCATATGCAAACTAAAATTACCAATTTAAATTCTGCCTAATTATGGTTTCTAAGAAGTTGAATATTTCAAATTAAAACACCATAATTTATGCTTTCTTTTATGATGCTCATCAACTTAATTAAAGAGAGAAAGAAACCAAAACACATGTAGTAACTACTAAGATTTAAAGTTTTTGAAAAAAAAAATAAAACTCATGGATTATCATAGTTTTTTTTGATTTAAAATTTTTGTCCAAAGTTTCAACTATATAAAAAAACTTACACACCAAGAAATAGCACATTCGACAACCAAATATTTGGTCGCTAATACCTTTTGTTGACCAAACTATTTTTGGTTGCCACTTGGTCATTGAAGCTTAGTTGCAGATAGTTTGTTGGCCAAGTTTATACTTGGTCACTAAAGATGAACATTTGCTCACTAAATTTTGGTCACTAAAGGTACTATATATTTACAAAAATTGGACATTTTCAGTGATCAATTGGTCGCTATTTGTTTTATATTTATATAATATTGTGATATTCTTGATTGCTAAAGGTCTAACTTTTAGTAGCCATTTGGTCGCCCAAGGTTAATTTTTATGCGATTAATTGGTCGTTAAATCTTCTCTATTTATATAACAAGGTACTACCTTCAGCGACCAATTGGTTGCAAAGGGTTAATTATAAATTTCGAAACCTATACTAGTTTTTGTGGTTTTCATATTATTTTCGGTGCAAATATAAGAATTAAATTATCAATATCTACAAAAATACAAACATGACAACCGTGCAAATAAACCAAAATTCACATTTTTAATTACAAAATCAAACCACCACCAAATCAAAAATTACAATCAACAATTGTTCAACAGAGAACCATTAACTAAAAGTTCAAAGTCCCAATAATTAATAGTACTTCATTAGTTATACGTCAAATCCTTGAACACCAAAACAAGCAATACATAACATAAAAATAAACAAGTAGGTTTTCAACAACATCGTTGGGATTTGCAGCGGTTCCAATTGTGAGGCAATAACTGATAGTAGCACCTTAATGTTATAATATAGAATTAGATAATGAATAAAGGCATATATGAAGATGAGAGATGAGATAACCATATATAGACAATGAAAGGGGGTCATACGTATTTGATAGAGATGAGAAATGTGTTCGTATGTTTTTTATATAAACAAGAGGCCTCGTGAAGTTTTGCACCCCGAGAAGCTTATTTTGACTTAAAACTACAACTTTCATTACTATATTTTAAATCATATACTAGAATAATGCTTTGTTTTTTCTACAAGTTTCCTAGGCCCTGAGGGAGGTTCCATATGTGTTTGGCAGAAATGAGGGGGGTCGCGTGAGGTTTTGCATCCTAAGAAGCATATTTCTGATTTAGAACTATAATTTTCGCTACTAAATTTCAAACTGTGCACCAAAATGATGCTCATTTTTTTTTCTACAAGTTCCCTAGGGCCGAATGAGGTGTCCGTACATGTTTGACAGAAATGAGGGAGTTGCGTGAGGTTTTGCACTCTAAGAGGCCTATGTTTGACTTACAACTACAACTTTCATTACTAAATTTCAAATCGTTTAATGTAATGATACCTGGTTTGTTTCTATAAGTTCCTAGGTCCCAAGGGTTGTCTTTGTATGTGTTTGATAGAAATGAGGAGGTGTGTGAGATTTTGCATCCTGACCTATTTTCTACAAGTTTCCTAATCTTGAGAGAGGTGCCCGTATAGATGGTAATTTTATCCATACTCAATTAGCACTTGCCAGTTATAGATAGGGTATACCATACCCACAAAACTAATAAGATACTAAAATATATCTTGGTCAGCATGAGTAGGGTATGTGTAAGAAAGTTCTATATACTCTAAACTTTCAAACTTTTCTTTTTTCAACTATATTGATAATATATAATTTTTGAACTTCTTTTCAACTATACATATAATACAAATACAAGAATAAAAACTGCAACTAGAATGGGAAAACTAGTTGGCATATTAAAGTATGGAGCTGTTTAAATAATTTTTAGTAAAAGAAGATTATATATATAAAGTTATGTAACTGTTCAAATAAGAGTCATTTATAATATAAGTTAAGCAACTAGCAGGGTCTCTGAAGCCATAGTTCTGGGTTAAGCCATGTTTAAGTTAAAACCAGAGTCCCCATTTGCTATTTTTTTTTTTTTTTTGGGTCTAATGTTTCTTTATCAGATTTGGAAAACAAAACTCTATCGAAAGAATTTGAAAACCTCTCGTCAAAAACATTGCTTACCAACCTTACCTAATTTCATTGCGATGCCTTCTAATACAAAATGGCGAAGATGTAGCAAAGGAAGTCTCTTGGCCACCATGGGCCGATAGATTTTAGTAATAATAAAAAAAATGCAAACATATAATAATCTACACCAAGTATTTGCTTTATAAGATCTGATGTGACCAACATTCCCACACCATTTATCAAGGTGAGATATTTATAAATCTTTTGAAATGGTAATTTGCATGAGCCAATCTTCTTCATCTTCCAATACACTGACATTGATTTGTTAAGGAAAAGGAATTCATCTTGTTAAAGAAAATCAATGCAATAGAAAAAGCCCATTGAAGAAGAATTTGTCCAAAAAAACATACACAGTTCAGCTATTCCTTGCTAGATAAGTAAGTTGCAACAATAGATACATCAAGAAATAGATATTTTTCACAAGAGTGGTGTAGTTTTTACTTTTGTTATAAAAATTAAATTGAAATTCATAAAAAAAAAACTTGTTTTCTTCAACCATTGATTACAATAGTTTTTGTCTTGAATTAATTTTTTCATTTCAAGCTAGAACCAATAAACTACATGATGTCAGTGCATCATAGAGTAGATGACACTGCTATTGAATTCAACCATACCTCTCTAGTTTTTAGTTGACTTCATATGTTATTTCAAGTGAAACTCACCCAATTAGTTGTATCAAAATAAAAGTGGAACAATTTTGGAAAACTAAAAAGCATATATCTCCAAGAATGAAAGCATAAGAATGAATTTATAAGCATTAAATAGAGTTGATAGAATCAGGTGGCATTTGGCCCACTAACAAAAAATAAAAAGTAAAATAAAAAAATAACTTTTACCAATTTTTTCCAACTTTCTACGCTAAACACAAGCAACTTTTGTCAACTTCTTCCAACTTTCACAAATTTTTACTGAAGACCTAACTACCAACTAAGTGTAACATGTCAAAAAAAAGTGCAAATTTGCATCTTTTTGGGGTGCCCAAACGGCTAATATGCCTAGCTCGGTTCATATTGGTTCAATCAAATTTTATTAAAGAACTAAGAGATATTTAGCAATCCAATAATTTCTTAACCGTGTCCAATGCCAATCTATGCATGCATAGCACGCAAATGTTGATGTCAAGGAATAGAAAATGATCAAAATTCTATACGTGCTCATTAGCTTCCTATATGAACAAGACAAGAAGAAAACATTACGTCTCATAAAAAGATCACTATAAATTAGCCCTTCGGCTACATAATTGGATTAACAAATTCAATAATGTCAAACTCAATTTGCAAGCAATAGAACGTTATACGCTTGAGCTTCACTCAGTTGCCAAATCAATAAGACATCCTCTAATGAACTTCCAAATAGAGCTTTACAACAAACTATCTAGGCTCAGCTGCCTCTGCTCCAAAATTCCCTCTAGAATATACATTTGAACTCTCCCAAATGGACAAGTCTCGCATTGTGCGAAAGAGGTTCCCATTATCATTATCACAAGGAAGAAGTTGAGTTCTCCATTTGTTAACAAATTTCCCATTTTCAATTCTAAAACTAGAGCCCTTATTTACTAATTTTGTTTTCCCCACCATCCTAGTGGGTTCTGTTAATTATAAATAATACACCTAATCGTTAAACATCCATTCAGAAATCATAAATTCTTGCCTAACTTTTTCCTAATAGTTTAGCCTTTACATTTAACTAAGTAAACACAAGAATACTATTTCACACAAAATGTCTAACACATAATATGTAATTCCAATAAAGCAAACATCAAATCATATGAAATTATCTGGTTCCTATTAAAAGCCAAAGTATAGATGTGTGCATCTGTGACTGTTCAGATTTAATTAGCCAAGAATCTACAAAAGATCAATATCAAATGAAACACCATAACATTGTTAAGTTACTGAGGAAACATAAGAAAAAGAGTTCCTAAAAAGAAAGTTTAGAATCGAAAACATATCAATTGAGACCCAGCGAAAAGAAGTCGCCAATCAAATGATCCACATCTAGTTAATTTAAATGGCCATAGATTTTAATTCTTAAAAGAAAATTAAAAACAAGAAATGTGACAATTTGATTTTTATTTTCTTCTTATGGCTATTGTTTCTTAGTAGCCAAATAAACACCCACACACACTTGTGATGGTGCCACAAATAACAATATCGTTTTTCAACTCAATTGACATGGTCTCGCTATTCAACTTCAATAAAAACTAAACAAACCAACCCAGCCAATGGGGAGAGGAAAAGGGAGAGGGGGAGAGAAAGAGAGAACCTAAAATTGTCGGTGGTGGAGCACTTAACAGCAACGGGTAGGTGGAGCACCAAGCAGCAATGGGCAAGTGAAAAAATAGCTAAGGCTAAAACCAAAAATTTGGGGAAACTAAAATAGAATGATAGGCTGGGAAAGGGGAAGAGAAAAATGATTTTGGGAAAAACTAAAAATCTTGTTACAGAACAATGTAGTTTTAGATTAAATCATATACCTTCGTCGACTAATTGGTCAGGAAAGGTTTGCAAAAAATTTAAATTATTTGGCGACCAAACTATATTTTGGTTAGCAACTATCAAAGTTGGCACCCAAAATTGTGAGAGAATTTTTTTGGACTCTAGATTTTGACATTTGGCGATTAAATAATATTTGTTCCGCGAAGCATAAACTTTTAGTGACTAATAAGTCACCAAAAGTATATCTTTTTAGTGACCAAATTTTTTTTGGTCGGTAAAAGTAAACTACCAGCCACCAAAAAAATTTTGGTCGGTAAAAAATATCCTTTAGCCACCAAAATTGAATGTGGTCAAGAAAAATGGTCGTTAAAGATGCTATTTTTTTAAAGTGTTAATACTAATTTTGTTCAAAGTCCGTAAGCACATGTTATTGTTAGTTTTTCATAAAAAATAACCATATATTGTTGAGTATGATTGTGGAATCTATGATATGAATTTCTTTTTTTTTTTAAAGCTATAAAAGGATGCTATGCAATATAAATCTATATTGAGAATACAATGTTATGAGGCCATGTTTTGATTATGAGGATATAAATCTGAGTATTGATATATATATATTTGTTCCATAAAAAAATCATTGATAATTTTTATAAAATTTTATCTTTTGGTACTATCGTCTGGATAAAGTGATATCATCGTCCATATGAACTGCTGTAAATTTTAGTCATTTGGATGATGATGTACCAATGTCGGGATGATAATCTGCATAACTACTATTGTTCGGACAATTGTGCACCAATGTTCGGATGAAATACACTTTTTCAGCAACTTTTTTTTCTTTTTTAACTTCTCTCTAAATGTTTCCAGTCAATATAAAAGTAAAAATACCTTCTTAAACAACTCTTTGCCTACATAAGATATGAAATAATTTTCAATTAGAGATTTTTTATTTAAAATGTAACCTTATCCTATTTGATTGAAATGCCTTCAAAATTCATCCATAATGTTTTGAACTAAAGGAATTCCTAATTTGATTGACTATGTATATCTAGAATTAATTTTATATGTGTTCTTGAAAGTTGTTTTCTTGGTTAAACTTATGCATGAATCAGGAGACAAGAAACTTAGACCCTAATGAAATCATTTCATAAAATTTATTAAATTAAAAGATAAACATAAAAACCTAAATTAGTAAGAACTCTTGTGTATGATGTGCTGTTGATTATGGGAAGTATGATTAGAGTTTGATTTTTGCTATTGGGGTCATATAGGATACTGAAAGAGTGGGTACTAGTACCCATTGATAGCCCTTAAACCTACGGATGATAGTGTTACCAATAGGTTAAAAGCCTACGAAGCGTATGTACGACTTATTATAACGTATATTATGTTGAGACTGTGAGACTGGTTTGCCTATTAAACTAAGATGTGATAGATTGAGACTACGACGCTAAAGCCATAAGTGATATGATAAGTACATCTGGAATTGCGGGACCAATTATAACTCATGGCTAAGGCTTGGGGATTTGATTTGAATTTAATTCTATGGCCTCAGACTAACATTGCAGGTATCTAACCCATAGTATAGTATTGATATGTAATGATGTATATGATGTGATGAGGATTATTTTAGCATGAGACTGCAGGATCATGACAATGTAGTTGTTTAATTGGAACAATATGATTTAATATGAAAATTATGGATTTATTGTGAAGTTGATAAGATCCTAACATACATAATTAATATTAATTAAGTGTTGTTTCCCTTGCATGATTAAGAAATATTATCTTATATGCATATTTTGAGTACACGTGGTTTAGTACTCACATTCTATAGTTGATAATGTAGGGGTTGATGCTCGTGATGAACTTGTGGGTTAGCTAGTAGGTCTTGTATTGATGTTGTTGGAATATCTGTTTTATATGCATTTAAATATTTGCTTTGTGATGTAAAAAGTGTGGTTTTGAGCCCAACCCATTTTTGTGGCATGTTTAGGCAACCCTTTTGAGGCACTTTTTTTTTTTTTTTGAGATAATAGAATATTTAAGATATTAAATATTGAATTATTTAATTTACTTTTGCTGATATAGTATGATTTGTATAGATTGGAATATATTTTTGTGGTTTTGTCCCCACAACCCTAGGTTGTGGATTTCGGGGTATGACAGTTTCACCAACTATTCCTAGTTTTTTTTTTTATTGTAATAATGTAATAAAGAATAAAAATAATTTTATTTTATATGAACAACAATCGGCTTAGTCAAATGAACTGTGAATAATTTGCATGACTTATGGGTTTAAATGCGTTTGGTACTAATTTTCACTAATTTTGCTAATGTTTTAAGTTAGAAGTGGTTTTAAAATATAACTAGATCATTTTATAGAGTTCACGGATTTACTGATTCAATTAGTCAAATCAATATGAATTTTAAAAAATTGATTTTGAGATGCAACAAAGGTGACAACAAAGATGGAAATTTAATCATCACATATTGAGATTTAAATGATAAAGTTCAAAACAAATATGAGATAAATAATAAAAATCAATGCGGGTATGCGACAGGTTAGGAATCTGTCATGTCAACCCAAAGTTGCCCAAATTACCACTTAAATATACATTTAATATTATAATAGCACAAAAAGAAAACATATTAATAAGAAACAATAAACAAATACATGATTATTTATATTTTATATTAATATGATTTATGTTATTTTAATTTTTATTAATATAATTATGAATATTATTTTTATTTTACGCTAGAATATATATATATTTTACCTTTGACGTCTTGGTTAGTTTAACTTTACTCGATTAATTAAGTGGAGCAAATATGATATTGAGAAGTTCAACTAACAAAAATATGGGGGTGAGTATAGAAAAAGCATTTTTCATTAGGGTCAAGGTAAGGTTATTATGATCTGTATGATATATAAGTATTTCATTCATTATAATTCAATTTGATATTGTTTATATTTCAGTATGAGATATACTTAGGTCAATTGCCTAAGTTTAGTATTTTAAAAAATCAAAATATTTTCAAAGTCAAAAAATCCCTGTCACATCCCGAATTTCATGACCTAAGGGGTGAGTGAATTATGTTACACACAACAAGCATTGAATGTACATACTCCTTGATTAGAGCCATCACCACTCTAGAGCATACATTCATAATCTATATTGATAAACTAATAATAAAATAAAATTAAATAAGCCTTGGTTTAACTAGGCAATAGTGCTCCAATCACAGTCCCAACATAATAATAAAAATCTTGACCTTATGACCTTACAACCCAATCGAATAAATTCAAATAAAATATTATTACAATTTTGGCTAATTTAAAATAATAGCAATTCAAATAATCTAAAATTGAATCTAACGCAGCGGGCCTTACCTAGTTGTTAAGATCCATACCTGGACACATTCTATATGAACGTGAGTATTGATCCACTTGTACTCACAATGCATAATAAAAACATATATAATATGCAGTAACAATTTAAATAATATATAATTCTTATGTAATCAATGTCCGATAATCTTATATCAATTTAATAACTCACATAAAATAATCTTATATCAATTTAATAACTCACATAAAAAACTAGCAATCATAATAAAAATCAATAACTCAATCACCAACATAATCAAATATCTCGTTATCATTTTTCTTTTATTTCTTTACCATTTTCATATCATCGCATCATAGTCATGGGGTAAATACTACCAACGCCATTTTTATGGGCTAACACCCAATGGAAACGATTAACCAAAAACATCGCCATTTTTTTATATCAATACCCAAGGGCCACGATTAGGTAGAGAACCATCATGTTGTAGGCTACCGATCTATTGGCATGAAGACTAACACCTGTGCAGGTTTAATGTCTTTCTACCCACGATGAATCTCTGTACCTTTCCTATTTTACTAGTATCCATTAACTCTGTAATCACAAAATTATTCACATTTTATTTGTCTCTATTATTATTATTATTATTATTATTATTATTATTTCAACGTGACTTTTATAACTACTCATCAAAACCAACCACTAACATCATATAATCACTTCAATAACCAACACTTTCCATTTCATATTAAAGCACTTCATATGCATATTTCCTTTAATAAAATAAATTATCCACACATTTCAAATTTGGTGTTCTAAATCATATATTTTCTATTTATTTAATTATTTCATATTATTTTTTATAAACTAATAACGTGTTATATAATTAGCTATTAGTTATGTAGAAAGTATTTATATATTAATTTAATGTTGTATTAAAAATAAACTCTAAGGAGAAATTAAAATTATCTACGATAGAAAAGAAAAATATAAATTTAAGAAGAAATATAAAAACAATAAATAGTTGAGATTAAAATATTTAACTAATTTTATCACTCTTATTATTATATATATTTTACACAGATCATGTTTTGTTAAAAAGTGTTAAGTGATTCGCAATTTAAATTTTTTTATGTATATGTATAACGTACATATATTGCATGGCACACGCCGCACTTGCAATGCTTTTTTTTTTTTTTTAAGGTTATGACAAAGCAAATCAAATATATATATGTATCATGCAGAACAAAATTTTAAGAACATGGTTGACTAGAGGAAGTAATGATAGCTGAGCTTCTAATGTTGCTTAAATTTAATCACATTTTATATAAAATAAATATATAAAAATTGTCACAACATTTCTATTTGTCATATATGTAACTAAAATGCATTAAATCCCTATTTCAAATGTTCAAATGAAGCAAAACAGAAGTCCACAGATTGCAGGCAAAAACCACATATATTCAAGCTATTAATCTTAACATCAAAATAATTATACCAATAGTTTCATTACACTTATATTAGCAAAACTATGAAATTAATTTAAAATTTGTGAAGATTTAATACACTTGCCCGGTCTTGATTTTACTTCCCACTCTTAGCTCACTTCTTCACAAACCAAGCTCATTTTTATCATGTAACAAGTGTGTGTGCTTGACATGGTGCCTAAACAAAAAAAAAGATTTTTGCTGTAGCTTTCCCTTCCCCATTCATGCGGGGGAGGTGACTCGGTGCGGCGACAAAACTTAATTATTATTATTGTTATTATTATTTTTTTAACATACAAGATCCTATATATATGTGTATAATATATGTGTGCAGTTAGTGCAAAGTTTGCAAATGATAAGACTACAAAAGTCTAATATATGCGTGTGCACGCGCGCGCAGTTAGTGCAAAGGCTGTATAACAATACTTTAATTTGTTTTAAAGTATATACATATACACGTAGCATATTGGCGGCGGCTATATTTCACGTGGGTGATTTGGTTTATTTTTCTTTTTCTGGTTATTACACCCCTGCATGCATATATAGACGATAGTTCGTTGGTATGGTCGTCCGTACATTTATGTTTCCATAGTTTTCTGATTGCTTTCCACTAACTCAGTTTTAATATATGTATATATATTCATGGGTCAATGACTTACTCATAAACTTGCATGCTTTTCCAAGTGGCAATGTGTGGCCATTTCACTTCTACACATATGTATACTTGCATGCATATGGGTTGATGATTGAACATGACAATTGAGCTAAGAGAGAGACCTTTGCAAGCTGAGAAAGGGCTTGAGAAATATATTGTATGTGTTTGTGCACTATATGAAAAGAAGAAAATAAATTAAAAGAAAGAAAGAAAGATGAAAAAGATGAAGAGGAAACCTAAGCCTTGCATTCTCAACATTTTCTTGCATCTTGGAGCTTTAGCATAAAAAGTAGTAGTTTCTAAATATCTCTTACTGCATACATTACCTTGATCCTAGTAAGCAAATAATAATTAATATGTATAGTCTTGGGTCGATTTTGAACTATTATACCAAAATAGGATAAAAAACGTTAGTTGAGTAAACATTTTTGCTTAATTAAACTCGTTTGTTAAGTAAACGATTTAAAGTCAAAGTTTGAATCAAACTTGTAAAGACCCAAAATTTTAGATAAATAAAATTTTATTTATTGATTGATTCTAATTTTTATTTAATTTACATTTATGTTTTTTTTTTAATTTAAATTATTTTTAGGATGGCATGTTATTTAACTGCATGAATATGTGTAATGCTAGGAGGTATTTATATATATGAGTTGGGTGAGTTTCTAATGGTCAAAAGAGGGGGTGGCTTCCTATTGGGTGAGATAAAGGTGAGTTTTTATTGGAAGAGAAGAGAGGTGCATGGATGATGATTGGTTGAAGGGAAGGTGAACTTCTATTGGCCAAGAAGGGTGGCAAGGATTTATTGTGCAAAGGGAGAAGCCTCTTACAAAGGCTTATGTAAACCCTTCTTCATATGGTCTTCACCTTTTTCTTCAAAAAAATAAAAAAAAAAAATCTAATATATACATCTAGTAAGGGAGATACATATATATAAGAGTTATTATATATATATACAATTTTAGCCATCGAGAATTTTGTTTGATTGTTTGAAGAAAAAGAAGAAAGTTTCTTCCTACGTCTTTTCAAAGAGCCTGATTCATTTCCGTGGGACTCGGAGTAAGTTTCTACCAGGATTTTCGTAAAGGAAAAGGAAAAAAGGGGGGCCAACTTAAGTTGGTATTTACACTTTTGCATATCGATCATCTACGTGTACAGTGAGGTAGGTGGGTTTAGCATATACGTTTATATTTCTTTCATGTTTTGCAAAAAGAAAAATATTAGATTTGATTTTATGCATATGTGTTTGAATTGAAAGTTTGAGTTATGTATTGATATAGTTACCTGAAATCTGGAAATTTCTGTATAGAAACTTGTACACTGTTTTTTATATAAAACTCATAGTTAGAGATTGAATTCAATTTTGATATTTTTTTGCAGCGTAACTAGGCATGTAGATGAGTATCCAATAAAAATTTCATATTTTTTTGAGTTAAGATGGATTTATTAAAAACAGTCAAACTTGACTGTCAGGTTGGAATTTTTGTGCTAGGATCAACGTGATGTTTTTATATAAAATTTATACCAAAATGTTGAATTAATTTCAAAAATTCTTACATGTGAAATATTATAATCAAAACAATATTTTGGAAAAAATTTATATTTTTTTTGAGCTAAAATGAATTTTATAAAATTCGAGAAAGTGGACTGTTTAGTTTAAATTACTGTGGTGGCAGCAGTCTGATTTTGGTATAAAAGGTACACTTAGACACTAAATTAATTTTTGGAAATTTTACACATAAAAATAGGCATATTGAAGAGTCTACAGTAAAATTTTTATAATTTTTAGAGTAAAATTTAATTTTATAAAAATAGTGAAATCTGCTTAATGTTCTGTATTGTACACCGATACCAGTTCGGTTTTTGGTATGAAAGATATATAAATAGGGGTCAATTTAATTTCTGAAAGTTTTATATGTTAAACTAGACATATGAAAGAGTCTCCTGTAAAAGTTTTATAATTTTTAGATTGAAATTGAATTTTTTAAAAATTGTGAAATTGGGCTGTTCTGTGTAGACTTAAATAGAGATACCTATTTAGTTTTTTTTTTTTTAAATCTGTAACATTTGGCTACATGTATAAATTGTAAGTTTTGTTTTATGAAACTAGAGTTGATTATAAGCATTGTAGGCATGTGAATTAGCTGAAAAATGTTTTATTTTCTATTTTACTTGAATCGTCAAATTTTAACCCCTAAATCATTCTTTGTGAAGACATGCTCGATACAAATAAATATTATTTGTTACGTAAGTTGCATATACATTCCTAAATATGGTTGCATGATATTTATTTGATAAATCTTGTATGAGAATATTTTTATGGAAGGGCAACATGAAATTTAAGCCCAAAATACATTCACACTTCATAAAACTTATAAAGTAAAGGGAAAAAAAAAAAGAAACCAAATTTAAGGAGAACATTATGCATGATGTGCTGTTAAATTAAAGGACATTGTTTGAGATTGATTTTTGATATTGGAGTCGTTAAGGGTACTTGAAAGAGTGGGTTCTAGAGTCCAAGGGTCAAAAACCCCAAAACCTGCGCAGGATGGCATAGCACAGCCAGTAGGTTAGAAACCTACTGAGTGTATATATACAGCTTACAATAGCATATCTTAGTATCGGGATTGCGGGACCGGTTTGCCTTTTAGGGTAAGGTGAGATGGACTATGACTGCGGAACTAGGGCCACGAGTACATTTGGAACTGCGGGACCAATTATACCTCATGACTGAGGTCTGGGGATTTGATTGAGTACATCTAGGACTGCGAGACTAGTTGTACCCCATGGCTCAGGCCTAGGGATTATTTTGGTTTAGTTCTATGATCACAGACTAACATTGTAAAGTACTTGACCCATAGTATGATATAGTGATGTGTATTGTGATTGAGTTGATGGGTAATACATAGCATGAAACTGTGGGCTCATGACTAAGCTATTGTTTAATTTAAGATGACATGGTGATCTTATTGTGAATTTGAGATAGAGTTTATTAAATTTTAAAGTTTGATTTAGTGTTGTTTGCCTTGCATGTTTTAAGGAATATAAACTTATATGCTTATTTCTGAGCACACGTGGTTTAGTGCTCACCCCCTTACAGCTGATTTTGCAGGGGCAAATGCTCGTGAAGGATCTGTGAGATACACTAGCTAGACATTAGCTATTGGTTATTTATCTCATGTATGTTTGGATATTTAGCCTTGGGCCCAATTTGAGGCATATTATTTGTAGCCCTTGGTAGTATTCCGTTAAACCATTGGAGTATTCTAATGTGGGATTTCGTTATTATTTATCGCTTTCGTTCCGATTAGTATTTTTGTACGTTGAATTATAATGATTATGGGATTAGTCCTCGTGTTCCCGGGTTGTGAAAATTCAGGGCGTGACAGAATAAAGTAAAATGTTTTACATATTTTTGTCCTAACATAGTTTCAAATCAAACCTAATTTTAACATAATTTGCACTAATTTACAAGTCAATCCACATTCAAACCAATACACATTAAAAATACAAATTGAGTAACTCACCTAAAATTAAATTTCAAACAAGAACCCAAACAAATTTTTGATTTCAACCAAAGGAAGATTAATAATATCAAACACAAAGAGCATCAATATCTAAGACTCATCTTCTTCAAATCATACAACCTGAACCAAAGTCTCAAAGCATTCAAAGTCAAGCACTCAAATCATCCAAAATCAAGCACTCAAAGCATCCAAAATCATGTACTAAAAAACTCAAAAGCAGTGAATCGAGACAAAACTGTAAACATATATATATAGCCCAGGTGAAGAAGAAGGCTTACATTATTTAGCTATTGGAGATGGAAATGACAAGGTAGCTGGAGCAACCGGAGTAGCTTTAAGCAGCCTAAGCAGTTGACCATTGGAGAGAGAGACAGAGACAGGGGAGGGCAAATTGGTGTCGAGCTTTGCGCAGTTTGTATGTATAACAGGGTGTCGTCATTGGGCCCAATGACACCCTTTGGGATGATGAAGTGGTGTCATCAAATGCATGTGCAACATGGGGTGTTGTCGACCGAATGTACATGCAGGGATGGCCTACTGGGCAATTCGGCAGTTTAATGAAAGTTTGGGTGATGCAGATGTTCTTCGGAAGTTACAATTGAATGAAATTAAAGAGTTATGTAATGATACTTTTGAAAACGTAAAGAGTGCCAAGACTAAAATGAAAGATTTGCATGACAAGTACATTTTTAGGAAGTCTTTTCATATAGGCCAGAAAAGTCTTGATGTATAATTCTCAGTTACACCTCTTTCCAGGCAAACTTCAGTGACATCTAGTGGGGTCGTTAGTTCTGTGAGTGACACCAAACGCAATTCTGGATATTGTTCTACCCTAGCTTATTTTTGTATATTGTATAATTAATATATATATATTAACGTAAAATTCTTGGTAAGCAAATATTATTGAAAAATAAAAAAAGATAGTACAATTTAAACAAAATTTAAGTGTTTATTATGCAATTTAATTAAAAAACTTATCCAAATTAATTATACACAAGTTGATACTTCAATTAGTGATGGAAATGGGTTAGGTAGACTCGAGACCTGGCCTGCCCCGACCCGCCGGTCCGTACGGCTCGCCCCAACCCGCCCTTAACCCCTGGGTCAGGGCTTGGGTTGGCATGTCCCAGCCTGAGACCCGGCCCGCTTCCTCTTTTTTTCCCTCGTGTCGCGCCACACCCGAACATCCCCTCTCCCCAGTTAGTGACCGTTGGGGGAGTTTAGGTTTTTTTTTTTATTTTTTTTTTCACCATTTCTGAATCAGTGGCAGCCTTTTTTTTTTTTTTGATTTCCACAAGTTTGCAATGGGTGGGAGTTTGACTGAGAGCAACGGTTAGCCCTGGCCCCTGGGCCCTAACGATCCAATTCAAAATTAATTTGTCACACCCCGGATTTTCATAACCAAATACCTAGGGGTGACTTAGGATTTATTTGTTGTGTATAAAAATAAGATGATAATAACACGCTGTCACACCCTAAAATTTTCCTCCAAATTGGGGTTGACCCGCAAGAAAACTTTAAGATATTCAAAATCTCTTGTTTATCCCAAACAATATTTATAAGTCATTAGACTGAATCATTTGATGGGATTTCAACTACAGGGCACAAAATAAAGATAGAGAAAAATATTACAAAGCCATCTAAGTGTCCCAACCACGCGATTGACATTACATACCAAATAAAAGCAAATTAGGTCTAAACTTAATAATTGCAATCATCCAACAATTATTATTACAGACCACAAAAATAAAGTCTTCCAGCTCTGTGTAAGAAAGAAAAAAATAGATAACTCCTCTGATGGAATATTTAAGAGAAATTAATCTCTTTCCAGCTCATCTTCAGTATCCCTGTACTTAATATCCTGAAAAAAATATTCCCACAAGGGGTGAGCTACTAAAGCCCAGTAATCAGAATCTCCTAGGTGCCTATATGCAGTGGTTGTAATGCTACATTGTATTAAGTGACCCACTACAGTGAATGTAATTAGGTGGCATACTGTTTATGCAACAATTAATTCAATAGATCACAACTGGGTAATGTAAATTATACTTACAACGGTTCGATGAAACCGTCATCATAACTACTATTTTACTTACATGTAAAAATAGTTAAATATTGATGTGTGTACCACAATGAAATTTGTGTCGCAATGGTAGGGATCTCAGATTCAAATTTTCAAGGTCTCGTGATCAAATCCCGTAGCGATACAGGTTTCATATATATATATATATATATATTTATAAAATATTCATCAAGAGGAATTAAATATAATTAAATAATTCTAACACATCATTCATACATAAATAAGAGAGGTTGCTAGTCATAGTAAAATTTGGTAAAGGAGTTTAATATAATTCCTCCTAGGATAATCATACTCCTATCCTTCTCTACCCCCAGCCTTGGGAACTAGTGATTTTACGGGCTTAGCATCCAATGCATACCGACGGTGTCACCCACAAAAAAACTAGCCGTCGCGACCAGCTACCTGACTGGCTAGGTCAGAAAGGAGCATCTCCTAAATAAAATGCATATGTTCCCATCTTTATCTAAAAGGCCATTTCTACCCACCCATCACCCCATTGCCAAAAATAACTTTGGCACCAAGTGCCTTAAATTTTTTTTCTCACCCTTTTACGTTCCCAAGGATAATAAGACATTTTTAATTACAACCGGCAATGTCCCTGAGTGATGAATCAAAAGTGGGATTATTCAATCACATGCAGTATATATTTTTTTGTACTTTATCTAAATCCATAATTCAATAATAATTATTAATAAATCAAAGATTTAACATAGTCACCAATATTATCATCACAAAGGTAGGTACTACATGTAAATTAACAAGTAGCAAGTAGCTAGAAATAATTTAGAATTTAAATTAGTATTTTAGTTAATTATTTTGACAAGTTTTCTGTACTACCTTTGATAAGAATAAAATTATTTCTAATGGTATATTAATTAAGCCGAGGTTGGCATCTTAGTGGGCGGGCGACCCTAATTGCGATTTAAAGTCACAAGTTCGAACCTCATTAGCTGTGATCTCGGTTTTTGCCTCTTTTACCTTTTTATTTTATTATTTTATGGAATATAAAGATAATAAATAGCTCTTTGGACTCATATTAAAATTTAGAAAAATTTATAAGTTTTATTTTATTCAAAACAATTTGAATAAATTTCCAATCATCATCTTATTTATAACTAAATCCTTATTATAGGTTTTCGGCTTCAAGATATCCACAAATATCCATAGAATTATTCCAATATTTAGGAAGATATTAAATAAGTTTCATTAAATTCACTGAATCATAAAAATATAGTTATATAACCTGTTAGGTTGACAAAATAATGCCTAAAAATCAATTAGAATAAATCAAATTCATTTAAGGAAGACCAAATAAGGAAAGAATAAGTTCATTGTTTCATTTGGCATTTTTATCAAATACTAGATTCTAATTAGCCATTTTAGTTTGAATAAGTCATCCAACTATCTATGATGAAACTGATTGTCTAAGTCAGTTATCATAAATATTAAATATCCAGTTTAAAATAATTTTATATCAATTGGAAAATAATTAAGTAGAATCAACTTAACAGTCCACTTTAGTATTATATCAAAATAGTATAAGTGTTTTACTATATCAAGCCTTGTGAACAAAATTACACGTCAATAGAAATTATGAACATGATAATAATTAACAAAAGGTAATTGGAAATTTAAATAAATCTTTAAACATAATATTCTAAAAAAAAATCCAAACAAGTATCAATTAAAGGCTAAACAGAGACAGCAACTTAAAAGAAAAATTCATATAAAATAGAGCAGAAGTCCAATATCTATAAACTTTATATCTGTAGAAACTAGACTTTAAGACCTACAACTTTCATGTTTTACAATTTTTAAAATTCTAATGTCTAAAGGTTCAAAAACAGCCTTGAATTCAGTTTGTTCAGAAGATACAATTTTACACGTGCTCAGTATTTTGGGCATAACTTTTGACTCACAAATCGGATTGATGCAAATCTTTTTGGGTTGGAAAGAAAACTTAAAGGGGTACAACTTTTATGCTTTAGCCAAAATCTAATTCCACCGTTTTAGGGGTCAAGAGCACATCAGAAGTTACAAACAGTGAGCTGTCAACATATTGGGTTACATCAGTCAAAGTTTCAGCTTCCCTACTCTCAATATATGGGTATTATATTTTTATCACATTCAAATTTCATACTTCAAACCCAGAAAAGGCATCAAATATATTTTAGGAGGTTCGTCATCCTACATTAATGAAGATATTGGTGACCAAGCCTGTGAAAGAAAAATGAGTTGAGCTTTGAACACCACTCAATTGAAAATTTCCAAACCTTTCTTCTTCCTCCAAAAAACAACAAATGTCCAACCACACTTGATGAAAATATATATATTTTTTTCTCTCTTATTTTTTTTTTCTTTGAAGGCACACAATTTATAAGAATCATGGGAGTGTAGAGAAAGTTATTGGTGGAGAAAATAATCATGCTTCAAATCAACTAAGGTAAGATCATGCATATACAATTGGTAGCATGATCCAAGAATCATGCTTGCTTTTTGACTATCTAACCATATAATTTAAGAAATGTGTTGGAGGATGCATGAAGATGGGTGGCATGATCCGGGAATCATGCTAGCTTTTTGACAAATTATTTAAAAGATGCTTTAAGTGTTTAAATCATGTTAGCTAAGTAATTTGGAAGAATGCTTTAAAGTCATTAATGTAGGGTCTTCTTTTGACTAATTAGCCACCTAATTTGAGAGATTGTGAGAGATGTATGGAGGATGGAAAATGAAGTTGTCGGGAAATAATTTAGAGCTACTATTCATGAGTCAACTCAATGAGTGATGAAGTGAGTTGAGGTGAGTCAAAGAAAGGGGTTGACCCATGGGTTAATGGACTTGGGTTGGACCAATTAGGTAATTGGGCTAAGAATTGTTTGGATAAAAGTTTAGAAATTCTACATTAAACTCCCACATAGGGTGAAATTAAATCCGAAAATCTTTTTAACTAATTTTATCATTCCAAAAATTTTCAAATGCTCAATTTCCTAGATTTTTACTATAATAAATATCACCACCACACTTAAGCAAATTAATTAAGAAAAAAAAAATTTCAGGTTATTACATAATTACAAAATCTCTCCTAAAAAAATTACAAAATCTCCCTAACCTTCCATTATAAATATCCCACACTCATATTCATTCAAACCTACAAAAAACTAACAAATTCTCTCTCAAATTTCTACACTACTAAGCTACCAACTCTCAAGTGTGCTCTTCAATTATGCTCAAGTTCATCAAATTCTATCAAATTTGAAGTCAAGATTTAAAGATTAAGTGCTTCAAAGTTTCAAATTATTTTAAGTTAGTATTTAATTTTTTTTAATTTGCATACTTTAATTTTTTTCCATTGAATTATTTTTTTCTAAATGGATACTAGAGACACCTATTTTTTTGACTTAGAAGGTGGGGACTCAATATCGTTTTCCTCTCAAGAACAAATAGAACAATTTATGTCACCACAATACCAACACCTGCTAGCACAAGTGCTGATGTTGGTGCATCATCCAATAATAGCTTGGCTTCTCAAAAGCATGGGACTTTTTTTACTAGAATTCCATGCGACAATGGAATGCACAAGGTTAAATGTAATATTTGTGGGGATTTATTAGATGGTAGGACTACTTCTGGGATTGGTCCTATTTAAATAGAAAGCATTGACACAATCTCTGCATCAATTCTCTAATTGATCAATATTTTCCACAAGTTACACAAACTCAATTAGGTAATGAAGGGAGTAATTTAAATATTTTTTCTTATGACCCTATGAAAACACAAAATAATTTAGTTAGATATATTCTTAAAGATGAACAACCTTTCACAATGAATGAAAATCGACATTTTGAAAAATTTATTCGCGATAATTTTACACCACAATATCGCAATTTTTTAAGAAATACTTGAAAAAATAAAGTTTTACAAGATTTTGAAACAAAAAAAGGATGGATTAAAAACTTTTTTTTTTGGTAATTGATGGATTAAAAACTTATTTTGACAATTTTAAAGGAAATATTTGCTAAATCTCTGATATGTGGAAATCCTGTCAAGATATTGAATATGTTTGTATAACGGCACATTATATTAACGAAAATTGAAAATTAAATAAACGTATTCTTTCATTTAAATTAGTTAAACAATCTTACACTAGATTGCGTGTTGGAGAACTTCTTTGCAGTGAACTTGTATCATGGAATTTATGTAAAAAAGTATCTTCTATTACTTTAGATAATGCTTCACATAATGATGTTTGTTTTAATTCTTATCTAATGCTTTGCTTGCGAGGGGTCTATTATTTCGAGAGCGTCATTGTGCTTATATACTTAATTTAATTGTAAAGGATAGATTATATATTCATGAATCTTCTATTGTTAAAATAAAAAAAAGCTATAGTTTGTGTTATGAGTTTTTTAAAAAGAATATATTTATTTACTGGTATATGTACTCAAATTGGTTTAAAACTTAGAAAATTACCAATGAAAATTAATATAAGATAGAATTTAACGTATATTATGTTAAAAGTTGCTATTAAATATAAAAAAGTAATTGATTTATTTATTTTAAGTAATCAAGCTATTGGTTTAGATAGTACTGTGCCAATTGATTGGACAAATGCAATTTTTTATAGGAATTTACATATTTTTGATATTACTACTAAAATATTTTGTGAAATTTATTATTTTACTTCTTCTATTGTTGTTTATCAATTAAGGGTTATTGATGAAATTTTTAAAAAATATTTTGTTCAAGAATATTATGCTGCTATGGTTCTTACAATGAAAAAAAATTTGATAAATATTTTAACCAACTTTCTATACATTTTGGTATTGCCACTATTTTAGACCCTAGATATAAAGAAGATTTTTTTCTTCAATTATTAGAGATGATATATAAGCCTGAAAAGCGCCCAAGAATAATTAAATAATATTAAAGAGCAAATGTAAGTTCTAATGGGTTAGTATGATACTAATCGTACAACTGTCCAAACAACTACCGCCACAACATTCTCCTTTCATCGTGACTTTAGTGGCAATACATTCCTATAGAGAACAATAACATCTCGATGAACATATTTATTAACAAGTGTTAGTTCATCAAGTTCATCTGATCTGCAACGTTATTCTATCATTTTTTTTATAATTCTATTTTTGTAAATTGTAATTTTAAATTTAATGTTAATTATGTAATTGTTTGTTGTTTAATAAATTTAATTTTTGTCAATAATTATTTTAATTTGTTTGACTGAGTTTTACTTTGTATTTTATTTACTTTAAAAAAAGTAAAAAAATTTAAAAATATTAGAAAAATTAAAAAAATAAGTTAGGTCAACTAGAGTGGATTAGGAGCGGGGATTAGTGACCCTAACCCGATTCGAAAATGAAAAAAAGACAGCTGGGGCAGGCGGGCCACGGGTCGGGTCGGGCCCCGGGTCAAAGGGCGGGTTGGGCCCGACCCGATCTATTTCCATCGCTAACTTCAGGGTACCTAAAATGGCCTTTCAGTACCGTTGACTTTCCGAGGAAACACCATACGACAGTTGCAGACAGATTGATACATCATACATCCTCAATATCTGTATCTATACTCTCTCCATAGCTTCGTTTCCTCCATTGTTGAAGAACATGTTAGCCAGCACAAGCTTCGTCTCCTGCAACTTCTCCTTCCCCATCAAAATTATCTCCAACTCCGCAATTTCAGCTCAACATCCAAATCCCAAAGCCCCATTTCCTAGAACCTCACTTCCTTCACGATTTTTCAGACCTTACAGTTACAGAACCACAATCTCTCATTTCCGCAAGAAGGGCCTGGTTCAAATATGTCGGAGTTCTACTAACACTCAAGATTCACAAGACCCGGTTTTGGAGAACGAAGCTTCCTTGAAGAGTGACGTTGGTGGGAATAGAAGTGGCCCTGGTGGAAAGAGGCGGGACTGGACGACATCGTTTTTGCTTTTCTTGCTTTGGGCTGGACTCATTTACTATGTCTTCAACCTCACGCCCAATCAGACCCCGGTACTATTTCAATGATTATCAATTGTTTATCTGTTTTTTAATTTTTTATTTTTTTGGGTTTTGATTTGTTTCCATTTCTTCACAGTGTAGCAATGTAGCAATTATGTTTCTGATTCTCACTGTTGTTTGTCATTCTTCCACAATTTCCCTATTCTTTTCTGATTGCCCGTCACGTTATCACAAATCAATTTTGGTGAATTATTGACAAATAATTTGCTTTTAATTGTGAACATTAGTGCCTTTTGCTCCCAAAAGCTAGATGGGTACTGCCAGCCTTCCAGCTATGCACTTATCCTATTTCTTTACAGTTTATTGCTATTGTGCCAATCATTTTTTTTTTTTTTTGGGTGAAGTTTGTAATAAACTAAAATATAAAAAGCCATATTATTTCATTACCCTTTTTCAGTATCTATACATGTAGGTAAGTGTGTTGAGGTTGAATGAGTAGTTCGGGTTTAGAGTTGATGTGTTAATTTTATTATTTACCTTAACTTGGATTGGCTTTCGACATTTTCAGTCAAGGGACATGTATTTCTTGCAAAAGCTTCTGAATTTGAAGGGAGACGATGGTTTCCAGATGAATGAAGTGCTTGTTTCTCTGTGGTACATCATGGGCTTGTGGCCTTTACTATACAGTATGATGCTGCTTCCAACAGGCAGAAGGTACCATCACTGCTTCATCTTCTTTTTTTTTTTCTTTTTTCTTCCCCCCCTTCTCCCATGCTATGCCACTTGAAGTCAAATTTATCTGATATAACTATGATATTAAAATTCAGAATTCAGAAATCAAGATGGACTTAATTTTGAGAGAGCATGTAGAAAAACCGTCCACCTCTTCCACCTTTGTACATAATATACATCTTCTCTTTCAATTCTCTATTCCAACTTGGTATTGGAGCCAAAAACCCAAAACACTTTTACTAGCGTGGCCATCTCTATCAAACAACAACAAGCCACCTCAACAATCTAATCATCATTTCCGTCATATTACCAAACCAAATATCGTTGCAAGCAAGCACCAATTGCCCCGAGCATCATCTCTAGTTCACCTCAATCACCAACACCACCATCCTTCTTTTCCACCATCTTCAGAACCAAACTAGAGTTATCAACTATATCACTGCAAATACTAGAAGTTCCACTGCCACCACCAACCTCACAAACCAGAACACTAAGCTGTACTGAATATCTCACTGAAGGTATGCTCGAGTTACAAACTCACCATCCCTCTCGTTGGTTGCCAGAGTGTTCCATCGCCAAAATTGCAAATAGCTTGGACTTAGAGGTCTCACGCTCCTCCATGTGCTGGTTATAATCTCGAGTGCCAAAAACCACCCATAGTGCCCGTTGCTCTTGGTTCTAGTAGCGGCTCGATTGGCTTTCATGTTCGGCTAGTCCAGTTCCTTCTCTACTCATTGAGTTCCAATTGCCACAAGCATTTGGTTCAATCACTAGTTCACCTGCATTTGTCTGGTTCATATATCTCTACCATGGTTTAGAATCGATTCAGATAGGTTCCTAACTAATTTAATTTGCACACTTTCTTTTTATATTTGGCCTTCGTTCTTTTGTATCAAACCAAGCTAATTGATTTCTTGCTACATCATGGAGGACAACATGGAGGTTTCCTAACCTATTTTTGTCATTCTAAAGGCTTCAAATTATGTTGTGTGTCCAAGCTAGCGTAACTGACTAATTGTAACATCCAAAAGTGGCAAATCTAAACAAAATTGGAATTAAATTTGCAACGAAATTTGTTTCCTAATTCAATGAGGAATAGAATTCCAAGCTTAATGAAGAATTCTGTAGAGTTTCCAAATTGCTAAGTTGCCTAATTTATCAAGAAGGAAACTTGGAGAAGAAGGAAGCTTGAGGAAGAAGAAAACTTGGGGAAGAAGGAAACTTGATGAAGAAGTTTACATACATAAGAAAGACCCAATTTCCTATTTTGTCTTGGTTTACAGAGTTTATATATATATGTTTGTACTCAATGTAAAGATACAACCGAGAGAGAGAGAGAGAGAGAGAGAGAGAGAGAGAGCATATTATAGATTTTAGGAGAGAATTATTTTCTAGAGAGCTTGAATTCTCTCTCTTTATTTTACTCATCTTTGAGTTTTGTAAGTCTTGGAGGATTCCAAGGCGAACTTTCTAAGGAGTTAGAAAGTACTTCCACTTGCTTTAGGTGCATCCAAAAGTTGAGTAAGAGTTTAAGTGAATTCGTGCAAAAAGTCGTAGAGAGTTTAGTCAAATCTTGTAACCTAATTTTATAGTAGAAATCGTTTAGGCAGTCTCCGACAGGGGCGGAGCCAGAAAATTTAGTCTGGGTGGGCGCTAATTGTAAGATATATAAATGATTGGTGGGATACCATGGGAGGAATAAAAAAAGAATTTGACTATTGGAAAGGAGAAAGAGAGAGAGAAAAAGGTTAAAGTGGGTTTAAATAATTTTTAATTGTATTGGATAGTTAGGTACAATTGCATTGATATTATTGAGTTAAAATTTGTTTTTTCATTGGGTGGGCACAATTAGTATTGGGCTAAATTTTTTTTCTTTTTCTTGGGCGGGCACAATTAGTATTGGGCTAAATTTTTTTTCTTTTCTTGGGTGGATACAATTGGTATTGTTAAAGTTTTTTTCTTTTTCTTGGGTGGGCACAATTAAGCACGAAAGACAATATAAAAAAAATAGCATAATTTGTTTTTTGAGGGTGGGCACGTGCCCCACCCCCCCCCCCCCACCAGCCAAGCTTGGCTCTGCCCGTGGTCTCCAAAATCGGACTTGAAGTTTTTCCTTACTTGTTGGTAAGGGTTTCTCTCTTATCATTCTTGTGTGCATATTGATTGATTGATTGATTGATTGGAGTGTCTAGGAAATATCAATAACTTTCTCAAGGTTTGCGTGCTTTGGATATACATTAATGTAGACATCATAAAACCCATCAAAGGTGAGACCGAAACCGATGCTAAGTTTGGTGATCGCATAAATGATTGGAAGAGTAAGGACCATTATATTATTACTTGGTTTTGTAACACCTCCACCCCTTCAATCAATCTTCAATTTGGTCGTTTTGACACTACTAAGGAACTATAGGACATGCTTACCAAGAGGTACATCACTGTTGATCTTGCTCGCTAGTATCGACTTCTTGAGCTTCTACTTCAAATAAAATAGGAACCTAGCCAGTCCATTAACTCTTGTCACTCACATATATACTCCATTTGGGATCATTTGACTTTTTTTGAGCTCTCCTGGACCTGTTCTAAGGATGTTGAGTTTTTTTTTTTTTTCCCCCTACATTCCGAGATCATAGGGTCTCATTTAGTTTCTTATGGCACTGACTGGTGCCTTTGAGCCTGCAAGAGCTTCCTTTTTTCATTGGATCGCTTTACCCTCTCTCGAGAGTGCCATCTTTAAACTCCTTTACAAGGAAACTAGATGGCTTGTTCAAGACTACTCAAACTGATCACGTTGTGGTGACTTCTGGCCAGTTTACTACTCAGCGCACAGCTGTTGCCCTTGTCACTTCCTCTCAGTTGTCTTTTGCTTCATTCACATGCGACTATTGCCATTTACCTGGCCATATTATATGTAATTGCACTATTCGCAAGTTTAAAGGATGTACTTGGTATTTCATTGCCAAATGCCCAAACAAATCTGCAAGATCACATGAGAATCATGGGTTCCAGTTCAAGTCCTATGGCTCACAATCATAACTAGTGCCTGTTTCTCATTCTACTGCTACTACTATTAATGGTTCCTTACCCTCTGATCCTACCCAGCCATCCTTTACTGCTAGTGGTCTAGAGTCCATTCTTAGAAATGTTCTCTCAAACTCTAGTACTCAAATTGCTTTATCTACCACCTCAGGTAATTCATGGTTCATTGACTTGACTCTGGCTGTTATAATCACATGACTTCCAATCCATCTTTGTTCTCAACCAAAGACCTAGCATTGCATGCACCCACCATTCACACTACAAATGGTTCTCTTATCCACGCTAGTCATATTTTTAATATTTCTCATTCATCCTTTTCATTACCTGTCACATATCTCATTCCCAAACTTACTATGTCAACGTTGTGAACTTGGACTTACTGTTATCTTTTTTTCCTCTGGTTTTGTTAAATAGGATTCAGAAACGAAAAGGGCACTTGGGATAGGCCATAAGATTGGATGTTTGTTTAGCATTGATCGCCTTCAATTACCGCTAGATCATTTCAAACTATATCACTACCGCATCCACATCTTCTCATCCGCCATTAAGTCTTTGGCATTCTCGTTTACATCATGTGTCTGTTAGTTGTCTTCGGACTATGATTTCCACTGGGTTGTTAGGTCATGTTCAAGATGAAAGTTTTGATTTTTTACTATGTCAACTTGTAAAACAACCAAAATTTTAATAATAGTGAGTGCATTATGATGTTTGGGGATCCTCTCCCATCACTGCCATGGGCAGTTCAAAATACTTTTATGCATCCATAGACAGTTATTTTCGTTTTTCATGGCTTTGTCTTAAACAAAATTGCTTTGAATTACCACAACTCTATGCTAACTTTGTCTGTATGGTTCAAACGTAATCCTCCCAACCCATTAAGATTCTTTGCACTAATAATGCCATGGAATATAGAGACAGTAAACTCCTTACTATCCTTCGCGATCATGACACCCTTGTTCAAAGATCTTGCCTAGGCACCTCTCAATAAAATGGTTGTGCTGAACGCATGCACCGACATCCCCTAGATACTGCCTGGGCCTTACTCATTTCCTCTTCTTGTCCTAAACGATTCTAGTTTGAGGCCCTCATTGCTGCTTATGTCATCGTGTTCATCCCCTATCATCCACTACCAAACCCCTTTTGAATGCCTCTATGGCTTTCAATCCACATACCATCACCTTAAACCTTTTGCATGTGCTTGTTTTGTTCTTCTTTATTCTTATGAGTGATCTAAACTTGAACCTCATGGTCGATTATGTTACTTCTTGGGGTATGGCATTGAACATAAAGGATATTGGTGTTGGGACCCCATTTCCAAATGCCTCTGTGTCTCTTGCCATGCCATCTTTTGGAAGCATAAAATGTTCTCCCTCTCCCCCCTCTTTTCATCCATCTTTAACATTTGGCGACCTCTTCTCTGATGGTCTTCTTCTTGAGACCTTCTCTAGTCTTGGCCCTTCCTTGGGACCTTGTCTTTCAGTTCATCTGATCTTGTGGGTCCTCCCAGTGTACTTAACCTATTAGTCGATCTAGTGGACTCTCACTCTACACTTGAGTCTCCCTCTGAGCCTGCATTTGTTCCTTCTTCACCTAGCTACTCCATTCGGGTAAGAGAACCTTTTGTTCATCTCCATGATTTTCATTGTTTTCTGTTATTATGTCACTACATGAGCCTCATACTAGACTTATCGTGGCGCTAGCATTAATTCCCTTTGGTAGCAAGCTATGAATGATGAATTACAGGCGCAGCTAAGGCTAACATTTGGGATTTGGTTGATTTTCCTCCTAGAAAATCTCTTATTGGCTAAAATGGGTCTGCAAAATTAAAACCCGCTCTGATGGGTTTGCGGATGGTACAAGGCCTGTCTTGTTGCAAAAGGATTTACCTAAGAATATGGCATTGACATGAGGAAACATTTTTCCCTATTGCTCATCTTACCTTAGTACACAACCTTCTTGACATCGCTGCTATTTGTTGATGGACTTTCTTTCAGATAGATGTGAAAAATGCCTTTTTTTTTTTTCAATAGCATTCTCATCAAGGAAGTATACATGCAGCCTCCACCGGGTTGTAATTGTCTCTCTCAATTTGTAAACTTCGACGGGCATTGTATGATCTTAAGTGAGCTCCGTGTGCTTGGTTTGCAAAATTAACTATTGTCGGCCAATTCAGCTTCATCTCCAACCCTTATAATTCAGCTTTCTTTGTTTGTCGCTATGATGCAGGCGTGGTCCTCCTATTACTTTATGTTGATGATATAATCATCACTAGGGATGATCTCTGTGGTATGTATGAGCTTAAGGCCCATCTCATTCAGCAATTTGAAATGAAAGATCTCAGTTACTTGTTGGACCTTGAAGTATCCTTTGATTCCTCTATCTGTTATTTTTACAGGCAAAATATGCTTCAAATCTTCTCTCTTGGGCCGGTATATCTGACAGTAAGATTGCATCAACTCTTGAATCAAATGCTCGCCCCTTGAGGGCACTCTTGTTCGGGATGCTTCACTCTATCGGCAGTTAGTGGGTAGTCTTGTATATTTAACTGTCGCTCATCTGGATGTTACTTATGCTGTTTACATCGTTAGTCAGTTCATGACAGCTCCTTAACTCATTTTATAGTTGTTCTATGTATTCTCCACTATGTCAAAGGTACACTGTTTCATGGACTTTATTTCTCTGCTTCATCCTCTCTAGAGCTACATGCTTATTCTAATATTGATTGGGCTGGTGTTCCTATTCATCTACGCTCTACCATTGGCTTCTACTTCTTCTTGGGCAATTCACCTGTTTCTTGGTGAAGCAAGAAGCAGTCGGTCCTTGTTTACTTGAGTACTGAAGTTGAATACTGATTCTCTTGTTGATAATACGCAGGAACTCTTGAGTTATGGTTAAGATGGTTGCTCGAAGAATTAGGAATCACACATTCTTGGTCCACTCTACTTCAATGTGATAATCGCAGCACTACTCAGATTACTCACAATGATGTCTTCCACGAGTGCACTAAACACATTGAAAATGATTTGTCCCATGGTCTGTATGGAAGGGAACAAACATAAGATTATTTAAAGACAAGGAGAGCAACGTTGATGACATATGGGACAATTGCAAGTTTCAGGCCTTTCTGGGCTTCAGTCTCATATACATTCAAAGGGATTCCACTCTTCCTAATAAAGTTGAGTTGGAAGGAGGCTTGTATTTAGAATTCTCACTGTTAGTTATTAGCTGTTGATTAGCTTTTGTTTTGAGGACACCTTGTCTTCATTTGTTTGCAAAACTCTATTTATATGAATAAAGTTCCTGTTATTTATCCCAAAAAAAAAAAAAATGATTGTCACTTTATTTGTCAACATGTCACTTGTGGCATTGTTCGCCCAGCATCTGTGACTATTAATCAAATTGCAGACATCATCACCAAGCCACTTCCAATTGGGTGCTTTGATGATGTTCTTTCCAAACTGAAGCTAGTCTCTTCTCTTCCAGCTTGAGTTTGAGGGGGGAATGTTAATATATATGCTATGTATATTCTCATTTCCTTTGCTAGGAGATTGTATATTCCCTTATTCCCGTTACCTTATTAGTTAGGGTTGCATTCACATCCGATGCAGGGCTACATATAGGCATCTTCCCTTTGAAAATAATATATAGAAATATGCATCTTCTCTTTCAATTCTATGTTCCACAAGGCCTTTTATTTTAATTTTGTTTTTAAAATTTTCCTAAATGCTCTTTTCTATCTTTGTGCTGCAAGCTACCAAATGGCAGAGGTATCTTGCTCGCTTGATGTGCATAGCAGTTGCAGTGAATTTTTTTTTTTTTTTTGGAGGGTTGAAAAGAGAAGGGGGCATCTGCATACCAATTTTTTCAAGTTTCCTTGTTATTAATAACGCATAGTTTAATTAGTCTGATTTACCAAATCCTTAATCTGCAGCTCAAAAAGTAAAATTCCAGTCTGGCCATTCCTAATCCTTTCATGCTTTGGTGGTGCATATGCTCTTCTTCCCTACTTTGTTCTTTGGAGACCACCACCTCCACCTATTGAAGAAACTGAACTCAGAAGTTGGCCTCTAAATTTTCTGGAATCAAAGTTAACCGCCGTGGTAAGTAGCTTTAATATGTGAAATTTTGCCTTACCCCTTCTACAAATATGCAGAAATATATTTGTCATTCAACTTATGTCTTGGAGGCTTTAGTTGCATCTGATGAAAAGAGGATATGTCCCTTTATATGGTTGAATGGCCAAAAAAGGATTAATGTAGTTAAAGCCTAGTAATTGGGAACCTGGGCATGGGGTAAATCAAATATTCATGGTCACATTATAGTTTTTGTGCATTAGGTGTTTTGATAACAAGTTTCAGTTGAAAATATCTAGGGGAAAAAATACTGAAGCTTTACTCTGAAATTTAATATCAATCATGTTCTAGTTTTATTTGTTGGCCATTTGACCATCATGCTAATTCTGAAAGAAGGCTGCAATTGTTAGTTTCTGACCTACCTTTTTAAGTAAGTGCAGGCCATTATGGAGACAATTAGATAAAGTTTTTTTTGGGTTGAATTTACATTCCCTATCACATTTTTCCACATGCACTTTTGCACTTTGACTTTTTCCTGGCTTCATTTAAACTAAAATCATAATACAAGTTTTTTCCGATTAGCAACTTTAATTGCTTGGAAACAGAGACATTACTTGTTTTGTATCAGATATCACTTGCTGCAGGGCTGGGTATAATCATTTATGCTGGTTTAGCTAATGCGGATGTCTGGAAGGAATTTATCAGTACTTCAGGGAGAGCAAATTTGTAAGTGTTTCTATCTTTCATGTGAGCCTGTGCATGCATGGTTAGATATACTTTTCGTAATGCCTATTACGTAAAAGATAATGCTTGTTCATTTAAGTATACCAGATAGCCATGACAGTGAGTTCCATCCATGTCTAGTTATATGGTTGGGCGACCCATCATAATGAAGATTCTGGATTTGATGGCAAATTTTAGATCTTTAGTCTATTCCTAATTTCCTGCACTAGAAAAATTTTACTTTTGAATGATAACAGAATTTCCACAAGACCTAATCCTTTGATCACACCAATAATTTTGGACTATTAGAAGGATCCACATAACGCGTCAAGTGGGGCGACCCATCTTAATGAAGATTCTGGATTTGATGGCAAATTTTAGATCTTTAGTCTATTCCTAATTTCCTGCACTAGAAAAATTATGCTTTTGAAGGATCACAGAATTTCCACCAGACCTAATCCATTGATCACACCAATAATTTTGTACCATTAGAAGGATCCACATAACGCGTCAAGTGCCACCCTCCAAGCTATCTTTTTTCTCAATCTCCACCCTACATCCAGGCACACAAAATCTCACATCAGAAGATGGCATTGTCCAAGCCACTTCAAAAATTTAGAAAACTAAACTATAAATGCTAGCAACTATATAATGCAACAACAAATGATTTACAGACTGCTCTGCCTTCAGACTCATGTAACACCGATTAGGAAATCTAAAGCTTCTCTGAATTAGAATAGTTGTCAAAATAGAGTTCATAGCTGCAGTCCGTACAAAAAAATGTATAACTTGTAGCACCTTTTTGCGTCTTTTGGCTCATTTGGAAAGAAAGAAATAGACCATTCCATATTGTCTAGTTTGTATAGCGGGATGGTGGTGGGTACATAGCCAGAATTACACTCTTTTTTTAACAACTTCATAGAACATATAATTTCATTGATGGTATAGGGCTTTTGTAATCGTTTTTGGCTGGCATTCTCTTAATGCCTTTTAGTAAAATAAGAGACTGCCTTTTAATAAAATTTATTTATTCATAAAAAAGGGATATAACTTGGTCTTGCAAATGTTCATAGGAAGAGCAAACCTCCCAAACTATGGAATTATAGGACAGTTTTACTGGAAAGTTATCCTCATTTCTTTTCCATTTTAACTTGTTGCTCTCATAAGACTGGAAGCACATCTCATAAAGAATTGAGAACAACACACCCATTGACTTCAGTTTCTGAGCTGCCTAATGAATAGTGGATCCCAATCATAATACAGTTTTACTAGAAAGGTATCCCCATTTCTTTTCCATTTAACTTGTTGATCTCATAAGGTTGGAAGCATATCTCATAAAGAATAGAGAAAAACACAACCATTGACTCCAATTTCTGAACGGGCCTAATGAATAATGGATCCCAAAATATCCCTAAAGAAGACACCTGCAAGTAGCCTGCTACTTGCACAGATTTTTCTATTGCAATGTTGTAAAGATCTAGGAAGGTCATTGATAGACGAATATTCTTGCACTATCACTGATAGACGAATATTCTTGCACTATCATGTTGAAATAGATGGGTGATATTAGTGGGAGGCAAAAATCAAGGATGTTTAAAGGTTTGCAAATGGAACATGTTGAGGAGATTTGAGAGAGTATTGTGGATTTCTACAGATGTTTGTTCTCTGAAAAGGAAACAGGAAGCCTTCCCTTGATAACTTGGGCTTTTCTTTAATTTCAAACTTGGAAAATGAAATGCTTGAAGATGTTTTCACAGAAAAGGAAGTGTGGACGGCTTTCAAGTCTTGTGATGGGGATAAAGCACCAGGTCCATATGGGATGCCAATGGTGTTTTTTTTTTTTTTTGAATTGCTGGGATATTATTAAAGATGATGTAATAGAGTCACATAATGCATTTGTTGAGGGGAGGCAGATTCTTGATGTAATTTTGGTGGCTAATGCACTAGTAGTTTCAAGGATGAAAAGTAAGTTACCAGGGTGTATTTGTAAGCTCAATATTGGGAGTGTATTATGACCTGATTGGGGCTGCTTGGTGTATTTATTAGAGGAAAATGTTTTTTTTGTATGTTTCCACAGCGAGATTTTTGCTCTTATAAATGAGTCATCTGTAAGGTTCTTTAGTTCTTCAAGGGGATTGCACCAGCGAGATCCTCTATCTCATTTCTTGTTTATTATAGTGATGGAACGTTTAATCGGGATTAGTTGAAAGCGTTACTGCGGGTGGTTGTACGACTTGGATACATTGGAGTTATCTCATTTTTTGTTTGCTTGTACTCTATATCTGGGGATGCTGTAATGGAATTAGGACATATAAGACGTGTTACTATATTTTGAGGCTGTACTGAGTTTGAAGATTTATTTAGGAAATTTGATGTGCTTACTACAGTGATAGCATGCCAAGTCAATTCTTTGCCTTAGTCATATTTGGGTTTATCATTGAGAGCTTCATATAAGGTGATAATGTTTGGGATGAAGTAACTGAGAGATATCAGAAGTGATTAGCAGGTTGGAAATAGAAGTATTTGTCTAAAGGAGCTCTGGTAACTTTGGTTAAGAGCGCATTATCTAGTATCCCAATCTATTTATTTTTTTCTATTCTGACAGCTGTTATTAAAAGATTTGAGAAATTACGAAGAGATTTTTGAGGACAAGAGTAGATGTGAGCTTCAGATATCACTTGATTGAATGGAGGATTGTTTATTTACCTTGTTAAGGAAGGCAGATGTGGTATTAGAAGTTTGAAATACGTTAAGGAGGCATTGCTGGGTAAGTGGCTTTGGAGTTATGCTTGTTAACGGGACAAATTTGGTGGAAGGTTGTTTCTTCCAAAATTTGGTGAGGATTGATATCTTCTATTACTACTAGTTCACAAAGCTTGAGTTGTGGAAATGAGTATGCAGTAGATGGGATGTATTCATGAAATATCTATTTTTGCAGGTAGGAGGGAGGAGGGGGTTAAATTCTGATATAGCCTATGGTGGATGGAAATGTTTACAAAGATATTTGTCTGGTTATCTTTGATTCAACAGCAAATAAGAATGCCTCCGTATCGAATAATATTTTGAGGAATGGAAGGGCATGGTATGTAATGTTTATTTTGGGGAACTTGCTTATTGTATGCCACTAAAGTTGGAGGAGATGATGCTGTCAAACGTGTCCTTACAAAGTAAGGGGTATTTGAGGTGAAACCATGAAACCATATAATTATGCTTTAATAAGTCCTTGTCATTTGTTGAGGATTTGTTCATTTGTTTTTTAGCGTTTGTTTAGTTAATAGGTTAGGCATTTCCCTTTTATTAATAATATTGACTTTTATTGATGAGAAAAAGAGAAAAAAAAAAAAAAAAAGAACTTTTCTATCATCCCCTACTGAAGATTCCACGTGGAGTCCTACCTTTCATGTGCATCCTGTTGCTAATGGACCAAATGAATGTGTAAAATAAATTCACCCAAAGAAATGAATATAAGGCAGGCAAAAAAGACGTGGTGGGGAGACAAAATATATAGCTGACCCTACTAGGAACTGAAAATCCCTTCTAATCCTTGAGGGGTAGTTTGGTAAGATCTTGGTTTGCTCTCTAGTGGTCATTAGTTCGAGGCTCCTCAGGGCCATTAGAGACTATTCTGATCATTAACTTCAGGGTCTCTAGGGATTAGTTGAGGTGTGCGCAAGCTGGGTTGACATCCTGAGTCCATCCCCCCACAAACACCCCCCCCTCCAAAAAAAAAAAAAAAAAGAATAATTCCTTCTATTTAAGTTGAGATGACAAAACCTTGTCCCTAAATCACCTGTCATGGTTAGGGTGATCTCCTATCTAGCTGAACTTGTAAAATGTTTAACTGGCGGGTACTAAGACATTTTCATGCTGCAGATCCATATCACCTGCATTGATTTTTCTCTACTCTCGGCATTTGCTCCTTTCTGGGTTACAATGACATGACTGCCCGGAAATGGTAATGTTTTAATGACAAGCATACGGTATATCTCATACTTGAATTGCATCTTAAAATTCCACTCATGGAGAATTTGTGAAATTAACATCTTTCGGGGACTCGGTTCTTTTTCAGGTTTCACAAAGGCTCCTGGCTGCTACCCTTCTCACTGATTCCATTCCTGGGTCCTGCTTTGTATCTTCTTCTAAGACCATCGTTAGCATCACTGCCTGTTTCATTGAGCCCAGCCTCTTCAGAGAGAAATAATAATAGTACATATATAAAATGGCAAATGATATAGCCGGAGCATTTTTTGATTAATCTAGATCATTGTATGATCATCAATGCACTCGGTATAAGTGTTTTGTTCTGGCAGAAACAACTAGTGCTCTGGTGATATCATTTACCTACAAATTTTTTCTTCTAGTTTGGTTTCTGGGTTTTTATTTCATAGTGCAAATATGAAGCAAGAGAGCCTTACCGAAGCAGACCGAAATAGAAGCAGAAGAACTTTCTGTCACACACACACACACATATTATGTGCACGGGAATATTAAATAAAAATTTCCTTTGGTTGAATGTAGCTGCACAGAGAATAAGCAATGGACCCAAATTCTCTCTTGGTTAAACCTCATCCCCTGATATGTATGAAGCCTTTTGCCCAGAACAGTGAAAACTGTAACTGGTTTGCATTTTTTTTTTTTATTTTGTGATAATGACAATTTGGGTCGTTGGATTATGTTCATTTAACAATCGTATCTATGCGCAAATATTTTAAAATTTAATGAATTGTTAAAAAATTAATTTATTTTATAATCGGGGCCAATTTTTTTGTTAATTTTAAGTCAACATGTTTGTGTTGTATCATATTTGAATTTTGTTTTAGTAATTTATGTTGCTGATCATATCATATTCGGTTTATAACTAACGGATTTTCAATTATAAAGAGTCTCTCTTTTTTCTAGATTCTTTCTTGCAAGGGTTCTTTAGTCCAAAAGCTAACCAGTGTAAGCAGTGGCTGCAGTGTAGTTACAATGATAGGCTATGTTAAGGCAATCTTTGAGGGTCTCTCCCATTTTTTTTTTTTTAATAGCAGCGAGAAGAAAACTTCAGTTGTATAATCATGGGCGGATGCACAGAGGGGCAAGGGGGTCAATTGACCTAATTGGAAGTAAAATTTATGTAAAAAATAGTATAATTTTTGAAAAATTTTTGTACTTTTGCCCCTATAAAATATATTTTCAAAACAAATTGTCCCTATACTTAAATAATTTACAAGTTTCGTCTCCACTGGAAGTAAAATTTTTTTAAAAGACAGTATAATTCTTGAGATATTTTGTATTTTTATCCTTATAAAATATATCTTTCAAAACAAATTGTTCCTATACCTCAAGCAATTTACAAATTTTGCCTCTATTGGAAACATAATTTCTTTAGAAAATAGTATAATTTTTGAGGTATTTTTGTTCTTTTGTCCTCATAAAATATATCTATCAAAACAGATTGCGTATAAGTTAAGTACATTGCCTTTATTTATCAACTTGACCTCACTGTAACAAGATCCTGGATCTGCTATTGTTTATAATCAAGGTAAAAAGTTAACACATTAAGATCAAAGCAATAGCTCCCATACTAATACAAAAGCCAACGGTCTAGAGGAACATGGCAATAATGTTGGCAAGAAATTACTGAGGCTGGGCTGCTAATCCACTCACAAAAATTTACTCAAACTACTGATGATACACATTCTAAGATAGAACCAAAATTTCACAAAGTTCGAAACCATAAGTTCCACAAAGTTGGGAGCTGTAAACAAAATTGGAGGTGCAGCAATGGAGATTTTGAGCCAGAGATTTAATATCAAACATTAAGAGAGTTGATGCTGCTACCAAGTTTTTACTCATTGTCATCTGATACAAGAATGGTTTTTGAGTTAGTCCAATAGGGACATATACCAAAAGGAATGACTAATGGCTCATTTCGAGGGTTTAAACACGTGCATGATAAATGAGAAAAGGGAAAGAGAGATTACACAAAATAGCAGAGGAGAATATGATAGAACTGTCCATCATCACTAAAAAAGGAAAAGAAGAAATATTACTAGTAAAAATTAATTCTCTAGGAGACCGAACGGCAATAAAATATGAACACTGGGTTACAACATGGAATAGGATTCTTACAAACAACAGTATACATAGTGATTTGGGAGACAAAACCAATTGGACCTTGTTTGATAATTGACTGAGGTTGAGAGCACTGTGGGTGGGCAGAAGATTTAGCATTGGGAAATGCCTTGAGAATAGCATTTGAAGTCACTATCTGAGGATTAGTATACGTATCTTGAGAGGTAACAAGATTCCTATGTTTCCGAATTTCCCTAGTCAAACAGAAGATGTACACAACTGATTGGTAACAATATCTAATTTTCCAAGCCAAGGATAAAAGTTTAAGGAGCCAAACATAGAGAGACAGGGATTATGATTTCTAGAGAAGAATCAAAACCAAACAGCTTTAGAGAAATTGCAAGTACTGATTGGTAACAATCTCTATTTTTCCAAGCCAAGGATCAAAGCTTGGGGAGCCAAATAAAGAGAGAGGGATTATGATTTCTAGAAAAGAATCAAAACCAAACAGCTTTAGAGAAATTGCAAGTCAAAAACAGATGCTCCAAATATTCCACAAAGCAATGACAGAATTGACAAAAATTTATCCACCTTACGATGCCTCTTTGTAAGTGTGGATTTTAACGGGAGAGCTTGTTTGAAAACTTGCCAAATCAAGAACTTAATCTTAGTAGGCAAAGGTCCCTATTATGCCCTTGGCCTTCATATTGTGTGTACCACTTTGTCTAAGGTTATGTTCAGTTGTTGGATTGCATGAGCTAGTTCTGCCTCTAGTGCTACTCCAACATTAACATGCACAAGTTAAGCTAAATTTACACCAAATTTTCAGTTGACATTTTCATGCTTGACTCTTTGATCATATTCCTTAGCTTCATCTACGTCCTCGGGTTCACCCTTCAATTGGTTCTCTGGAATTCTTTTGATTCCTTTTACTTTGTAAAAGTTAAAGTCGGGATTATTGTCCCATCGGTCGCCTGCGTTCCTAGCTCTTTGTCCATGTCTCCAATGGAGTAGAAATATTGACTATATGGAAATATTATCAGAAATTTAACAACAGTCTGGATGAACAAACGCATCATTGAACCTAATTAACTACCCATTCCCAAGTTAACTGCAAATCTATTGCTTTGATACCAAACTGTCATGAGTGGAAACTCAAATAAGGTTGGATTGATATGGAATAAGGAACTAATGGAAATTATAACAATAAAACAATCTAAAACAAAGCCAAGGCACGATTGAATAGTCAAGTGCCAAGTCAAACTAATATACTAATATTATAATCGTTTCAGAGCACCTATCATTAAGTTCACCATAATCGACCAAAATTGAACATTTATGCAATACTACTAAATAAAAGAAAATAACTCCATAATACTCATTACAGTCATCCAACCAGGAATAATAGAATATTACATAATAAGTCTTAGTTTAGGTACCTACAAGCTGGGTATATCAATTGAATATTAAGCCCAAAGTCTAAAATCTCATTCCCCATGTAGATTGAATGGAAAACTACATAAAATGGTTGTAAGTGGTCTGGACATTCTTGAAAGGAAAAGGCAAATAGAGTCACTTATTTGGTACAGGATCCAATCCAGAGGATCCCAGATTTGATGCTTGGGATAAAGAAGACTCATAAGAAGCTTCATGGGAAGTCGTTGTCCAATAAAAATTGGAACATGAAGAATGGACAACAAAAGGGACAAGGACATGCTCATATGACTTACATAATCTGGGGAAGAAGACATCTCATTAGAAAAAAGGTGAATTTCATAAAGATGAAATAGAGAAGTTGAGTAGTTTGTCGGAAACCTTGGAGAAATCGATTAATGCAGGAGCTTGTTCCTTAACACTCTCAGGTAAGTGTTCCCCTCTTTATGCTCTTAGTGTCTCAAGCACAAATTTTTCAGGCTCTTGGGTCATTGATTTAGGGGTCACAAACCATATGACAATTCATCACACAAATTTACTTCCCACACTCCTTGTCCTAACAATAAGAAAAGAGCTACAGTTGATGGCTTGTTAATAGCAATTGTTGGCTGAGGGAGAGTCCTAATTAACCAAACCTTGACAACGTTCTTCATATCCCAAAACTATCCATCAATCTTGTCCATGTATTAGCGCACAAAGGAATTAAATTGTATTGTGACCTTTTATCCATCACATTGTATAATTTCAAAACCAGGATATGGGGAAGAAGATTGGATGTGCTAAGGAGGAAAATGGACTTCACTATCTTGAAGAATCTAGGAAGCAAAATGAAACTCAGAATAATTTATCTTTGTCATTACTTTCTAAATTTTCTCTTTACAATAAAGACAATATTTGGCTTTATCATAATCATCTAGGATACCCATAATTTAGCATTCTTAAAATTATATTTCCATTGTTATTTGAAAGAAATGCTGAGCAACATTTTCATTATCATATTTGTAAACTTGCAAAGCATAGACGTACTTCTTTTCACATCAGTACTAAAAGAACATTTGTTTCTTTTTCTCTCATTCATAGTCGTATTTGGGGGCCTTCTGCTGTTACTAATGCATGTAGGGCATGTTTGTTTGTTTCATTTATTGATGATTGTACCCATGTATTATGGATATTTCTTCTTAAAAATAAGCCGAATGTGAGTTTAGTTTTTCCTACTTTCCACAATATTGTCAAAAATCAATTTGGGTAGGAATTAAAAGATTCAAATTTGATAATGCTAAGGACTTTTTCAATTAAACTATATCACCGTACTTTCTAAAAAAAAGGAAATAATCCACGAGTTATCCTGTATTAACACCCTTCAACAAAATGGGGAGGTAGAAAGGAAAAATGGTCATTTGTTAGCTACAATCCAAGCATTCCTATTCCAAAAACTCATCACTAAAAATTATTAGAGAAAAGTTGTTTAAACTGCTGCTCGTCTTATAAACAGGTTGCCTTCTTGAGTACTTGGTTTCAAAAGCCCTATGCAAGTTTTATCTACATACTTTCTTAATTTTAACACTACCAATAATCTTGTTCCTAAAATTTTTGGTTGTCACTTTGTTTGTATTCATTTTCATACCAAGGGAAGGTTAGACCCATGAGCACTTCAGTGTATTTTTGTGGGTTATTCATCCACTCAAAAAGGTACAAGTGCTATCACCCTTTAACAAAAAAATTTTCTGTGTTTGTTGATGTCACGTTGGTTGAAAAGGAAAGCTATTTTACAAACACTTATCTTGAGGGGGAAACATCATTCATGGAAGATAAGAACACGATTCTCACTCTTATTCCACTTCTTTACACACTCTTACTCAAAGTTCCCAAACCCCTAACTTTGTTGAATATGCGCCACCTTGTACGGCTAAATCACAACCTTTTACAAAAGATAAGCAAGTTCAATATTCCACTCGACCACTACAAACTTATTCAAGAAAAAGAGTACCCATTGTCCAACTTATGCAAGTCCAAGATCTTGAATCAACCCTTAATAAATACTATGGCCGAATCTTCTCAAAATAGCAATTCTGGACTCAGAGGGTAACAATCTTCCCATTGCTATTCGAAAAGGCACAAGAAAATGCACTCAATTCCCATTATATCCATTTTCTCATTTTATGTCCTATAAGAAGTTTTCATATAGCCACAAAATCTTTGTTGCACACCTAAATACCATAACCATTCCCTTAAAACTATGCTTGAGGCCCTAGGTCATAAGGAATGGAGAGAAGCTATGAGAGTTGAAATAGAAGCTCTTGAAAAAAAATAAAAATTGGGAATTAGTGGAACCACCCAAAGGAAAGAATCTAATAGGATGTAAATGGGTGTTTTCCATCAAATACAAGGCAGATGGATCTCTTGAAAGATATAAGATTAGGTTGATAGCCAAAGGACATACTCAAACTTATGGGATTGACTTTCTAGAAACCTTTGCCTTGAATATTGTGAGAGTACTATTATCATTGGATGCTAATCTTGGATGGAGTTTGCAACAATTTGATGTTAAGAATGCCTTCTTACATGGCGATCTTGATGAAAAAATCTGCATGGAAACTCCTCCTTTAGTTTGAATCAAAGGGGAAGGAAGGTGTCCAGAAAAGGCTCTATATAGTCTAAAACAATCCCTTAAAGCTTGGTTTGGATGATTTACTAAGGTTATGTTAGCAATGGAATATAAATAAAGTCAAAGAGATCATACTTTGTTGTTAAGCACTCGATTTTAGGGGGAGTGACCGACTTATTAGTATATGTGGATGATATTGTTGTAACAGGACATGATATGAAAAAAGAGAAGCCTTAATTAGATGTCTGATTAAAGAATTTGAAATAAAGGAGCTAGGTGGGGAGAAATACTTTCTTGGCATTGAAATTACTCACTCACGGTATGAAATTTTCATGTCATAGCAAAAATATGTGTTAGATCTACTAACAGAGATAGGAAAGTTGGGTCGTAAACCTATTGAGACCCCTATAGAGTTCAACCACAAACTAGGAGAAGCTCTGGAGGATGCTACAATAGACGTATGTACTTATTAGAGACTAGTAGAAAGACTAATCTACTTGTCTTCTACCAGGCCTAATATTAGCTATATAATAAGTTTTGCAAGTCAATTTATGTTTAACCCAAGGAAGTGCATTTTCAAGCAATATATAGGATCTTGTAGTACCTTAAAGGATCATTAGGTAAAAGAATTATGTTTAAAAAAGGAGAAAAATTGATTATTGAAGGTTACACAGATTCTGACTATGCAAGATCTCCAGTTGATCAAAGATCAACATCTGGTCATTGTACCTGTTGATGATGAAACTTGGAGGTCCCAGATCCGGATGACTTGATTGATGACCCGCCCAAGATGATGAAGCCTGTTCGTCTGAGACACCGGTGTGGTGTCTATCAGAAATTCTTCGATGACCAAGTTAGAGAGTTTCCAATTGAACTTTTATAAAGTAACGGTAGGGTTGTGGTTTGCATACCTGTGATAGTGGTGTTTCCTCTTTTTTTTTTTATTATTTTTTTTTATTTTTTTTATAGGGATGACTTGTCGTTCCAAAAGTAGAGATGATTTGGAGCCAGTTCTTGATTTTCTGCAACTTTCTTATTTGGATAAGAAAAATATAAAATTTGAGCTAATCGTAAGATTCCCTACCAAAATCGATAATTCCTGAATCAGTAACTGTGGTGTAGATCCCTATGTTGAAGTCGCGATAATCTCACATGCCTCTCAGACCCAACTAGGCATCGATAATCCCAGGTTATGGATTCTGCTAAAACCAGCTTGGTCTCGAATATTTTATAGATAGTACATGCATTTATAAAAGAATCTATTTTTTTTTTATAATCTAAAATCTCAGCAGAAATATTAATTTCTTCTCTTAAAACTTCTTTAAGCATTTTTAATTTTGAAAACCAATCATGACCATCAATATCTGAATGTTCATTGTATTTTAAAAAAATTAATACAATATTCTTTTTTTCTTAAATCATTCTCTTCTAAAACTTTTAAGTTTTTTGAATTAAGTAAATTCAAACTTTTTTTCATATGTTACAAATTGTTCAAACCTAGTTTTAATAAAAGAAATAGATTCATCAACTATATACAAAAAAATATTCAATACAAAAACATTCTTCAGCAAAATGTTATTTTATCACTTACATTTTTATCAAACTGTTTTTTCTATAAAATTTATGTTTTTTTACAAAATACAAGCTCTATATCCATTTCATTAACAATTTCTTTAGTCAAGTTCATAACAGATACAAAACTATTTTTTCTATAAATTTTAAAATATGTAATAAATCCTGCTATTTGATATGTGACACCATTAATATGCATGTTTTTAGATTACAATTTTTACTAACTAAATTAATAGGAAATAATATGACATAGCAAATATTCATGCCTGATAAGAATTCAAAATTCTCAATCTCAATCTCAACTAATACTTTCACTTTTTAGCTTAGAATCTTCACTAGATTCTCTTAATTGAATTAGAACATTTCTCGCTTTCGAAGCTTGATATTTTATTGCTTTGACACTTTTAATTCGATTTTCTCACCTAGTTTGAGTTAAAGATTTAATTGACAATTTGCACACGTTATCTCATAAAACTTTCCATCGCTTAGTAGAACAAGCAAACAATGAATATATGCATTGTAGAACTACAAGAAATAAATAAATAAATATAATAATAATAACAACAACAACTTTAGGACGTGAATCAGCCATACCACATATCATTAAATTTAGACTATGAGAACCACACGGTGTAATAAAATGCTTTAGAATTTATATCTAATAATATTTTTTTGTACTCTATGGTGTTTTCCTTTCATATTGAATCCATTATCATAATCTTGTCCCCTTATGTCATTAAGTTCAAGTTCATATTTTTTTCAAAACATTTATAAATTCATCTGTCATACCCCACTTAAGGATGAAACTGGCCGAGTACCTCAAATCTTAACCCAAGGAACACGAAAGCCTAATCCTTATTCAAATAAAATCAATTAAAGAAACATCAATGATAAAATAACCTTTTCATTTAAAATCAAAAGACTAGAAAATGCTCTATTAACATTCCAAACTCAAAGTAACTAAATTTTAATAATTAAAATAATATAAATTATCAAAGCTCTAGTTTAACTACTAAATAAAATCCATAAAATGACCATAAAACTTTTTTTAAAAGGCCACAACTTAATCTCCCAACTGACAGAGTTCATGACTAGTTCCCTCAATGCTCACTTGAAAATATAAAATGAGAAGTGAGCTAAAAGGCTAGTGAATGGTTTTTCAAGCCAAACATAATAATAATAACTTTGAAAATAATAAATCTTTCAATGTATAATTTAACCAAGAAAATTCTAAGTGAAATAATTTTCATGCATAATTTATGATAATTTAAAAATCTACACGTCTGAGTATAATAACATCCATAAATCAATACGTCAATCACAACAGTGACAATAAAACATTAATATGTGGATTATCACTTGGGAATTAAATATCATGTTTTCTCATGGACAGTACCCGTTGGATCCAACATCGCACTTAAAGTCACCCAGTCTGGCTTTTGGGTTCTTCCGTAAGCCGATCAAATCGAGGTCACTATGGTTTTCATAGGCTTGTTCCTACAATCGTTGAGAACTAAGGTCGTTGCAGTTTTTATGGGCCTATTCCCTAATTGTCTGAGTTACACCACTTAAGAAGTCTGTCCTCTAGACATTTATTTCAATTCCAATAATCACAATTAATTATTCATCACAGTCCCATAAAATTAAACTGAACATGGGTGTTCAAATAATTTTTCTCTATGCTCAATAGCATAAAACATATAATCTCTTATCAAAATAGAAAATTTCACAAAGAATAATTCAGAAAATTCAACTTTGAAAACATTTATGCGTGGAACAATTTACAAAATTAACACTAACAAGACAAATCACTCATCTTAAGTCCAAAGATGTAAACGTAAAAAAAATCAGGATAATTCGTCACAATTCTGAATACACAAATAAAAATATTTATTATTTAACGTCTATCTTAAATTTAAATTTAATAAATTACAAAATATAAACTCTTTACTCTCCTTTAATAATTTAATTAATATTAATAGTTAACCTATTCTAACCATCCCCAAACAAGCAACAACATCAATCTAATAAATCATTTTTTTTTTACAAAGTTAACATTGTACGACATATATATATATATATATACTTGCAAAGTGACTCCACAATCTATCTTTCACAAAAATCAAACTATTTTTTTTTGGTCATTCTGTCAAATCACTTTACAACACACACACACACACACACACACACACACACACTCTCCCCTCATTTTCACTTTGTTACGCAACGATAGCCTTTCATTTTCTTTTCTTTTTTTTTTTTTAATATTGACATCAATCATAGAGTTCTTTTTTCTTTTATATATATACACTATCAATCATTGCATATACAACTTAAGCAAACTACAAGCCACTATCCATTTGATTAATCCTCCTTATCTTGTCACCCATCTCATCAATGCTTGGTATTTAATGAAGGGGAAAATATAATTAAAAAGAAAGACTAACCTTTTAATTTCAATCTGTCACAGCCTTCTTTCATTCTCTTCATCTCTCTCTCTCTTCTCTCTTAATTTAGAACATAATAAAACCTTAGCATGACAAACCCCTTTATATAACTTCTTTAATTACGCATCATCATGTTATTAAATTACGATGGACCTCCACTCATATCTCAATAACAATCCTTTAAAACATCCAATGGTCGACATTTACCCAAAAATAAATAAGTCAATAATTTAAATATTTCTTAAATAAAGCCAGCTAATTTAAATAAATAAAAAAATTATAACATATAAGTAAAATAAATAATAATTTATTTATTTATAGGTTATAACATTCTCCCCCCATTAAAAAGAGTTTCGTACTCAAAACTTACCTCAAGTATTATGTGAATAAATCTGGATACTTTTTTTTATCATTTCCTCCTCACGCTTCCATGTTGCCTCTTCAACTGTGTGATTGTGCCACTAAATTTTAACAATCGAATTACTTTATTATGAAGCACCTTCTATGTAGTATCCAAAATCTATACAGATGATTCCTCATATGATAAGTCATCCATAATTTATAGTGGCTCATAATCTGTTACATGGTTGGACTATGCACATGCTTTCTAAGCATCAATACTTGAAAAATATTATGCACTCTAGCCAACTTAGGTGGTAAAGCTACTTGATGTGCCACTGCTCCAATCCTTTCTAAAATCTTAAAAGGTTCGATAAATCGTGGACTCAACTTTCTTTCTTCCCAATTCTAATTACCCCTTTCCAAGGCGATACTCTCAGAAATACTGTCTCACTAACTTGAAATTTCTTCTTCTGTTATTAGCATAAATTTTCTAATGACTCTGTGCAGCTAGAAGTTTTCTATGAATAACAATAATCTTTTAAGTTACATCCTCCAGTAAATCTGGACCCAAAAGTTGTCTCTCCCCAACTTCAAATCAACACATCGAAGATCTACACTTCTTACCATATAAAGCCTAATACAGTGCCACTCCCAAGCTTAAATAATAACTATTATTATAAGCAAATTCTGTCAAGGGTAATTGCCCATCCCAATTACCTTTTCACTCTAACACACAAGATCTTAACATGTCTTCCAATATCTGAATGGTCCTCTATGATTGCCTATCAATTTGTGGATGGTAAGCTAAACTAAAGCTCAATTGTGTCCCTAAAGCGGCTTGCAAACTACCCCAAAACTTGACTCAAAATGTGGATTACGGTTTGAAACAATAAACACCGATGCACCATGCAATAAGACTATCTCTCTCATATATAACTGAGCCAACTTATCTAACGAGAAGGTTATCTTAATGGTAATGAAGTGTACAGACTTAGTCAATCTATTAATTATCACCCATACCATATCATGTCCAGTACGAGTCAGAGGTAACCCTGAAACAAAATCTATCGTGATTTGCTCCCACTTCCACCCTAGTATTGATAATGACTGAAGTTTTCCTACTAGTCTGGTGCTTAACTTTTACTTGCTGGCAAGTAAGACACTGTGCTATATGCTCTCTAATATCTCTTTTCATACCACTTTACCAAAAATGGTCTCGCAGGTCTTTGTACATCTTAGTGCTACCTGGTGGATACTATACTTTGGTTTATAAGTCTCAATAAAAATATCTCTCCTCAAATAATCTGTGCGAGGAACATACAATTGACCATTGAATTTAAGCACTCCTTCTACATCAACTGTGAATTCAAAACATTCTCTTTCTCTAGCTTTTTTCTAATCCTCTGATATTAGGGATCATTCAATTGTGCAACTTTAACTTTGTCTAGTAAAATAGGTCTAATTATTAACTGATTGTAAAGTGCTACTTCTCCTCATCAAATAACTTCTAAATACAAACAACTCAATTCTTGCAACAAACATGGCTGAGTAATAAGCATTGCCAAAGTCCTATTTGAAGATTTTCTCTCAAGACATCTGCCATTACATTTTCCTTTCTGGGATGGTATATAATACTAATATCATAATCTTTAAGCAGCTCAAGCCATCTTCTTTACCTTAAGTTTTTTCTGCGTGAAAATATATTCCAAACTTCTATGATTAGTTTAGATTTCATATGGTTCTTCATACAAATAGTGCCTTCATATTTTTAGTGCAAATACAATTGTGGCTAACTTCAAATCATGAGCATGGTAATTCTTTTTCTGTGGCTTTAATTGAAGAGAAGCATATGCAATTACCTTCCTCTACCGCATAAGAACACATCCTAAACTCTGGCGTGATGCGTCACTTAAAATCACAGAATCACCACATTCATTTGGTAGAGTAAGGATATGTGCAGATACTAATATCTACTTAAGCTTCTAGAGTTACTCTCATGCGGATCAATCTATCAAACTTCATGCCCGTTCTAGTAAGGCTAGTGACTGGGAGAGCAATATGAGAAAATCCTTCCATAAACCATCGATAATAACTTGCTAAACCCAATAAAATGCACACCTTAAAAACTGTAGTAGGATGTGGCCACTCAATTATTGCCTCTACCTTCTAATGATCTACAGAGACTTCATTTTTACTAACAACATGCCCTAAGAAAATATGCTATCAAGCCCAAACTCATACTTCTTGAATTTGGCGTGCAACTTGTTATCTATAAGGATTAACAGAACTATCCTCAAATATTCCTCATGTTCCTATTTATTCCTTGAATAAACTAGGATGTCGTAAATAAATACAACCACAAAGTGATCCAATTGTGGTTTGGAAACCCAATTCATCATATCCATAAAAGCTGCGGGTGCATGAATAAGGCTAAAGTGCATAACTAGGAACTCGTACTACTCTCGTAGTGCTCGTATTTTATTCTAAAAGTAGTCTTAGGAACATCCCTTCTCTTATTTTCAATTGGTAATATTCTGATCTGAAATCAATTTTAAAAAACACCTAGGCCCCTTGTAGTTGATCAAACAAATAACCAATACATGACAATGTGCATCTATTCTTAATGGTGAGTTTATTTGACTCTCAATAATCAATGCACAATCTCATGGAAACATCTTTCTTCTTCACAAACAAGACTGGTGCTTCTCGTGATGAAACACTTGGTTTATGAATTCCTAATCTAGAAGGTCTTGCAATTGAAACTATAGCTCCATCAACTCAACAGGTGCCATTCTGTACAGTGCCTTAGAGATAGGTAACAAAGCAATATTAAACTCAATCTCACGATTTGGGGATAGACTAAGTAGATCCTCTGGATAAACATCAGCGAAGTCGTTCACTGTAGACAACTTCTCCAACACTTGATCATGCTTATCATCTCCAATTATATAAGCTAAATATACATCACAACATTTTCTCAACACCCTACTTGCTTGTAGAGCAGTGATTAACACATAATATTGTATATTTATACACATTTTTTTGATGTGCTAATTCCATAAAAACATTCACTTAAACTTGTTTTTATTACATATTTCTTATACACCTATATTTTATGGTGACTGTAATTTTTAGGAATTAATTCTATGCAATTGGAGGCCAAATCAACATAAAAATACAAGTGGAAGAAGTCCAATAGAATGTGAGAAGGATAAGAGTTTAAAAAGGACAAAAAAATGAAGTGTTGAGGACATGGTGCAAACTAAAGCTCAAACAACAGAAAGTGGAGCATTAAAAAGTCAAAAAAATGTCTAAAGCATAAAGTGGTATGAACAAACGTTTGAACCATGCTTTGTTCGCACTTTTGTTCAAACAATAGTCGATAGCACAACTTCAATGTTTAAAATTTTTCTAAGGTATGATGAAATGGTGCAAACTAAGGTTCGAACCACACCTTGTTTGAATAATAAAAGAGTAGCAACTTCAGAATTTCAAAATTTGTTTAAGCAAGGAAGCATGGTGTGAACCTTTGTTCGAAGCATGCAAGTTCCTCCACTTCTTTGTAATTCCTTACTCTTTTTAAGGACTATTTAGTCATTACAAATAATTAATTGTACTATAGAAGAAGAGGATATGAAGAGAATTAGAGATTAGACATTACATTAGATAGTTAGATATAGTAGAGTAGATATATAATTGTAGAGAGAGAATTTAGATTTTGTTTAATAGGATAGAATTTTTTTTTTTTTCATTTCAATTTCTCTTGTGAACATATTTTAATTCAATTCAAGTTTTCATTTCTCTACGTTTATGATTGAGTAGTTCTCTTGCATGGATTCAAATCTAGGAGAGAAGATGATGTATGTGGATTTTTAAGGTAATTTATTTTTTAATGTTTAATTCTCTTAAGAATTCTCCACGAATGGTCGTTGATTTGCTTGGATCAATTGAAATTTGGTAATTGTTTACTTTAAATTGAGCCTTGTTTGTATAACTTATATAGATTATATGTTAGTTGTTAATTAGAATTTTTATCCACATTCTTGAAAAATTATATGTGGATTGCTATTATAGAACTTACATCTACTTTCTATACGTTATGCACTCTAAGTGTTTGATTTAGGTTTTCAACTACACGAACCTAACTTTGTCACCTAGTTAATTGTGCTTCAATGTTCAATTTCTTTTAGATTTGTAATGAATGATGATTAGTTTGTTTGGATCTTTTGAAATCACAAGTTGATATTTCTTGATTAACTCTTAATTGTATATTCCATGTACATTAAATGTGAGTTAGTTGGAATTTTCATGCCTGATCTTATGGATTTTGTATGCGGATTATCACTTAAAACTCTCATATATTCTATATGGATTATTATACTCCAGGTGTTTGATATAAAGATTCAACCAAGTGAACTTGATTTTACAACCAAATCGATTAGTCCTTGCTCTCCTTGAAAATCCATCAAAATCACTACTTAAATTGGTTTGATCCCAGTCATTTTTATAATTATTTTTAGTTTCATTAAAATTTTCATAACAATTTTCAAACTAGATAAATTGTTGCCACCTAGGTATTTGACAAAATGCCTAGATAGGTTTCATTTTCAAAAATTCAACTCAATTTTCCTTCATTTCTCTTGTGTGACACCTACTAAATAAGAAAAAAAAGAATTATGACCTTACTATGCCTCTCCCTGTGGATACAACCAGTACTTTACCAGTTTTACAAATTTGAATTGTTACAATTGATCACATTACACTTGGGCTGTATTGGCTTGTCTTTATCATCAAGAAAATGTCACAAGCAATTTTGGCGTCGTTGCTACGGAGAGCAATTGTTTGTGCACAATTCGGAGCTAAGATTGAATCGTCTCAACAAATTGAGAATATTCTTTCTTATAACTATCATCTTATTTAGTGGTTTTTCTTTCTTTTTGCATTGTATGATGTTGTATTTGCTTGCCATTTAGTTAGTTTGCATTGTATTTAGTTTAATTTGCATATTTAGCTTTTCTATTTTTATTTCTTTTCTTTAATTCTTACATTTTAATGATGAATATGGATTTTAATGCATGCACATACGATTCACCCGACACACCCACCCACGTGTTGGTTATCTAGAAGTTTTATGACATACACTTTGTTCTAGAAACCACACATATCCTACCTTCCTACTTGGGCATCAGCATGAGGAACCTCTAGTCCATCTTGAAAATTTTAAGTTGACTTGTATGCATAGAACTAATGGTTGCTTGGATGATGGTTTTATCTTAGATTTTTTTCCCTATGTCTATACATGAGATAGCTTTAGATTGCTATTATGCTATTCATTCACCTATGTAGTCTTGGGAGGAATTGTCAAATGTATTTTTCTTTCACTTTTCCACCATACCTAGGATAGACATCCTCCAATTTCAAATAAAAATGTTTTCTCAAAAAGAGGGTGAGATGTTTTATGAATGTCGGGAAAGGTTTAACAATATTTTATAATCCTACCTGAGTTATCATTTAGAGTTGTGGTGCTCTTTGAGTTACTTCTTTCATGGTTTGTGTGCAGACATACGCCACACTCTTGATGAAATTCTTGATCTTACATCGGAGATGGTATGGCACTATCTTGAGTCTCTTTATGAGAACTTAAGACTTGGGGGAGATACTGAGAATATGATTGCATCTAGCATTTGTGACATCATACCACATGCTGACTATGCATGCTCACACCTCACACCACTAATGGAGATTGAACATTATGATTAATGAGACTTCGTTTGCATATGATGGCTCACCTTTAGAGTCTACCATAGAATTTTGTTTCGACTTAGACACATTTGTTAAGGTTTTTCTAGAAACTTGTCCCTGAGACCTTGAGCATTCATCTAATAACACTCATTTTGAGGGTAAATATTGAGGTTGTTGAGGATACATTACCTGATGTTACCACATTTGAGCCCACATACACTTACACCAGTGGTCTTAGCCCACATTACCCATATCCAAGGTTGATTGGTCTTTGTTTAATAATGATGACGCACCTTTAGAGAGCACTGATTCAGGTGATGGTGTGAGAGTGGATTCATTGACTTCGATAGGTCTTGACATTTGACTCCGATAGGTTTGGACTCTCTTGACTATGTACTTTCTTTCATTTACACTAAGGGTCCAGAAGACATTAGTTTTGTGCGTGTGGAGCTTATCACTAATGCATGTTCCTCACCGATCACCACGCTCGAGCATGATGCTTATCTTACCCTAATCACTCAGGCTATTCTTTAGTAGGTTAAATTTCATGTTGAGAGTGGAAATGTTACTTGGCCTGAGGAGTTTTGCGTGGAGTTAGTCTCACCCATATCATTTACTTGTACACCTGAGAGTAAGAGTGACACTCACTTCTCTTCGTTTGATTTAGCCTTGCTTGAGAGTCCTATTTGGGGTTTAGTGAGTGACTTATCTGAGACCGACCACACTTGGGTAGGGGAGGTGGGAGATTATCCTAGGAGGTAGCACAAATAGATTTTCTTGGTGTTGAGTGTTTATTAGAGCATCCTGTGTTCATATTTGACCTTTATGGTAGGCCTTATCAAGGGTGTTATGAACCCTACTTGGCCACTTTGTTTCCAGTGTCATGTACACTTGGAGTTTACCCATCTTTGGTCCCTTATGGGTCCGAAGATAATATTTTATTAATACAGTCATTTGGTAAGGCTTGGGATAGGGTAGGTGTTGGATGATCCTTTATTTCTCATTTTCCTTGTACATAGTATGTAGGTTTTTATTTTTATTGTTTTCTCATTTCTTGTTAGTTTAGGTTTTCACTTTTTTGATTAGTTTTATTTTCTTTTACTTACTAAATTTTTCTTTTTTTTTTTAAAAAAAAATTTTTTTCTTTTATTTCTAACAATTTCTTTTTGTAGTTCTTCTTTCATTCAAATAAGAAAACTCTTGAGGTAATATCTTTCCTCACTTTTTCCCTTAGTCTTGCACTTCCATTTTGGTACTTAATGATTGTATATACTTGTTATTGGATGCGTTGTAGAATCAAGGTTGGGGAATGAATTGGGTGATGCCTTAAGTAGTTTAAATAATAGGTGCATGCTTGACTTCTACGTATACTTTATTGATTGATTTGTACCTTAAATGGCTATGATTTTATGCTCACCATCATGTTTACTTGCACACAAGCACACTACTAACCCACATTTGCCACATGATTGTTACATTAAGGACAATGTACAATTTAGTTAGGGGTAGAATTCGCATAATGATATTTGTGCTTTTATTAAAAAAAATTATCACAATTGCTCGTGTTCTCTTAGTGAAGAGAAAGCAAATACACCCCAGGTGCAAGGTGATCAGTTGTAGTAATTTAAATTTATAAAATGGTAAAGTACTAGTCATATCCATAGGGAGAGGTAGAGTAAACTCACAATTCTTCTCTTCTCAATTGGTAGGTGTCACACAAGAAAAATTAAGAAAAATTGATTTGAATTTTGAAAATGAAATTTGTGATAGAAAATTTAATGAAATTATAAATAACTATGAAACGATCTTGGATCAAACCAATTCAAGTAGTGATTTCGATGGATTTTCAAGGAGAGTAATGACTAATCAATTTGGTTGTAAAATCAAGTTCACTTAGCTGAATCTCTAGATCAAATACTTGGAGTACAATAATCCATATAGAATACATGAGAGTTCTAGGTGGCAATTCACATACAAATCCTTAAGATCGGATATGAAAATTCCAAGTAAGTAACTCACATATAATATACATGAAATATACAATCAAGAGTTAATTAAGAAATATCAACTAGAGATTTCAAAAGATCCAAACAAACTAATCATCATTCATTACAAATCTAAAAAAAAATTGAACATTCAAGCACAATTGAGAACAATAGTTGATAAATTTGGTGACAAAGTTAGGTTCATGTAATTAAAAATCTAAATCAAACACTTAGAGTGCATAGCCTATAGAAAGTACATGTAAGTTCTATAATAGCAATCTGCATACAATTTCTCAAAAAAGTGAACGAAAATTCTAATAAGCAACTAGCATATAATCTACATGAGCTATACAAACAATATATAATATAGCATAGATAAATTAACAATTTCAATGGATCCAAACAAATCAACTACCATTCGTAGAAAATTCTTAAGAAAATCAAAACATTGAAAAGAAAATTACCTTGAAAATCCACATACATCATCTACTCTCCTTGATTTGAATCCAAGTAAGAGAACTACTCAATCATAAATGTAGAGAAAAGAAAACCTTAATTGAATTGAAATATGTTTACAAGAGGAATTGAAAAGGAAAATGAAATTTTCTATCCTACCAAAGAAAATCTAAATTCTCTTTCTACAATTATATATTTACTCTACTATGTCTAACTATCTAATGTAATGTCTAATCTCTAATTCTTTGTATATCATTTCCTATATAGTACAATTAATTATTTTGATGACCAAAGAGCCCTTAAAAAAAGTAAGGAATTACAAAGATGTGTAGGAACTCACATGGTTCAAACAAAGGTTTGCACTATGCTTCCATACTTAGACAAATTTCAAAATTCTGAAGTTGCTACTCTTCTGTTGTTTGAACAAAGCTTCGAACAAGCAGAAATAAAAGTGGGCAACTGAATATTCCTATCCCAAGAAAATAAAATTTAGATTGTCTTGGTGTTAAAATTGTTACTCTTTTCTGATGGCAGTCAACAGTAGCATAATTAGAAGTTAACTAATCATCCTTAAGATAACATCAAAGTCATGCATATCTAAGTAAATCAAGTCAACTAGCAAAACTCTATCATCTATTTGAATCCCATAAGATCGATAAATAGTGTCCAACAAAATAGTATCTCCAACAAGAGTAGAAACAACAAATCCAATGTCTAATTGTTCGAGTGCAACAAGTAAGCTATACAATAGTTTATGGGAAGCAAAAGAGTGTGTAGATCTTGAAGCTATTAACACCCTAGCTGATGTAGATGTAATAAGAAATGTATCTTACACCACTGAAGGTGATGACTCTATCTCTTTCTGAGTAAGTGCATAAACACGTACATGAGCCGTTTGCCTTTGATTCTATTCCTTAGTATGATTTTGGTTACCATTCTGTGTAGTAGATCTCTAACCTAGGAATGATTGCTGAATTTGCTATTCCATAGTGCTTGAAGCTTTACATTGACTCTTAACTATCCATCATTCCCACAATTATAACATTTCTTAGGTATACCATCACAAAAATGTCCAAATGAATGCTACTTACCGCACCTTATACATGGTCATGCCTGCCGCCTATTATTTTCATCTATCTATGCATGAATGCTCATCCTCTTTTGAAAATTACCACCCCTATTGCTTTAGCCTCCATTGTCATGTTCCATTAACATCTTATTAGACTGTGTTTTCCTTTCTTAGCATCCTCAAAGCATTCTCCAACTTACTATGCCTTGGTCACAAGGTTTGCCAAAGTCTTAGATTGAAGTACTGCGACCCTCTACGAATGGTTGGACGCAGTCCCCTCTCAAACATCAGCACCTTATTGTTTTCCTTATCTACTTGCACAGAATACTTTGATAATTTCGCAAGCTTGCAATCATATTCAGCTACTGTCATGTTACCTTATTCTAGAGAAAGGAAATCCAATTGTTTCTATTTCTGGACTGTTATAGGAATAAATTTATCATTAAATATCTCAAGAAAAATATTCCAGTTTAGTTCATTCTCTTTTCCCTGATATTGGCATTCCAAATATCCTACTAATTCTTTATTGGTCCTTCCAAAACGTATGTTGCCATGGAAACTTTTTGTGTATTTGTACATTCTAACTGTGTAAATATTTTCTTTATACGTCATATCCACTTTTCTTCCTTTGCTAGATCAACTTTCCCATCAAATTTTGGAGGTGAAGTCCTCAAGAATTCATCAAACACATATCCTTTATTAAAACTCATGGTCCTTGCCTTTAGTGGTGCCTCTTGCTAACCCAATTGCCTCCATATATTTTGTTGCATTTCGATCGTAGTAGTAGGAGCTAGAGGTAGAATAAGAATGAGAACAAGTGCAGCTACGGAAGGTACATTAGTAGCATTATGTGCTAGATTTGTGCCTCCTGAATTGGCGTATTTGCTACTAGTTCGTCTACCACTACGTGTTGCTATTCCTTGTAAAACAAATAAATAAAATAAAAATATAAGAATAATAATATACTAACAAAACCACTTTAAACTCACGTTCTTAAGGACTATGAGTTCGGGCCTCAACTAATTTCTAAAAGACTCCATAAACCTATGCTCTGATACCAACAAATGTCACACCTTACCTAAGGATGTAACTGGCTGGGTACCTCCAGCCTTAGCCTAGGGAACATGAAAGCCTAATCCTTATCCAATTAAAATCAATTAAAGAAACATCAACAATAAAATAAAATTTTCATTAAAATCAAAAAATTGAAAAATGTTCTACTAATGCCCCAAACTTAAAACAACTAAATATTAATAATCAAAATAATCTAAATTATCAAAACTCTAGTCCAACTACTAAACAAAATCCATAAAATGACCATAAAAATTTTCCTAAGAGGTCACAACTTAAGGTTCTAATTGCCAAAGTCCATGACTAGTTCCCTCTATGCTCACCTGAAAATGTGAAATAAGGGTGAGCTAAAAGACCAGTAAGTGACTTTTCAAGCCAAACATGATAATAATAACTTTGGAAATAATAAAATTTTCAATGCTTAATTTAACCAAGAAAATTTCAAGTAAAATAATTTCTATGAATAATTTATATTAATTTAAAACCTACATGTCTGAGTATAATAACACATCAATCACTATAGTGACAATAAACATTAGGATGTGGAATATCACTTGGGAGTTAAATATCATGTGTGCCAATATAATATTTCATGGGTAGTGCCCGTTGGATCTAACATTGGACTTAGAGTCACCCAGTCTAACTGCTAAATTCTTTCTTAAGCTGATCTGATTGAGATCTCCATGATTTTACGGGCCTGTTTTTACAATTATTAAGAATAAGGGTTACCACAATTTTCAAGGGCATGTTCCCTAGTTATCAGAGACACACCACTTAAGGAGCCCATTTTCTAGACTTTTATTTTAATTCCAATAACTATAATTAATTATTTATCACAATCCCATAAAATCAAACTGAAAACAAGTGTTCAAATAACTTTTTTCCTATGTGCTATAGATTTTTTTAAGAAATCAGAAATAGAATAAGAGAAGAAGGAAGAAGTAGGTCTGGGAAATATTTTCTACCTAGTTAACCACTAGGCTATTGTATAGCCTATGTCGCTGAACTCCAAAATTGATTACATGAAAATGAATATTGTGCAACACAATTGCACGACATAGTTACTAGTGAAAATAAAGAACGCACCTTATTGACACCTAACTTCCAACAACCACTAACTCTAACTTCCAACAGCCACTAACTCCACTAACAATGTGAGATGGCCAGGTCTTCAACATAGTTTGATGAGCTGTTACTGTGCAAATTATTCTTGTATCATTCCTCCCCCTTAAAAATATCCTTATCCTTAAGGATGAATTCTAGGTACGTCCTTGAAAACCTCCATTGGTCCTCCTATGTCACGTCTTCAATCGGCGCATCCTTCCATTTGATCAAAATTTTAGTAGAAGGTCCATATTTATCCTTTTGAACCACCCTTCATTCCAAAATTACTTCCTGCTGAGGTAGGATCATTGTTTCTGTTGATATGGGGGAAGTTGAGGAGAAACATTTACCACCGGTCCCAAATGTTTGCGTAACAAACTAACATGTAACATATTGTGAATCTGTAACACTACTGGCAATTCTAAACGATAAGTAACAAGTCCCACCTTCTCCAAAATTTGATAAGGTCCAAAAACTGAGGAGCAAGCTTAAGCGAACCCTGAAATGCCACGTTTGATTGGTGATAAGGTTGTAACTCAAGATAAATGTAATCTCCAACTTCAAAGTGAACTTCTCGTTGATGTTGATCGGCATGACTTTTCATTTGATCACAAGCTTACAACAAGTGCTTCCATAAGTCACGTAAAATTTTATCCCTATCACAAAGATGGTCATCTACTGCTTGGACCCGAGTGGTGCTCAGAATGTATGAAAGTAGGTTCGGAGGGGAAATGCCATAAACAACTTCAAAGGGGGTGACATGAGTAAAAGAGTGGGTTGATGTTTTGTAGCTGTATTCAGCCCACGGTATCCAATCTACCTATTTTTGCAGTTGATCTCCTACAAAACAACGAAGGTATTATTTAAGAATGCGGTTAACTACCTCCGTCTATTCATCTATTTGGGGATGGTAGTTGGAACTCATATTAAGAGTAGTTCCCTGCATTTGGAACAATGTTCAACAAAAGGAGTTGATGAAGGCTTTATCACGATCGCTCACAATAGACATTGGAATGCCACGTAGCCGGACAATATTGGAAATGAATTCCTTAACAACAATCAAGGTAGTGAATAGATCCTTCATGGGCACAAAATGAGCGTATTCACTCAGTCTGTCAACAATCACCATCACAATAGTGCGGCCATGAGAGAGAGGTAGTCCTTCGATAAAGTCTATAGAAAATGCTATTCAAATTCAATCCAGAATCAGAAGAGGTTGTAGGAGTCCTGCTGGTTTCAAACAGTTGTATTTGTATTGTTGACAGATAGTGCAAGTCTGGAGAAGCTTTTTTACTTTCTGCTGCATATTAGGCCAAATAAAACTAAACTTGATTCTATCCAAAGTCCTATAGAAACTAAAATGGCCTCCAATGGATGATGAGTGCCCATCTGACAAAATAAAAGGAATTAATGAAGAGTTAAGGCTAAAATAAATTTTATTTTGTTTAAACCAGACACCATCTTTCTGTAAATATTTGTGGCCCAATTGAGGAGAATTCTTGTTGGGTAATGACTGATAAAACAGGTCATGTTGAACTTCTTTCTAAAATCATCAACCACCAGTCTGCCATCGGTAGTGATATTGCGATGAAATTGAACTCCACCACAAATGACAAGGCATTTGCTTCTTGATTCTTTGGTCTCTTTTTGTATCCAATCACGTAGTCGTACCCAAGTAATTTTGGTAACCACTGTGTTTGTGCTGGTGTAGTAATTCTTTGTTCCAACAGATATTTTAGACTCTTTTGATTAGTTCTCACAGTAAAGGTCCTGCTAAGGAGATACGCTCTCCATTTTTGTACAGCTTTCACAATTGCCAATATCTCTTTCTCATAAGTTAACAAGGCAAATGTATTGGTCATTCCTGTTGGGAGAGTATTACCCCAGTTCCAACCCTACATACGTCGCATTCAACAATGAAATGTTGAGTGAAATCAGGAAGCGGAGTACAGGAGTTATCTTGAGGGCTTGTTTGAGCTGACAGAATGCAGTTTCTATTGTTTCATTCTGAGAGAACCCTTCTTTCGTCAACAATTGGGTAAGAGGGCAACTATTCCTTCAAATCCTCTAACAAATTTTCGATAATATCCAGCCAACTCTAAAAATCCTTAGATTCCTTTCACTGTAGTAGGAGTTGGCCAATCTAAGGCTGCTTTAATTTTATCAGGTTCAACCATTACTCCATCTTTGGAGATGAGATGGCCAAGGTATTCAACCTGAGAAACCCCAAACCAGCATTTTGATTTTGTTTTTGTTTTTGTTTTTTTTTTTTTTTTTTGGCAAATAAACTGTTAGATAATAGTATTAATAAAATAGTACACAGTTGGAAGAAATGGTCTTCCTAGGTTTGGCTGTAGACCAAGATGTCATTAAAGAAGACGAGGATGAATTTGCAAAGATACGACTGAAAGAGGTCATTCACTAGAGATTGGAAGGTTGCGGATGCATTCATAAGGCTAAAAGGGATCACGACAAACTCGTAATGGCCCTTATGTGTTCTGAGCACCGTTTTTGGAATATCACTCTCTTTTACCCGAATCTGGTGATATCTAGATATTAGATCAAGCTTTGAATAAAAATAAGACCTATGGAGTTCATCCAATAACTCATCAATGACCATAATGGGATATTTATCCTTCAAAGTTATGTTGTTGAGTGCTCTGTAATCTACACAAAATTACCTGCTGCCATCATTTTTCTTGACCAATAAGAAAGGTGATGAAAATAGACTATTGCTCAGACAGATTAGCCCAAAGTCCATAAGCTTTGTGACTAATTTTTTAATTTCTGCTTTTTGATAATAAGGGTACCTATAGGGCCTTACAGTGATAGGATTGTGATTTGGAATTAAAGGGATTTTGTGATCGTGATTCCTTAATAGGGGAAGGCTGGTTGGTGGATTAAAAACTTATTGAAATTCTTGGAGTAGAAAGGTGAGGTCGGTTGGTGAAGTATGGTCATCAGGAAATTATTGGCAAGTAACTAGCTGTAGAAAGAAACATACACTTTGTAAATGCTGGCATTTTTTGTCATTCATTGTTGTAACTTCAGTCGAACCTAGTCCATGAAAGATGTGGGTAGTCCCTTGACTCTGGAATGTCATCGTCAAATTCGGGTAATAAGTTTCTACTGGCGGCCCCAGTGTTGCCAACCATTGAACCCCAAGAACCACTTGACAAGCCACCACCGAAAGAATATAAAAATCTACATTGATTGGGTAACCTTGGATTATTAATGTAAGTGCCAGACATTTTCTTGACCATTCAATTTTTTCTCGATTGGTAACCATTACTTGGAATGGTTTGTCTTGTGTTACGGTACCCCATACTTGGTGACAACCGACTGATCAATAAAGTTGTGCGTGCTACCCTCGTCGATCAATATCGTAACGCACCTATTCTTCGATTTTCCACTAACTCAAATTGTTTGGGGGTGGTCTGTGCCAGCAATGGCATGAAATGAAACTTCTGACATTACCTTGGTGTATGCTGCTTCTGCTTGAGCCTCTTCAATATCTACTGCTTCTTCTATCAACAAATCCTCTATTATAAACAACTAAGGTTTTTGGCAAGATTCCCAAGCTAAAATTTCTCATTGCAGTAGTAACACAATCCTTCATCACACCGTTCACAGGCTTTCTGACTAGTAAGCCATTTGATGTTCATTGAATTCACTCCTACTCCTATAGTGTTTCGTGGAAACGAAGGAGGGCCAAGTATGCCTAGTGCATTGCTAGGCCTGGCCTTTGGTATCACTCTGACGGATTGAGGATAGAAGGAACTAGTTTCTTTCTTTTACAAGGCATTGCATTCTTTAACAAGCTATACTACTCCAATGGCATCGGCTAAGGTCCATGGTTGTTTATTCTTTACATCCAGCTTGATGTTGTCTCAAAGTCCTGCGACAAAGCACCCAATCAAAAATCCTTCTCCTAGTTCATCTACTCTATGTGATAGCTTCTCGAAGGCCTCTTCATATGCTACCACTATGGTGGTCTGTTTAAGCCTGGTGAGTGCCTCTGAAGGGTCCTTATATTTGGTTAGACCAAAGCGCATAAGAATTGCCTTAGTAGATTCTACCCAAGTCATCGGACCTCTGAATTTCAGGAGCTATAGGCCATTATAATGCTATTCCTTCCAACTGGAAGGGTACTAATTGAACTTGTTGGTCGGGAGCAATTTGTTTAAACTGAAAGTACTATTTAGCCTTAAATATCCATCCTGTCGGATCTTCACCATTGAACTTTGGAAAGGACAATTTAAGATGATGGTTTTGACAAAAGGTAGTGAAATTGGATGAGTCATTGGTGATGAGGGGGGCTCTATTTTGGGATGTGTCTTCTTGTGCAAATGGGTTAATGTCATGATTGGTGGGTGTTTGGTTCTAAGTAGCTTGCAAGGCTTGAAGTTTTATAAGGACTATTTGTAAGGCAGCACGAACTTGGTCGAAACTCAATTCGTGATGAGTAAGGGCCGCATTCACTTTATTATGGAAATTCTGCATTCGTCTGGTTACGACTAGCCATGGAATGTGGCTTTGATACCAAATGTTATGGATTTTTTAAGAAATTAGAAACAGAGAAGAAGGAAGAAGTTAGGTTTGGGAAATATTTTCTGCCTAATTTTATTCCACAACCACTAGGCAGTTATATAGCCTATATCACTAAACTCTAAAACTTATTACATGAAAATGGAAATGAATAATGTGCAACACAATTGCACGACACAGCTACTAACGAAAATAGATGACACACCTTATTGACACCTAACTTCCAACAACCACTGACTCCACTAACTCCACTAATAATGTGAGATGGCCAAGTCTTCAACATAGTTTAATGAGCAGTTACTATGCAAATTATTCTCGTATCACTATGCTCAATAGCATAAAACATATAATCTTTTATCAAAATAGAATTTTTCACAAAGAATAATTCAAAAATTCAACTTTGAAAACCTTTATGTGTGGAACAATTTACAAAATTAACACTAGTAAGGCAAACCACTCACCTGAAGTCCAAAGATGTAAAATGTAAAGTAAATCAAGATAATCCATCACAATCCTAAGTTAACGAATAAATATTTATTATTTAACGTCTATCTTAAATTTACATTTAATAAATTATTAAATATAAACTTTTAACTCCCCTCTAATAATTTAATTAATATTAATAATTGGCCTATTCTAACCATTCCCAAACAACCTGCCAGCAATGCCAATCTAATAAACTCTTTTTTTTGTACTAAGTTAACACTGTATGACACATATATATATACACACACTTGTAAAGTGACTCCACAATCTGTCACTCACAGAAATCAAACTATTTTTTTTTTTGTCGTTTTGTTAAATCATTTTACACACGCGCACACACACACACACCTCATTTTCATTTTGTTGCGCACTGGCAGCCTTTCCTCTTTTTTTTTTTTTTCAATGTTGACGTCAATCGTAGTCTCTTTTTCTTTTATATATATACACTGTCAATCATTGCATATATAACTCAAGCAAATTGCAAGCCACTAACCATTTGATTAATCTTTCTTAACTAATCACCCATCTCGACAATGCTCAAAATTTAGTAAAGGGAAAAAATACAATTAAAAGAGAAAGATTAATCTTTCAATTTCAATCTACTGCAGTCTTCTTTACTCTCTTCGTCTCTCTTAATTTTGAACATAGTAAAACCCTAGTATGACAAACCCCTTTATATATGCATAACTTTTTTAATTATGTACCATCACATCCATTAAATTACGGTGGACCTCGAATCATATTTCAATAATAATAATCCTTTAAAACATCCAATGGTCCACATTTACCCAAAATAAATAAGTTAATAATTTAAATATTTCTTAAATAAAGACAGTTAATTCAAATAAATAAAAAATATAACACATAATTAAATAAATAATAATTAATTTATTTCTAAGTTATAACATCATCAAAAAGCCCTTTTGTGGTGGTATTATCTACTTTGAAAAGCTCTAAAAATTTAAAGTGTCAACGCACCTTAAAATAAGAGTCATCTGTTCTTGATGACTTATGTCGGGGGTACAATCAAGGATAATCAAAAAATATTTTGCTTCTTTAATTCTTTTAATTATTGAAAGCCTAATTTGAAGTGCTAATAATTCTATCAATTTGTTTTGTATTTTATAACTAAATAACTGATGTTGAAGTTCAGGTTTTGAATACATTTAATATGTTCTTGCATGATTGGATCAAATTTTACTATCATTTCAACCAAACTCAAGAAGTTGCCATTACTATTTTTATATATCTTTTTGCCCTTGAAATACAAGATTATTTTTAGCAAGATATTTCAGTATAACAATAATTCTTGTCAAAACATTTTTTTCAATGTTCTTTTTCTCTATTCATTTGTTATTGAATGTTTTTAACTATAGTCTTATTTTTTCGCAATCTTGTTTCTAAATCAATCAATTTCATATATTAGATATGTGTTCATGTCTTGTGCAATGATTTTTAAGCTTAGAATTAAGATTTTTTCAATCGTTAGTTCCTTTGTCAACTAATTGACTTGCACTAAATATTGAACCAAACAATTTATAACAAAACAATAGACTCTATCTAAATCTTTTGAATGCACTAATTATCTTCTTTCGTGTTTTTCTCCATTTGATAATTTTGTATATAAAATAATGTAGAAAAATATCTATTATTTTGATCTTAAGAAAAACTAACTCATTATATCTAATATGACCATTTTCAACTAATAAATCTTTAAATTTGTTATCAATATTTTTCATTGTCCTGGATCATAAATAGCTATTAGAATTGAATTAAATGTATCAGTATATTTTATGTTTTCTTTGACTACTTCATGTTGAATTGACTTTTCTTTATGTTCATCATCCCCTTTTTGGGGGGATCAAGCCCAAACATAGTTCTCTCCTCTACAGGTGCCCATTCTAAGTACAAACTATAAATCTCATCACCATTGTTTCTTCCTATTATTTCAATGTTATTTTCTAATTCATTCACAACTAATGATTATTTTTCCATTTATTCTTCTATTGAAGTTGAAGTAACATTTTTTTTATCACTAGTGATAAATTTATCAAGAGCTCAATGTTGAGATCTAATCAACTTTTCAATTCTTCTATTTTTCTTCAAATTTTCAAACCACTATCATATTTCCCATTAGACATAGTTTCAACTATAATAAAATAGAGTTTCACAAGCGTTTAAGCACAATAACCAAATTCAATAATAATTTTTAATTTTCTACAACAACAATAATTGAAATAAAAATAGATATAAAAAAGTAACTAAACATAATAGTGTGAGTTAGAATAAGAACTTGGGAGTCAAGCACACTATAGCCAATCTTTAATTGAAGTACGAGAAATCATTTCTACGTTATTCATAAGCATTTGGGACAAACTTCACTCTCATTACATCAAACACACTCTCTCTTTGAACATTGATCTCGCTCGATGCCTTTTCAGTCATTGTTGCCTCTTGTCATTCAGCCCATGATCACCATCGGCACTGTCACAAACCAGATTTTGCAACTCAAAGTGGACTTGCTAACTCATGTAATCATCCATAACCATGCACAAATTTCCAATATTGATTAGAGCTGACAATAATACAAATTACAACTGCCACTCTATGCTAGGGTATAAATTTTACAAACCTTACAACCAAGGCATCTAAAATAATAATATAATTAAAATAAATGCAAAGGAAAGAGGAAAATGCTATAACATTTGCCAATCTATCCAATAGGCATCCGTAATCCTGAACTTGCAAACATAATTGTAAATGAGTGAGCACCATTTCACCTGTGTTCACCTTAACACACAAGCATCCATAATATGTCCTAAGCTTATTACTACAATGACCATGCACTGAAGTTATAACACATAATTCATCATATCAACACACAACCATGCATAACATGTTTATCATGATATTATTATTCCTATATTCTTTTGCTTTCATTCCATTACCCATTTCTTATCTCGTATTCAATTTAATAATAACTCGTTGCCTCTTTTGGGCCTGTCATGTATCGACCTTAGTTAATATGCGTAAATACACGATTCCACGTCTGCCACTTGGGATTAACTTCAGTAAAAATGACATTAATTGAGCGTCTACCACTTTTGTAGGCTCCTAACCTACCAAGTGTGTATACCCATTCTTGTATAAGTTTCTGAACTTTCAACCTTTTGGTATTGCAATATCCTATATTTTTAGTGCCTCTCCTAAAACCAATCATCATGAAATTCAATATAAGGAATATCAAATAAAAAATCATAATACATATTTTTATAAATTTATTAATCTATCAACTAGTGATAGTAATTAATACTTCAAGTCAAATCCTTAACATCTCAATTCTCATATCAACATTTTAATACTTTATTTAGATGTTTTAATGATAGTGAATTCAACCCCATCACATCCCATTCTATTTATCAATTATTCATGCTTATAGATTATTAACCAAAACCTAAGTTCCCACTACTAATTCTCAATATTTGGTTTTTCTTGAAAGTTAACTACCATATCACCATCTTTACACATCTTATGTATTTTATTTAAATCCTCTCGGAATGCTACCAAGTTACGTCTACCATTATAATTAAATTCCTGAATTATCAATAACGTGACCTATTAATTTAAATCTATATTCTTTATGAATTTAATTTGATAATCCCCTTCTAACCAAATCCTCACCTTTGTAATCCCAACGCGATCTATCAATCTATGATAAACTTTTTTTTATCACTTCACAATGTTTTATTCATCATAAAATATTAATAGTTAACATATTACCTTATTATTTAATACATATAAAGTTTTATTAATGTTCGCATTCTCATTTAATGATTCAATATAATATAATTCTTAGTTAAACAAATAAATCTTTTTATCCTAACATATTTTAAATCCGCTTATCCCCCATACTCACATGCCTCAATCCCTTACACATAAATCAATAGTTAACATTTTATTTATTATTTATCAAAGCATTACTTTATTTATTAGAACTAGGTATAACCATCTGGACATCTTTCCAGACCCTCGTTAGAATGGTAGTAACCCAGGACCGATTTTGGTCCATGTTCTAGCTAAAAGCCTAAACTCTTAACACCCTCAAATCTTATATTTACGACACAAAATCAACAATACAACATGTATCAATACTAATGAACATAGATAGCAAGTTATTAAGCAAGATCTCATAATATACCTATATAAAATTTAAAGATCTAAGCCTAAAAACACTTCCATATATGTTAATTTTCATGTGTGTGTGTGTGTGTGTGGGTGGGTGTGTGTGTGTTTTCATCATTTCTTTTTCCCTCGACCATTTACCTATAAAACATACACACACACCCTTTATGCTTATAACCAAAACAAACAAGACATATATATAAACTAAGATATGAGCCCCTACCTCACATCTAAGCTCTTGAGAAAGATGAGGTAGGAAGAAGAATGACAACAACAACAACAACAACAAGCACTTTTGAAAAGGAGCACCTCCACCACTAGCCTGCTATAGCCCCAAAACACGCACACCCCTCTCATATTCCTTCTTTCAAACCTTCAACCCTCTCTATCTATCTCTCATTCTTCCAATTTCTCTCTTTTTTGATCCACTATTCTTATATCTTCCTTTATCACTTGAAATTTCCCTTTCTCATTGTCTTTTTCTCCTCTTCTCAGGAAACTTCCCTCACACACACTACATATATACACATATACATATATAGCATAAGAGAGAGGGGAGTAGGGGTAACCTAGGAGGTGTATGGGTAGATGGTTGATAGGACAAAAAAGTTAAAAAAAAAAAGAAGAAGTTGCTATGCATTAGACCTAAGAGGGTTCGTTTGAACCCTCGTTTGAGTAGCGAGCCATTTAGACCCATTTGGACAAAATCCTAAAACTTAGAAAAATTTTAATTTTAAATTTAAGTGTTATACTTAACCATGATTTACTAACTCAGCCTTAGTTAAAATTAATCCAACCAATCTAACAGGGCTCAAACTAGCTCCACAAACAATTCATAGTTGAAAATATAATATAAAATATAAGTTTAGAAATTTGAGTTATCACAGACACTGGAGAAAGTCAATGGCAACACTACTGCCCCTCAGCTTGTCACTAGGTAATATTCTCAGTCCTTAGGCCGAATCACAAATGTGCAATGATTTATATATATTTATGTATATACATTTATATATCATAGAATTTTAATTTGATTTTCTATTTTGGGATTGTTAGTTCAATGTTTGTTTATTTATTTTTGGTTTTCTGATTTGGAATTGTTTGTTCAATCTTTGATTTTTTTTTAATTTGTTAGGAATTATTTTGATTATTCTTTCATTAATTTAGGTTTAAAGAAATTGCCTTGTTTAAAAATCTAAAAAACTTTGGATTATTCCTTCGTCAAATTGCTGCTTAACTTCACATGTAGTGTAAGCAATTTTCCCAAAATTCTTGTGAAGGAAAGAGAATCAAAAACTAACTTACAACAAAAAATTACCTTGGCATAAAAATCTTTCCAAACTCTGCAGGCAATCTGATGGCCACCTAAATTAAAAGTCCTGAACTTGACTTTGCCAATACTTAGCTCCTCTGATGTTGGGTACTGGGTAGGCTGGTGTTGAACCGATTTCCACAAAGACCCCACTTTAATAGCAAACATACTAGCTCAAAATGCATTATTTGAGTCCTTGTTTGGAAAATCGAAAAAAATGGGCTGATGGAAAAAATCTAGTTATGACATCGATTATTTTTCATTCATTTACAACCAACAAACAAATCCTTGAAGATATATTTGGCTTAGTTGACACAAGTTTTAACCATTGCTCTGCTTATTTCAATGGAAAATCTTTTAAATAAATTTGTTTAGAAAATAAAGGAATTTGGAATTAAAATTGTTCTGATATTGCTCTGTTTAAAAGGCATGGATTTTTGCTAGAAGTAGAAGAAGGGCATGGTGTCATCTTAATTAATTTGCTTTTGAAGATGACTAGTTGATATATGTAAGACTAATTCTAGTAGTTAAAAATAAAGAATTAGGTAATGACCATAAAGCAAACACATTTACTACTTTCAAATTTCAATGAAGTTTTATTAAAAAGGATTTGAATTTTGTGGGGCCTTCAAGTTCCATGCCTTATATGAGGAGTTGCCCAAGATGTCAATTTGAAAATTATACTGCTAAAGAAGGTATCTGGCTAGAGCAAAGATATTCTAATTTGCTTGTCTTATTTTTAGATATGTTGTAGATGAGCTTAATATTTTAGAAACCTTAGGGGTACTAGGGCCTTGCCTATTATAACTTATGCATGATTTACTTTTTATAAAGTAATGATCTACTTTAGTAACAAAAATGAAATAGGAATGGCGACTCAAGGGGCTGGGGTTCAACATCCCGAAATGTGTTAAAATTGGTAGAGAATTACTAAAGTCGTGCTCGTAGCTATCACATAGTGCGGTTCAACCAAATTGATGGCTTGTATAAGATAACCACTGAACAACAAGTTAATGAATGAGGCAATGTCCAAGTTATTAGTCTCAAGGACCAAAATTGCACATGTGGTAAATGGTGTAATCTTCAAATTCCATGCTCACATGTCATTGTCGTATACGAGGAGCGATATTATGATTAGATGAGGATGATAGCACCGAAGTATTCTATCTATGATTATGCAAATATTTATGCTCCCCGATTCCAACCTCTACATAATCTAAAGTATTATGAGGAACAATTGTTTTAACATTCATTCTGAATGAACATCTAAAATGACAAAAAGGCATATCAATGTTGACCCGTATCTGAAATGAGATCCAGGGGCGGAGCTTAGTTGAGAGCTGCGGTGGGCTCAAGCCCAGTGCAAAAAATTAAAAAAAAAAATTAGTAAGTAAATTTTCAATTAAAAAAAATTAGCCCAACCCATTTATTGAATAGCCCATTCTATTTTCTAAATAGTCTAATTCCAGTCAACTTTCTATCTAAAAATATCTTTACTTTTTATATTCTTTTTTTTTTTACTTTTTTATACACTTCTTTCTTTTTAATGTGGGCCCATCAAAGTACCATATTTTGTTTTGTTCCACTGCCCTTACCAAAGCAACCACAAAAAAAAAGGCTGAAAGTTGTCTTCAATGTGGGCCCTCAAAAAGCTTCTTAGAGAAGCTTTGGTGGTTTGGTTTTTCTTTGGAAAAAAACTGAGGGAAGAAACTTAACCCTTCCCCCCTCCCCCCAAAAAAAAAACACCAAAATACAGAGAATCAGGGGTGGAGCTTAGCTAAGGGTTGCAGTGCCAGTGCAAAAAATTAAAAAAAAATTAGTAAGTAAATTTTCAATTAAAAAAAAAATTAGCCCAACCCATTTATTGAATAGCCCATTCTATTTTCTAAATAGTCTAATTCCAGTCAACCTTCTATCTCATTCTAAAAATATCTTTACTTTTTATATTCTTTTTTTTTTTACTTTTTTATACACTTGTTTCTTTTTAATGTGGGCCGTCAAAGTACCATATTTTGTTTTGTTCTACTGCCCTTACCAAAGCAACCACAAAAAAAAAAAAAAAAAATAATAATAAAAGAGAAAAGGCTAAAAAGCTGTCTTCAATGTGGGCCCTCAAAAAGCTTCTTAGAGAAGCTTTGGTGGTTTGGTTTTCTTTGGAAAAAAACTGAGGGAAGAAACTTAACCCTCCTCGCCCCTCTCCAAAACACCAGAATACAAAGAATGGTAGTGGCAGAACACAGAAATTTAGTAGTGGGATACATAGAACTAGAAGAACTAAAGAAGCAAACAAAAGAGGGACCACGCATCAATTACTTTGTGAGTTAATCACTTTTTGACTGTACCATTGAAGAGATTTTTGAAAAAAGGTATTATTTTACTTTCTATTCATTTTAATATTCATATAAATAAAAAAAATACTCTCCTTTTGTCTCTTTGATTGGATAAATATGTGGTTCCCACCATGATTTTGATTTTATGGTGAAAGGGTAATTTAGGGTTTTAATTTATTTTGTATTTGAAAAATTGGAATTTGTACTTTCATTGTTTTGTCTGAATAAACTTATGTGTTATCTGGATTCTCAAAAAAGAAAAAGAACAAAAAGTTAGTGTAAAAATAATATGTAGTAAATTTTAATTAAAAAATTAATAAACATTAAAATTTTTAAATATTTTTTTAAGTAAATCAAACACCTTATTATTACCTTCTGTAAACTTAAGATTTTATGGCTATTAATTGAGTTCATGGCATATTTGTAATTGAGATTAGCTATTGGGGGCCGTTTATTTGAAGAGAAGAACAAATAATAATATTTAAAAAGAAAAAAAAAAGAGAAAAAGAAAAAGAAAAATATCTAGAAGGTTTTATCCACATCACGAATGCAAGGACGAACACTATTTGATGGTGAAACGGTAATTTAGGGTTTTAATTTATTTTGTATTTGAAAAATTGGAATTTTTATTTAAGTTTTTCCTTTACATGCTTTATTCACATTTAAATGCTTGATCTTGTGGCAGATTGGTAGTGTTGGATTGCATTCCTCCTTTCATGAATATAATTTTGGTTAAAGCTAGTGAGACAGCTTGGGTAACCTAGGTTTATTGTTTATTTTGTGATATGATTAAGTTATTTTTGTATATGAAAAAATTAATTAATTAATTGTTTTGGTATTTTGGTATACTTATTTTGGTATACATAATTAGAATTGATTATTAGTTTATGGAAATCGATTAAACAAAGTTGTTAGTTTATTATTGATATGATTTTCTTAATTTGTGAATTTGTACATGTGATTTGTGATTACGATATATTGGATGTTGTGCTAAGTTTGATATTATTTTTAGGTTTTACATCATCATGGCTCATCGAGAAAAGAAGAAAGCAAAAACTATTTCTTCGTTTTTTAAGCCAAGAGCTGAGATATCAAGAAATGAGGCATCTTTTCTGTCTAATATAGATACTTCACTTCCCGATGAGCAATCTCCTCCTTGCACTCATGCACCTTCTCCGTCCAATGTTGATACTTCACTTCCCAATGAGCAACCTTCTTCTAATATTCAAGAAGTTAAATTTGATGCTTCTTCTCTTGAACGGGATTCGGGTTTACGTACTCCAATAATGGAACTACCAGTTAATTAACGGGATGCCATTAGACGAGCTTATATCAAAATAGGGCCATATCATCCTAAACTTTTAGAGTTTCCATGGTCTAAGTTTGGAACTCAATATTGTCAATTTCAATACTCTTGATTCAACCAATTTCCTTGGTTAGAGTATTCCTCTTCAAAGGATGTAGCTTTTTGTTTTCTATGTTTTCTTTTTGAAAAGAAGACGACAAACTGTCCCATATTGACTCTTGAAGGGTTTAAAAATTGGAAAAGGGTTAACGAAGAAAATAGATGTGCCTTTTTGTTGTATGAAGGAGGCCCCACTTCACCACATAACAATTTTGTGAAATTTGTTGAGGATTTAAAGAACGTAGTTCGGCATATTGACAAAGTAATGAATGCACAACTGCAAAAGAAATTCAAAAGAATAGGTTACGGCTTACAGTAACGATTGAGAGTATTTGATATCTTACTGCTCCATCTTATCCTTTAAGAGGTCATGATGAATCTTTTAATTCAAGAAATCGTGGGAATTTTTTGGAAATGATAAAGGTTATGGGAACGATAAATTATAGTATTCATGAAGTTGCCCTAGACAAGGCTCTAAAAAATACAATGTATACCTCACCAATGATTCAAAAGGAGATTTTGTATATTTATGGTAGCAAAGTTAGAAATAAGATTCGTGAGGAACTTGGAAACGCAAAATTTTGTATTCTTGTTGATGAAGCGAAGGATGCATCTAATAAAGAGCAAATGGCCATTGTTTTGAGATATGTTGATGTTCATGGTTTTAAACAAGAGCTCTTTTTTGAAATCGTGTGTGTTGCAGACACCACTGCATCAACACTTAAGCAAGAGATATGTAATGTCCTCGCTCGTAATAATCTGGACATTCAAAATATGCGAGGTCAATGGTATGATGGTGCTAGTAATATGCGTGGTGTAGGGAATGGATTACAGGCTTTATTTCTTATAGATTGCCCATATGCATATTATGTGCATTACTTTACCCACCGACTACAACCAGCATTGGTGGCGGCTGTTGAATATAAGCCTTCTACTTGGATGTTTTTTTCAAAGTTGACTACCATTGTCAATCTTCTTAGTGCTTCTTCAAAATGTCTTTATGAGTTACAATCTGCTCAAGCTGCTGAAATTATAGAAATGGTAGCTACTAATGAACGAGTGACGGATAGAGGAGCTAACCAGATTGGTTCTTTGCAACGAGTTGGAAAAACTTGGTGGGGCTCCCATTTTGATTCTATTTGTAGCTTAATAGACATGTTTGGTTCAAGTATTAAAGTTCTTCAAGAGATGCTTGATGATAGATCCATATGGGGGGGGAAGCTAAGGGTGCTTTAATTGCAATGAGGTCATTTCAGTTCATATTTATTTTGCATATGATGCATAAAATCATGGGAATCACTGATTTGCTTTGCCGAGCCTTGCATCATAAATCTCTAGATATCTTAAATGTTATGGATTTTGTCTCAACTACAAAAGAACTCCTTCAGAATTTGAGACATGATGGTTTTGGTATTCTCTTGATGAGTGTGAATGATTTGTGCAAAAAGTATAATATTGATATACCAGATATAGGTGCTCGTTATGTGGATGCTACAGGTCGCTCTTGTCACAAAAGGGACAACATCACAGTTGAGCATCATTGTCGCTTTGATATATTCAATGCTGCTATAGATTTTCAACTGGCGGAGTTGAATTCTAGATTTTTTGAGGCGACAGTGGAACTACTTATGCTTAGCTCAGCTTTAGAACCTAAGGACAGCTTCAAATCATTTCAAATTGATAAAATTTACAATCTTGCCAGGAAATTCCATCCCGATGATTTTTCTAAATAAGAGATGTATCATCTACAATCTCGGTTGAAACATTATGAGCTTAATGTTACTCATCATCCAGAGTTTCAGAATATGTCCACTCTTTCTCAATTATGTCAACGATTAGTTGAAACAAACAAGTCAGAGCACTATCATTTGATTGCAAGGTTAATTCTTTTGGTTTTAACTTTTCCTGTGACTACAGCAACTACTGAACAAGCATTTTCACCTATGAAGGTTGTTAAAACTGATCTTCATAACAAAATGGAGGGAGACTACCTTACAGATTCTATAGTTATCTACATTGAAAGAGAATTGGCTGAAAGTATTAGTATAAATACGATAATAGATAAGTTTTACTCTTTGAAAAACCGTAGGACACAACTTAAATAGTATATGTTTCTTTTTGTTATTTAGTTGTTATCATTTTTATATTTTTGCACTGGTTTGGTTTAAATTAATTGTGAAAGTTTTAGATTAATATATATATATATATATATATATATATGTTAGTTTATTGAGTTTTGACTTGTAGCCTAGGGCATTATATCATCCTGGCTCCGCCCCTGATGAGATCAATAGATTGATAGTGGTTCTAAAGTAAGATGTGGGATTTGTCGTGAAAAGGTCATAATAAGATGAAGTGAGCTGATAGACTTCCATGCTAGTTGTGATAGTTGATATTGTTTTCATTTTCTTGTTGTAATGACTGTGTCTTGGTAATATAAATATGTAATATGTTTTTTATAATAATGACATTATGTCTTGGTAATGTAATATGTAATGTTTTTATTTTGCTAATGACAATGTGTTTCAATTATGTAATATGTAATATTTGTAAATTTTTAGTATGCTAATGACATTGTGCTATTATATAATATGTAGTGTTTTTGTTATACTGATGACATTATGTTTCGGTGATGTAATATGTAATGTTTTTATTATTCTTGGTGTCTTCTAATTTAAATTCTTATTTTCATTCCTTATAGTGGTTTGTTGGTTATGGAGAATGAGGCAAAACTACTATCATAGGGACCCAATGATCCATCTGTCCTATAACTCAGTACAGACATAGATCTTCACAAATATAAGAGGATGGGGTTTGTTTTAATTAAAATTTACATTACTTATTTTTTCTTTTAAATATTTATATATTTAATAGTCTTTCAACACATTAGTATTTTATTTTCAAATTTTAATTTCTTAACTTACCATATATTAAAATTTATTTTATTCTTGTCTAATGTAATGTTTTTCTCACTTTGAAGATAAGCCAACCTTAAGGTCAAGAATAATAACCACTTACTATGAAATCTTGGTGACCCACCCAGCGATGACAGAGTGGTTGAGTACTTAATTAGGTAGGGCGTATGGATTTTATTAGATGGGTTGTATTAAGTTGTGCCACCCTTTAACCTCAATACTAGTGGAATAATGGCTATATGAGACACATTTTCCATGTGAGAGTCGAGAAGTGAAAAGTCACCTTACATAGCTTACTAGTTGATGGTGCCCTGGTGTCTAAGCAAGTTTTCCTGCACAAAAAACACATTTTAATAATGCATTTTCAAGTAAAGAGAAAATGCATTTTTTTATTGAGTTTGCAAGCAAAAGTCAATTGACGTGTTTTTGTGCAAAGCGAAACGCATTACCAAAATGTGTTTTTATTAATAGTACTTCTAGAATTATTTTTCTAGGACAACATTTGCTAAAGTTTTAACAATCTTAACGAAAAAAATAAAAAAATTCCTACCATCGAAGTCGTGTGCTTGGTCTTCATGATCTGAGGATTGTTCTTTGATTTTTATTTTTTCAACGAGACATTATTGCCTATGAATCTACAAAGCCCAAAAAAGAGGTTAAAAAATGGTAAATCTGAACTTTGGAAGTGTGGAGGTCAAAATAGAGTACGTCGACCAGCTGTTGCAGGTCTTTTGTCATGTGCAGCCTTATAAAGGTCATGCACACGATCCTGATTTTGGCACCCCCATGCGCACGCAGTATATATGGCTCCCACGCGCGTAAGACTTGCTCTTGTGTGTGCATGACCCCTCTCGTGGGCACACAGCTTATCCTTGCATGCATATGCCCTAGACTATTGCTTTTCTACGCACCTACTTTGGTCTATGGTGCACAATTGCTGGTTTGCCTCCCATGGGCACATGACTTGGTCTGGCGTGCGTACGCCAGAGACATCCCCTCTATGTATTCTAAAACATTTTAAATATAATATATATTTAATAAATCATTGCAATGTTGTGGATTGATGTTGTGATAAGATGAGATCAGATAGCATGTGTTGCTAAAGAAATAAGATGATTATGATAATCCTGATATGTGGAAATGGATAATAAGAATGTAATTGATTTGATGTTAATTTTGGGGATCGGTGGCATTAGAAAATATAGGGCATACACACCCATGGGCTAAAAATTCCTAAACCTACGCAAGATTTGGTTATTGTTCCAGTAGGGTAGCAGCTTACATAACGACATTGATTTGGTTATTGTATCCAGTAAGCTAGTAATCTACAAAATGACCCCGATATGGTTATCGCATCTAGTGGGCTTGTGTCCTACAAAATGATGCAGATGCCTAAATGTGATTGATTTATTGGTTATCGTATTTAGTGGGCGAGTGACCTATGAAATGACACAAACACTAGATAAGGGTGTGATTGAGGCTGATACTGCAATCACAGTTCAGTTTTACAGAATACCTATCCTATATGCACGTGTGTAATGATACAATGATTATTATAGAAACGGTATATTGATGTTTGAATACCTAATATGATAGTACCTGTGTTCAAGATAGAAGCATGCTAGGTCATGTTTTTGCATACACCTATTTATTTGTATAAGTGGACACAAGTGGACTCGTGCTCACTTCTCTACAAATTTTATTGTAGGTGTTGAGCCTGAGCTTAACGTGGGACCCCGGTCAAGATCATTGATGTTGTCTTATGATGTTCAGATTTTTTTTTGGTTATCTATTATTTTTTGATCTATGAGGATATATTTTATATCGAATATTAAATTTGATATTTGATATGATTGTAAGGGTTAGTTGAGTTTGTATTGTTATATTATATTGTTGGGAGTATGTTTGTCCGATCATGGATCGTGATTTTATTTATAATATTATATGTTGATATATGCTCCAAAGTGATAGTATGACCCTAATTCTATTTATTTTGATTAATTGTGATTTGTATGCCATCATTAGATCAAGCCTCAGTTATGAAAACTCGAGACGTGAGAAGATATCATTGATGATGGACTATTTGTAGGTGAATTCTTGTTGCTATTGAAGGTAATATTCTGTATATAATGGTGAATTTAATGAAATTTGAATTCATTTAGTGAGAATCTGTGTTAATTTTTACGTTTGGAATCAAAATAAGATTTTATGAGTTTAATTTAATTTCAATTCATAATTTCAATTTTAAAATTTCTATATCTTTTAAAATCTAACTCAAAATAATAGAATTTAAGGAGATTTCTTTTTTTCCCGTTAAGCTATCTAAGTATATAGATAAACATATCATCGTATATTATATTTACCTTAACTTTTTTCATTAACATGATTAAATTTGATATTTCTCTTAAAACAAATTAATTCAATTCTTAAATTTAAATGCAAAATTTCATTTATTAAATCAAATTAATTATAAGAGACGATTATTTTCAAACGAAATGTAATAGATGATGAAATATTAGCTGGTTTACCCAGGGCGACAGTGGGGCTGCTGACTGGAAATGAAAATTCGCAAGCTAAACAAAAACCTAACATTCAATACTTAAGTTAGCGAGATGCTGAAGAAATCAAAGCACCAAATCCAGATGGCTACAAAAACTAGATCTGAACATCGTCTTAAGGCAGGCAGGTTCCAAGGACTGCCTTGAAAAATTAACTGCCACGATTAGACGGTATTTAGTATGATATATGATTTTTTATATTCTGTATTAATTATATTCTAATTAAATTATTTTAATTTTTATTTTTATTTTGAAATTAATTTTAATTAAATTAAATTGGAACCATTAAATTAAATGCCATCAAATCATAATTTCGATTTTTTCACTGCAGCCCCGCAATCTGACATGAATCCGAAACCTGGTTAAGAAGAGAAGAGTAATAAATAATAACAATATTTATTTTATTAAAAATACGTGGGCATGTGAACAATGCACCCAACATTTGACTTGGCGTTCTGCAATGGTTCGCGAGTGGAACCTAAAAATAGACCTGAACAGTTTTTGGTATATTCACCAATACAGACACATTTTCTCGAATTATTCATTCAAATACATGTATTATCAGATCAATTAATAAATAATTAGCTTCGTCTGCGGATTTTCAGATACCCGAACTTTCCTGCACCCGGAGACGAACCCTCGAAAAGAAATGGCAGGTAGCCGGTCGCCTTTTTGTATCTCTGCTGAATCTGCATAGCATTTAAATATTTGCAAATTAAAGCAAAGCAAAGATGTGGGTAGCCGTTATTTCAAGAGACAAGTCTTTAAAGAATATTAATCAGATTGCATAGAGACCAACATAAGCTCATTGAGTGAGTCCTTCAGTCCCAGTTGTTGCAAATTTAGCTACAAGGGACTTTGAGATGCATTTTCAGAATAAGAAAGGGATGATTAATTAAGAATGAGAACTCTTAGCCCACCCAACTCAGTTCCCTGATTGAAGAAGTACACACTGCTAAAATAAAAAATAATGTCTTGTCAATAAACTAAAGTACTTGTTGTAAAGTCTTGTGGCAAATCCAATCAATATCTTAGTTAAATTAGGAATGCTATTCAAGTTTCCTAAAGTGATGCAAATTGAAGATTTGAAGAATTCTAAACAATTAAGGAGATAAAATGAATCAAGTTGACCAAGATATTGAAGAATTCTAATTGGTGTGAAGGATTACAAAACCCAATGGAATTCGGACGCAGCTTTTTGGAACATGAATGGAATTCCAGTGTACCTCGCAGGCACGGCGCGGGGAGCGCGCGGGTGCGCCCCAAGCACGCAGGCAGCCCGAAGGGAGCGCGCGGGTGCGCCAAGGTGTTTCAGAAATTCCAGTGAGGTCCGCAGGCTGGAGGATGGGAGCGCGAGGGTGCGCCAGTGTTATTTTCTAAAGCATAAAAATTCCAGTACAGGTCGCAGGCTGGAGGATGGGAGCGCGAGGGATCGAGTTATGAATATTTTGTTCGGATTCAATTTCCTATTTTGCCAAACTAGGGCAACTTTGTAATCCTATATATATGTGAAACCAACTCTGTAATTGTTAGAGGTGGGAGAACATATTATAGGGACCTAGAGAAAGAGTCTTGGAGTATTGAGAGCTTTCATGTTCTTTCTCTAAATTCATCTTGTATTTTCTTTTCACTTTCTGTGTGAGGCAGAAAGCCTACTTGTAGGGTTTATCGAGTGATTCGAGCAAGAGTGACGAAACGATTCGTGCGAGTGATTCGTAGAGAGTCTGAGTAGAGTCTTGTATCTGAGTAAAGTCTTGTAACCCGTTGATAGTGGGATTGTAAATAGAGGTTTTTTTTTCCCTGTGATAGGGTTTCCTCGTTATTCTCTTGTGTGATTACTTTCACTGTGTGTGTGATTGTGTGGGTTTGGAATTTTCAATTGGTATCAGAGCGGGTCACTCTAAGTTCTTGAGTGAAGATCTTCATCCAAACCAATGGATCCACCACGTGAAGGAGGCTCAAGCACCAGACCCCCTTGGTTTGACGGTTCAAATTATTCATACTGGAAGGTACGAATGCAAGCTTTCCTTTTAGGAATGAATTACAAAGTCTGGATGTCAATAGTTCAAGGATGGGATGAACCGACTCATGATGTTGATGGAAAAATCGAACAAAAGTCAATTCAGACGTGGACTAAAGCTGAGCAAGAGAGTTCGGAGTGGAACTTCAAAGCCTTGAGTGCCATATTTTCTGCAGTTTGCCCTAATGAATTCTGCCGCTTCTCCAGTTGTACGAGTGCCCGAAGAGCATGGTTAATTCTGCAAAGTACACACGAAGGGAACGAACAAGTCAAAACCAGCAAGCTTCAAAAACTCACTTCTGAGTTTGAGGGAATAAGGATGAATGAAGACGAAAGGTTTGATGACTTTTACGTCCGGCTCAGTCACATTGTCAATTCATGCCACAACCTTGGAGAACCTATTCCAGAATACAAAGTGGTACGTAAAATTTTACGTTCTCTTCCACGAGTGTTTGATTCTAAAGTTACAGTAATAGAAGAAGTCAGAGATGTGAACTCTATGAGAATAGAAGACCTTGTAGGATCCTTGCAAACGTTTGAAGCAAATATGGTGAAACCTCGCAAAGCGTCAAAAGGTATTGCTCTAAAGACAGTGGAAGAAGAAAGTGATAAAGAGGAGTTGGATAAAGAAATGGCGCTTGTGGCTAAACGATTCGTGAGATATATGAGGAAGAAGGGTTTATTTAATAAAAATAACAAGAATGAGTTACAATCTCAAGAAAAGGGAAAGAAAATCAAGAAGATTGAATCTGGGGAAGAAAACAAGAAGAACAAGGTCAAGTGTTTTGAGTGTCACGGATATGGACATTTTGCTCAAGACTGTGCAAACAAAAATATGAAAAAGAAGCAAGTCAAAGTCGTGAACGCTACATTAGATGATGAATCCAGTTCAGATGAATCATCTTCATCAGCATCCTCAAACGATGAAGGTAATTTTGTTACTTTTATGGCGTCTCACTCTTCGTCTGCAGGAACAGCTTCTGGATCTCAAAGCGACACTGATATATCAAATCATGAAGAAGATGACTCTGAGGATGAATTCAACAATGATTTGCAAGTAGCATATAATGCTCTCATTGTCGAATACAGTAAGGTAAAGAAACAAAGACAAGCCCAACATACCCGCAACAGTAAACTCCGAAGTGAACGAGATTCCTTGAAGACAGAGAATGAAAAACTCACAGGTAAAATATCTATTTTGGAATCTGACAAAACTTCTCAGTCTCATAGTGCAGAAAAGTTCAAAGAAAAACTTGAAGAAAAGAATAAAAAGATTGATGACTTGGAGAAAGCTATTGAAGAACTTCGGGATGAGGTCAGTAAGCTGAAAGAAAAGATCAAGAGTGATGAGAAGATAATTGAAAGAATGAACTCCAGTTCACAAAAACTTGAAGAAATTTGGAGCCAACAACGAACACATGGAGACAAAACAGGCTTAGGCTACACTGGAGGGAAAAATACAATTGTTTCATCATCATCAGTGCCTTCAGTAGTAGAAGAGGTTGTTTCAAAACCTGTAGCCAATCCCAAGACCTTCCCTAAGTCTGCTGCACCACCAAAGAAGAGTTTTGAAAAGAATAAACACTATCAGTATCCTCCTCACATAGTGAAAGGTACACATTCTGCTAGATCCCAATCCCTTGCACCTGTTTGTCACCATTGTGGAATCAAAGGTCATATACGCCCAAACTATCACAAACTCTATGGTCTTCCTTTAAACCATGTTAAAAATTTTTCAAAAAACCCGGAGCCTAGAGTCCTTGTGAAGAATAAATTTCAAGTGTTTTCAAAATTTTCAGAAGATTGTTACAAAAACTCACGTTCTTTTCAAAAACAAAACAGTCCAATATTTCGAAGAGGTACAAATTTCAAATTTATTGAGAAAAAGAATTTTCATAAAAGTCAAAAACGTGAGGAAAAACCTGTCAAGACAACTGGTATTAAAACTAGAGCTATTTGGGTTAGAAAGTCAGATTTAAATTGTTTTGTTTCACAAAATGCCCTTCGCTTTGAGTCTCTAAGAAAATCTGTAGGCATTTGTACACACCATTGAAATCTAAAAGATAAGTTAGAAGTTCATTGATTAAGTTGAAAATATTTTATGACTTCTATACTGTTACCTGTACATTAAATCTTCCAAATTCATCGATTTCAATGAGTTCATAATTTTCGCATTCCTTGTAAATTGATACGAAGTGTTTTGGTTATTTTTGTCATAATTTTGAAGTGCTTCCTATTACACTTGACTGTACATACATATATCTCTCTCTCTTCTTTTCCATGAATCAAGGGTTATTGTTTGATGTGTTTAAAAAATGTTGAGGAGCCTGATATGTGCATATCAAAGTTATGCATCATATAAAAAAAAAAAAAAAAAAAAAAAAAAAAAAAAAACTTGGAAAGGGCTACCGGTGGGACCAGTGAGAAGCCCCTTAATGACTCGTTGATTGTTAAGGAATAGCTACCTGCCCATAAGCGTGTGAAAGCCGCCAAGTGTTCAAAAAAAAAAAAAAAAAAAAAGGAAGATTGGCTCTCAATTCATTTGGTACATCAAATTTAACTTTTTGAGTCTATGATTTGTTTGAGGGGGAGCCTATATGTATATTATAGTCAAAAACTCACACGTGCACAAGCATTTGTTCAATTTTATGACTTATTTCACCTCTCGACACAGAATTGACAATTTTCTTGGAAAATCAAAATGTGAATCTTTGAATTTATGAAGGGTGAGAGATTGATGTACATGTATTGGTATAGTGGAATTAAAAGTTTTTTTTTGACATTTTTTAGTGAATTCTTCTACTGTCTCTTTTTAGTTTTGATTGTCTGTGTCCAAATCTGCACTTACACGTATTTTCCTGCGAGCCTCGTAGGCAGGGCGCAGGATATCCTCTCTCACATTATTCTGATGTCACACTTAGAAGAGGTCGTGTCATGTATGCCATACTCATGGGTCTTCGGTTTGATCTTGCCTTATTTTTGTGCACTTGTCATTTCCATATCAAAAAGGGGGAGTCATTTCAAGTTATGTATGTAATATGTGAACGTGTTTCGGCTATGGCATGATATTTTATGTATAATGTGCTTTGGTAATGATATCATTGATCATTTCTATATTATTCCACATGGTGCCTTGATGTGTGTGTTCAGTACGTGCAGAATTTGAGCAGAATTTAAAATTTAACTTAAGTTTTGATATGGAATTGCCAAGGGGGAGATTGTAAAGTCTTGTGGCAAATCCAATCAATATCTTAGTTAAATTAGGAATGCTATTCAAGTTTCCTAAAGTGATGCAAATTGAAGATTTGAAGAATTCTAAACAATTAAGGAGATAAAATGAATCAAGTTGACCAAGATATTGAAGAATTCTAATTGGTGTGAAGGATTACAAAACCCAATGGAATTCGGACGCAGCTTTTTGGAACATGAATGGAATTCCAGTGTACCTCGCAGGCACGGCGCGGGGAGCGCGCGGGTGCGCCCCAAGCACGCAGGCAGCCCGAAGGGAGCGCGCGGGTGTGCCAAGGTGTTTCAGAAATTCCAGTGAGGTCCGCAGGCTGGAGGATGGGAGCGCGAGGGTGCGCCAGTGTTATTTTCTAAAGCATAAAAATTCCAGTACAGGTCGCAGGCTGGAGGATGGGAGCGCGAGGGATCGAGTTATGAATATTTTGTTCGGATTCAATTTCCTATTTTGCCAAACTAGGGCAACTTTGTAATCCTATATATATGTGAAACCAACTCTGTAATTGTTAGAGGTGGGAGAACATATTATAGGGATCTAGAGAAAGAGTCTTGGAGTATTGAGAGCTTTCATGTTCTTTCTCTAAATTCATCTTGTATTTTCTTTTCACTTTCTGTGTGAGGCAGAAAGCCTACTTGTAGGGTTTATCGAGTGATTCGAGCAAGAGTGACGAAAGGATTCGTGCGAGTGATTCGTAGAGAGTCTGAGTAGAATCTTGTATCTGAGTAGAGTCTTGTAACCCGTTGATAGTGGGATTGTAAATAGAGGTTTTTTTTTCCTGTGATAGGGTTTCCTCGTTATTCTCTTGTGTGATTACTTTCACTGTGTGTGTGATTGTGTGGGTTTGGAATTTTCACTTGTGAAATCATTTTCATTTGCAAAAAAAAAAAAAAAAAAAAGACCGCTTTCCTCATCAGTTTACATCATGTTGACCCCCCCCCCCAATAGGGATCTCCCCCGGAATTTTGTTGTAATAGCAAAATGACCAAACTAAATCTGCGTTATAATGAACTTCTCTTATGAAATCAATATTAAAATTGACAAATGAAAATGATGAAATACTCTCTTGCTGTTCTACCTTAGCGAATTTGCGGTTAAGGGCCAATGAACATCCGTCACATCCATACCAATCGAAACACTACAAACCCAAACCCTTTGAAACAACTTTCTTCTAGTTCTCAGCACAATACAAGTTCAGTACAAGGGAGCACTTCAACAAATTCAATGAATCAGTGTACACATCCAAAAAAGTAATTTACGCACTAAAATTTTAGTTAGATCCTTATTTAGATCGAACTAGCCATGAAGATGGGTTCTAATTTTACAGTCTCCATAATATGTACACACAAATATAATTACATATACAAGACATATATTGCTAGGGCTAATATTTGATAATAAAGATTGATGAATATATACGCGTACATGGTACATGTACTACTCTCTTTTGAAGGAAAGGTTGTATACTTCTAGGAGGAAATCTGTAAACAACTCATGGGTGATGAGAGTGGGACTAGTGGCAAGGCATTAGGGGGTTGTAGCCGATGAGGTTCATTACACGTATATTTCAAGTAGATGTGGAGAGTTTAAAACTTGCAATGGTTGACATTAGTAGTGACAATGGTGCCTATGGTAGTGGGATATATTTGGAGATGATCCGTGATTAAGATGCTAGTGAGAATTATAATGTACAATTAAGGAGACTGGTGAATTTAAATTTTAGAGAGTAAAACAAGGATAAGAAGAGACCAAAATATCCGAGGCAACAAATGGTTTGTCATTCTAAAGTTAATTAGCTCGAATATTCCTATTACATAAATCATTTGATATTTTTCTTATTGCTTGTATACATTAATTTAAGGCTTCTTAGTTAATGGGAAGAACTTAACTACATGTACATCTAATTTTGTTGGTTATTTGAAATTTTTTTTTTTTTGGGGGGGGGGGGGGGTGACGTCTCAAGTAAACTTTTCATTGATTAAGAAATTTCTAGAGTATTATAATCTTGCAAATTTTCATGCACATTGAGATTATTAAAGACAATTGAATGCGAAGAGACTTAAAAATTTATGGAAAACAAGATGTTTACTTCTTACAAAAGAAACAAGAGATGCCAGCAGTGCTTTGGGACAATTGTTGCTGCGTAGATTAGCAACCATAGACTACTTGGATTCTTCCTAGTTCTCGTATTAGGTATAGTGTGTTTATGTTTAGAAATAATTGTATAGAAGGCACTTGAGAAAATACTTTTGTAGCAAGGTACATGAGAATATACATAGATCATGAAGCCAAACATTTTGGAAATTATACATGTTAAATATTTAATAATTTTCAAACCACGAATGCAAAATATAATAAGGTCCAATATATCTTGGGTAACATATTCTTACTTATGCTTTTCATGTAAAAGTAAAGTTACCTCTAGAATCTGATGGCTGCTCCGAAGACAATTCCTCCCAATGACACAAACTGTCCCACCAGATCCACCGCCTGTGATCTTTGCTCCATATAAAGTTGTGTCTTCAGTTTTAGATGTCTTATTGTGCTGCATTTCCTGAACCAATTCGACAAGCCTGTCTGTCCCATCCGAACCAAGCCCACAGGCATTGTAACTGTAGTGGCACTGCAGAACAATGCAGTGATTCAACATTATCATCTATGTTGCTTTCCTGCTTTATCTTTCCTTTAAAATTCTACAAAACAATTTACTGCACAGTAATTGCCACGTAATATCTCAAAAGCAGGTATGCCAACCCTCTATATAATTCAATTGCCAAAAATCTGATAAAATTCCTTGCATTTAAGCTTTCATATACCGTCAGGCCTAGATAAAGGACAGTTCAATCATAAAATAAATAAAAATTGAGAAATACAAATCCTAAATAAGTTTAATTCCTAGAAACTAAGAAAAGTAAGCCTTCGATTATAGCAACTTCATATTTATTTGACTTGGATAACAGAATAAACAGATCAAATATGTGAACATGAATCAGCCCAAAAGTCAAAGCACCCATTGGATAATTTTAAAATCACAGCTAACATACATATCATTAACTGATCAAGTGAAGGAATTCAAACATTTTATACACTTACAGCTCCAATAGAAAATCCTAGAGTCAGAGCAAGGATGATATTGTCTTCAAATGATAAAAAATACTTTTCCATCAGAATGAATCCTGTAGAGACTTACAATGATGTCCTGCTAAACATTGTGTTGCTGCTAGGATTGTTTTCATCACATTTTTTAATATAGCACACAGTAAACAGACAAATATTTGAGTTGAACTGGGAATTCAACACCAATGTCAATTTATCCATGACGAAGCAGCAGTACCTGATACATCAATTCTCCAAGAGCAGTGAGTTGATCATCTGATGCAGCAGAAGTCAATAGAGCTTTGAAGGCCTAAGCATCAATTATTGTAGAATGAGAATTCAGTTACCAAAATTATACAATATATCATCTACATAATCTTAGAGAAGTTCTGCAGACTCAAACCGCAACAAATAGCAAGACATCCTACGCATAAAAACAACCTACAGGCAATGACATGCAAGATGTAGATGGTTTTATGCATTTTGAGAGATCTCAATAATGTACTGGAAGTTGAATGACTACACATTTTTGAGGGTATCAATAGCTTTGTATATAACAGTCACATTGATAATCCTTGAAATGTGAAGGCCACAGAGGCACCTTCTGCTACAATTAGAAGGGTCAGCAATATGCAATCCCAGTTGAAAGTAATGCAAAGACAGAATTAATTCGTTTACCCAGTTGCACGAAGCATTTGACGATATGCATGGCTATTTTTATTCATAGCCACGAATGCCCTCTACCGGACTGGATGACTCATGACCCTTGGAATAACGTGCTAAAGTAGTAGATGTTAGCCTCTTCACATCATGACATAGTCAAAGGTCACAAAGGGTATAAAATAGATAATTTGGTCATAAAATGACACAAGGACTCTCACAGTGACGAAGCAGGGATTCATTCACAAGCACCTCCTTAGCAGGTCGTTATGCACATGTCGTATGAAATATGTGCTACGGTGGAGTAACTCGCAAACAAGTAAGAGCATATGTCCAATCTTTAACTCCATACAGATATTAGTCTAGTTGCTACACAAGTGACTAACCCTAGTTCTCTACTTACTAGCCATCTAGAGGGGCCAAATTAAGATCTCACATCTGGCCATGCATAATTGTCAGTGGGCCATGACCATTATCAATCTTTAAAAATTAGATCTCATCCTGTTCACAAACAGGGCGCCACAATGGTACATCTCATCCTTGCTCACTATCTCAAGCGCACCAACGGGGATTGCTTGTGTTAGTGAGCCAATCATGCCTGTTGACATACTCAGTGTATGCTAATCAAAACCACTTAACTGTCTAACGAGGAGAAATGATGTATGACAACACATCAATGAAAAACAAGTGTAAAGTGGAAACGGCACCCCAAACAAGCATACAAATTGCAAGCAATTAACTGAATAACGCAAAGTCTAGGATCATGAACTCATTCCCAACCTTGTTTATGATAAACATTAAATCAGTGACCAATTAAATTGCTGCCCCAACTAGCACAACTTATAGAAATTTTAAATTTGCACACATTCAAATAGCCAATCAAAACAGCACAATCGAAACACAACTGGTGCAAATACTTTTAGTAGAAAAGATAACTGCTATCACATTAAGACAACATAATGTCCATTTGATTGCATCCAATGAGTAAGACTAATAACTAATAATTCTGTGCTAACATTGACACTAATGGACTGAGTACACACTGTTGTGTACACCGGAATCCCAATAGCACAGAAACAGGAAACCCATATCGAATATGTAACATATCATATTCTCAAAGTATAATGCAATGGAACAAGGAACTTGAACCAAGTATACAACACAATATAGTCCAGGCCCATTTGGAATAAGAAAACATTGGCCATCTAATTCATAAACATCAGCAGTCTTTAATATGTTGTTAGTATAAAGGTATCAGGTCTGTATAGTTTTATTCCATAAATATAAAAACAAGTCGTAGATAAACCTATTGAGTACTGAGCCACTAAATAAAAGCCTAGCATCTGATAGGATCAAAGCATCAAGCATCGGTTCATCAAATTTTTAATAAACCCTAGCATCTCTACATGGGATCAAACCAGCTGTCCATTTTTTTCTCACTCGTAGCCTAAACTTAACCCTAGTTCACAAAAAGGGGGAAAAGAATTCTAACGTCACTGTTCTGTCAATTCCCAGTCACTAAAGAACCTCAGCCTAAGTCCAAATTCACTTTCAATCACTGTTTTGGCTAACATTAGTTACTGCAACCACTCCAGGCCGTTTGTTAGTCACAAGTGGCTCCAACAGTCCCTACCTTGTCACAGCAAGCCTCTGAAGTTGCAGCAATAGCCTCTTATTGTTGAGGAAGTTCCAATCAGAAAGGAAACTTCAACCATCCACAGTCCAATCAACTCTCTAGCCAAATACCATCCGGTGATGACCAAGGTGGTGGAGCCTTATTATTAGGAACCGGCATTCTCCAGTGACGCATGTGGTACCTCCAATTTGTTATTCCAGTCTTTTTGTTAAAATAACATGAGGTCCTTCATTGTTCAAGTCCAGCTCTCATTGTTCATGACTAGCGGTCATCACAAGACCTCCTTTAAATTCTAGACACGTTTTTATCTGTTTTCTGGGGCTTACATTATTAATGGAGTCAAAAACCCTTGGTTCCACCGTTGCGCTAGCTAAGTTGAGTACCTGGAAATTGAATGTAAGTAGCTATGCAATGGTCTAAAGCCATGAAAATTTCCTTGAATGGGTAAGGTAAAACTTAGGGATGTGCATTGATCAGGTCAAGTCCTTGTCAAACCCAAAGAACACTTTTTATATCTTTCCTTTATGTTTACGAGCATTTTTGTCTTGTTGTACTTTGGTTTCTTAAAGCAAATATGTTGTGGGAGAGAAGGAATAACTAATCTCTACTAATCTATCCTTTTGCCTTATAACTCCTTTCAACTACTACTATAGGCAACTTGAAAACTATTTTGTAAGATTTTTGTGAACAAATCATTAATGCCAGTGATTTCAAATAACCACTTTACATGATTATTTGAAATCCATCATTGCACATCATGTCCAAATGCTCCCCCCCCTCAACCAAAAAAAAAAAGAAAGAACAAAACAAAAGAATAAATAAACTGACAGAAGGATGTGAATGAAAGTTGAAGAAGATGTTGGAATATGACTTTCGAATTAAGAAAATCTTCAAATAAATAAATAATGATCTGGGAGTCTCAATTTCATTAAATTCTGACTTGCTTATGTGACCCAAGGAACACAGAAAACAGTAATTTCCATGAAGCAAATCAAATGCCACAACAATCAAATAGGCTATCACAATAGAACAACAAACCTTGACTCGGAAATTCTCATATATAGGATGCCTTGCAGCTGCCCGAACCCCATAATTACGCTTGTGATCAATTGTTGTGACCCGATCATTATGATCATCATATTTCTTTAAAAATGTTTCACCGAGCATAGAATCTGGAAGCATCTTAGAGTAAATAGCTTCATATCTACATAAAACAAATAAATAAAAAATTAGATACAATTAAAGGACAAGGTTTAACAAACTTTACCAATGTGTATATTTTAAATGTCATCACAAGCTGAAACTTTATGAAGGTGGAGTACCATAAGGAAGACGACTACTATAGGTGACTGAACTATTTTTTTATGATTCTTTGTAAAACTTGAACCATTTATACTAATGATTCGTATAATTACTTTTACATGATTATCCTCTGAAATGCATCATCATATATTTTATCATTTCTTTCAATCGTCATCATACATCACACCCACTCTTTCATTAGCATCAAAGCCCATCATTTCAAATCCATGAATACAACTGCAACCTAAATGTAAGATGCCTGAGTAATTAACCACACCATATGTGTAGCATAATACCTGTGAGGTGACAGGTTACACAAATAATCAAGAGAAGCCTCAGTTTGGAGTAGTTCAACACCATTCTCTTCCAATTCATCAGGGTTGGACAACATTGTAGTTGCAGTAGACTGGATCATCTTTCTACCCATAAAGGCCCCCACTCTTACAGACCCATAATCGGCACCGCCAATGCTGCAAAGAAATGCCAATTTCCATTGAAGTTGAAGAAACTGACCTCCCTAAGAAAAAGAAATGATAATAGAAGTAAAATATGCTAATGAAACACTTTTCTTTCTAGGGTCAGCAAGGGAGGGTGGGTTTGGATTAACATATGCATGACATTATTGCGAAGGATAAGGCAGGCAAAATTATGTAGCTCCCCACTTTTTTGCACATTAGCAACGCAAGTGATTTACTAGGGCTCTAATTTCAAGAAGATGTTCCAAATGAAATTCCTCAAAAAAAAAAAAAAAAAAAAAAGAAACAGTATTCCGAATATGCCTCTGAATTATTTCAAACTGTTCTGAGTTGAGTTATGCCAGCCGGTAATTTGTAGTAGGTATCCATTAAAAAAAAAAAAAAAAGCACAATAAAGGAGAAAGTTCCATGGCAATAATTGAGAAAAATGGATTAATTGATCCATATAATAATGTAATTGATGCAGAAGATGACTGGGATTCAAACAGGAGAGACAGAGATTTGTAAGATACAGTGGGGAAAGACAATTGATCATCACAAAATTACAAAATGCATAAATATTAAAAATTTGAATTATAGAAGATTACAGAACTAATTGAACTTCTATGGTAATGATAAAATGAGATCTGAATTGACAGGTTTTATGAAATTCCCATTGCTAAGGTGGACACTTATGGATTCTCAAGAAAAGATAGGAAGCCAGAATGAAACTTTTTCCCATCAATTTTTGAACAATTTAGATAAGCTCTACTCATGTTCTAATAATAACCCACAAAAAAGTACAATTAATTAAAAAAACAGCATGGCTCATCACCAATTCACAGGGAAATTATGGAATCATTAAAGACTTTGTACCTGTGTCTTATCCCTGAATCAATTCCCCAAAACCGTATATGACTAGGAATATCCACAAGCCCTATTACCTCAGCTGGCTGCATAATTAGAAGCATAACTGTAGCCAGATTCCTTACATCAAAATACCTTTAGAAGAGTTGTTTTCTAGACTAGGTATGACACAAACCTGACAAATCATTGCAAGAAGTTTGTTGGCTTCACCACATGCTGAAGTCATCTGATCCATCACACCACATGGAGCTCCCACTATGTGATTCTCTACCTATCAAATTAATTCCATGCAAGTTAAGAAAATAACTTTGTAAATCAGACCAAAGGGAGAAAATAAAATTGATCCAAAGAACACATTAAAGGACAACCTTTTGGCAGAGTAAAGCCAGCTCCCTCGGGCTGATGTCTAGTCCTGCAAAGAGTAGATCAAAGAACAACTCAATTAACCCACAATTCAAATAAATGTAAGTTTTGTGACAGGCTGGAATAATTCCACATAAGCACTACTTAACAAATTTTTCTTTTCTTTAGTCGCATAAATATTATAGTTTATGTAGTACATAAAGTCTATGTAGTATAAATATAAAATCAATAGCTAGCAAACTATTCTACATATGGCAGGATTTGAAGTCTATGTAGTATAAATATTAAAGTCACCATGAGCAGCAGCAACGGCAGACATGCTAGCAACCTCCACAGAAGCCGAAGAAGATACACCTTTGCCTTCTGGAACAGCAGAAGAAACCTACAAGTACATAGAGCATTGTATATTGGCCTATGCATACTTACAGCTTAGGTATGGTTATATCTATTCAAAACCAGGCACAGAACCATACAGCTCATACAAGTGATTCATGAATTATTATCCTCACGTGAAGGGGGGCAAAATCCTATACCTAAAAATGAAAGAAGAAAAAGAGGATAAAAGAACAATCAAAATGTGATGCCAGTCCAGCAGATCGATTGTATTAAAATGGGAATTTATGTAGTAGCACCCAAATCATTAACAATCATCTTCCATGCTGGGCAAGGAAGCACAAATGCAGTTCACAAGCTAATACCACAGGAAGCAGCATGCAAAAGTTAAGAGTCTAACCTGAATTATAAGTTTTTTTTTGGTTTGTGCCACACATACCGGCCCCTCAACATGTATAGCGGTAAATCGCGAACTCGCGTAGCGGCGGGGAGTCGGACCCACACCCAAGAACTGGATACGGTTCGTCCAGCCAAGGAGGCCCGTCCTACCAACCTTTACTACGCTTTGCGCCCGGGAGGCTGGCCCCAAGTTTTGCTAGAGAGGAGACTTAAACTTGAGACCTTGGGGTGGTAAGCCCCTAAGTCCCAGTCCAAGACCATCCCATCTAACCCCTTGGGGTTAACCTGAATTATAAGTTAATCAAGCACAAATGATGTAATCAGGATAATATGAGACACACTAGAAGAATATAAAGATCAATTCATTAGCTTCCTTAGAAATATTGGATCTGATCTTGCCTTATTTTGACCTTATTATTTGACCACACTAGAGTTCAATTCAACTTGTAAGTTCCTACAAATTTAAGAGATGGGGACTTATGACATCTAGCATGAGAAACTTGTTAAAGCAGGTTGAAATCCATTCTATCACTCATGTACATAAGAAAATTTCAAGTTAGATATATTGCAGTGAATTTTAAGCTGCCTTAAAAAGGCTTAAAACATAAGCAGTGCCAATTCAAGGATCAACAATAGGTAAGATTATGTGCGGCAACTAACAACAGCCTCAGATGCAAAATAAGTAGAGACGTAAAACATAACATTTGAAATTGCTTTACTATAAAGGATTCCTAGCATTATTCTGCTCACTATGTTCTGCAGAAAGATAAGACTTGTACCAGCATGCTGATACTACTCTCGAAGCGCACACCTAGTTCTGTCATTAAAACCAGAATTGCTCCTGCGACATATGCTGCCCATCTAAAGTACAAATTATATAAGTAGCAGACAAATATGAAGTCAGGTAAATATGAAAGACCAAAAGCAAAAAAGTGACCCACCTTTGCGATGGATCTTGGGCAAAATATTCTTTTGCCTTTTGATAAGATATTGGTTTCTCTCCGTCCATAAAATCAGATAAATCCATGTCAAATGTTGGACCACGATTGCTTAATTCTGAACCATATGACACCTGATACGACCACAACATTTTGATGAAGAAAGAGATCAACTATATAAGCAATAAAAAACATATACGTTCTCTTCATATGTTTCATCAGAGTAGCTTTTTAGCTGTCTCCATGAATTTAAAGCTGGTTCCTTATAATGTGATATACTATAATCTATACATACATTTAGTTGAAAGGGACATACATTTTAACACTCCCCAAAAGAACATGACGAGAATGATTCATCTATATATTTTTAAGTGAATTTGTGTTCTTATTAAGTGATCAAACATTGTAATAAAGAAGTACCATGCACTTAAAATACCAATACTTACAATTTGCAGCACAGGTGTTGAGCCTTGTCCTTTAGCACTTTGACGGGCCTGGGCATGTTTCCAGAGCCTCTGTCTACTTGGATGATTTTTTTGCACAGCCACATGGCAGGCTTCTCTGATAGGCATCTGAAAGATATTTAACATAAAATCATGCTACTGATAGCAAGGAAAAGGCCTTTGCAAGTTGTTTAAAAACATCAGAACTGTACTGTTATTTATTTTTTTTTTAATGCAATATGCCGAATGAAAAGAGAGTGCATGCCTTTCCAAACAAAATGGATGCTTAAAGAGATAGTTACAAGAGATAAAGCTATAAAACAAGTTGAGGATCAAGAAGACTGTCACTAGGTTCAGTTAGAAAACCAGAATAAAGAATTGAAGAGTGAATAATAAATTCCCCTCTCCAAGCACTCTTATTTATAATCGAAGGTTACAATTAAAATAGGAAACAATACAACTCAGAATAGGAAACGGAAGGACAGCTAATTAAGGCTATCAACCTAAGAAAGGAAAACTCAATAATACTAATTATAATACTAATAATATTAATATCTTCTAATACGCCCCCTCAAGCTGGAGCATACATATCAAAAATCTCCAGCTTGGAAGACAAATTGAGGAAGGCAGGACGAGATAGTGGCTTAGTGAGAAGATCGGCCAGTTGGGACGACGACCGAACAAAAGGAGTACTTAATTGTCGTCGCATTAGTAAATCACGAATGAAGTGACAATCAACCTCAATATGCTTGGTGCGTTCATGAAAGACAGGATTGTTGGCAATAAAGATGGCAGCCTGATTATCACAGTGCATAGGCATAGGCAAAGGAACAGCAACCCCAAAGTCACATAGTAGAGCTGCAGTATGAGCCATAGCACGATACTCAGCTTCGGCACTCGAACGAGCAACAACATGCTGCTTCTTACTGCGCCAAGTAACCAAATTATCCCCAACAAAGGTGCAATACCCAGAAGTCGAACGACGATCAGTACGGCTCCCAGCCCAATCGGCATCACTATAGCCAGTGACAGTGAGTGAGGAAGATGGGCGATAAAGAAGACCACGACCAGGAGACTGTTTCAAATAGCGCAGGATTCGACAAACAGCTTCAAAGTGAGGAGTACGAGGAGCATGCATAAATTGGCTAACAACCCCAACAGCATAAGTGATATCAGGACGAGTGACTGTTAGGTAAATCAATTTGCCCACCAGACGTCTATAACGACTGACATCCGAAAAAGTAGTACCAGAAGAAGTATCCAATTTAGTAGAGGAATCCATAGGCGTGTCTGCAGGGCGAGCACCTAATAGACCAGTCTCAGAGAGTAAATCCAGAACATACTTACGTTGACAAATTGAGAGTCCCTGAGCAGAACGAGCAATTTCAAGGCCCAAAAAATACCGAAGGCCTCCGAGATCCTTTGTGTGAAACTGACGAGCAAGATGTTGTTTTAAAGCCACAATACCAGAAGCATCATCACCCGAGAGAATAATATCGTCAACATACACAATGACAATAATAGTGCCAGAAGAAGTATGACGACAAAAGACAGAATGATCAGCAGAAGAGCGTGAGAAACCAACTTCAATAAGAGCAGAGCTGAAACGATCAAACCATGCGCGAGGAGATTGTTTCAATCCATAAAGAGCACGCCGCAATCGACAGACCAAATGATTATTGCCTGGAGTAGAATAACCAGGTGGTTGATCCATATAGACCTCTTCTTGAAGGTTACCATGAAGAAATGCATTTTTAATATCAAGCTGATGCAAAGGCCAATGACGACTAACTGCGACTGCAAGGAGGATACGAACAGAATTCAGGCGAGCAACAGGAGAAAAGGTCTCAGTGTAGTCCACACCATAAGTTTGGGTGTAGCCTTTGGCCACCAAACGAGCCTTGAGGCGTTCAACAGTCCCATCAGGAAGATACTTAACAGTGTAAACCCAGCGACAACCAACCGTCTGCTTGCCAGGAGGCAGAGTGGTGAGTTCCCACGTCTGATTCAAATGGAGAGCATTCATCTCTTCATCCATAGCATGTTTCCATCCTGGAATGGATAAGGCCTGCATATAAGAGGATGGAACAGACACAGAAGACAAGGCACAAACAAACGAGAAAAGAGACGATGAAATACGATGATAGGACACATGGTTAGCAAGTGGATGTTGGGTGCAAGTGCGTGTACCTTTCCGTAATGCAATAGGCAAATCAGATGAGGGAGCAGGATCTGCGGACGAAGAATCAGAATCAGTTGGAGAAGAGAGGATCACCTTCCTATCACGATCGCGCTGATATACCTGTGGAAGAGGAGGAATAAGGGGAAGACTAGGAGCCACAGGAGAAGCGGGTATGGGTGTAATGGTGGAATCAAGGGGCGATTGTGTAGGCAAAGGAATATATACGGAAGAAATGGGAGCTGGAAGAGTAGGAGACGACGCCCCCTCACGGGAAATAAGGTCAGAGGACAGAGCATTGCCATCAGAAGAGAAGAAAGCTGTGGATTCAAAAAAAGTGACATCAGCACTGACAAAATAACGACGAGAAGCAGGATGATAACATCGATAGCCTTTTTGTGTACGGGAGTACCCCAAAAAGATGCACTTGCGAGAACGAGGGGATAATTTATCAAGGCCAGGATCAAGGTTATGAACAAAGGCAACACATCCAAAAACACGAGGAGGAAGAGAAAAAGGTGACCGGTCAGGATAGAGAACAGAAAAGGGAGATTGATTGGACAAGACAGGTGTAGGGACTCTGTTAATAAGATAACAAGCTGTAAGAACAGCATCGGCCCAAAAGGGTTTAGGAACATTCATTTGAAATAATAAGGTGCGAGCAACATCTAAAATATGACGGTGTTTACGCTCAGCAACACCATTCTGCTGAGAAGTACGAGGACAGGTTGTTTGATGGATAATGCCCTTTTCAAGACAAAATTGATCAACAGCAGATTGAACATATTCTAATGCATTATCAGATCGAAGTATTTTGATCCTCTTATCAAACTGGGTGAAAATTTCATTGTAAAAACGAGAAATGATAGAGGGTAAATCAGTTCTTTGTTTCATTAAAAAAATCCAAGTCATACGAGAAGAATCATCAATAAATAGAACAAAATAAAGGAATCCATTGATACTTTTAACGCGGGAAGGTCCCCAAACATCAGTATGAATGACACGAAAAGGCTCTGACTCACGAATATTACTACGACTAGAAAAGGTACTACGGTGATGCTTGCCAAACTGACAAGCCTCACAATCTAGACTAGACACATGACTCAAATTTGGCACAATAAGTTTTAATCTTGCCAAGGACGGATGACCGAGACGTCGATGCCACTGAAGAGGAGAGAGAGAAGTGCGGAGAGCAATAGAAGGCGAATGTGCTGGAAGGGAAGGACAATCGAGATAGTAAAGACCATCCTTCTCATGCCCCGAACCAATCGTCTTCTTCGTCTTGAGATCCTGAAAGACACAAGAATTTGCAAAGAAAGTTATTGAACAATTTAACAATCGAGTTAATTGACTGACAGAGAGTAAATTAAAAGGAAACTGAGGAACATAAAGACTAGAGTCTAAATGAAGAGAAGAAGAAGGACGAAGAGTCCCTCTACCAGACACAGGACGAGATGACCCATCGGCTAACACTATATTATGATTAAGAGAACGAAGATTAGAGAATAAGGAAGAATTACCAGACATATGTGAACTGGCTCCTAAATCAATGATCCAGGATGGAGAGCTAGAAGCCACAAGAGCAGGGTTACCTGAGTTTGCCAAAGTAGCAGTAGAGGTAGAAGGAGTAGACACCCGTAGCGACTGAATGAGCTCTTGGAGCTGAGATGAACTCAGAGTGTATGTCTCCTGAGAATCAGATGTGGGAGTACTGATTGGAGTCGCTGAAGACTGTGTAGGACCATTATCTTTGACATGATGTGCCTGTTCTGGTTTACCATACTTCTTCCAACAATAGGGTTCGGTGTGATTTGTTCCACCACAATGATCACACTTGCGGTCTCCCTTGTTTCCAAAAGATCGTCCTCCACCTCTAGAACCACCACGAGTGTTTCGTCCACCACGGGAACCACGAGACGGCCCCCCACGATTATGCTGGCTAACTAGAGCAGAAGAATCTGTAGGTAAGGTTGTATTATCAGGGGTGGAGGATCGATTACCCAAGGAAGAGCGCTGGATACGGGAGTAAGCACTAGCTGCAGTGGGCAATGTCTCGCTTGCTAAAATTTGATCCTTGAATCCTCGGAGGGAAGGATTTAAGCCAGATAGAAAGTTGGCTATCATAAATTCTTCCCAATATTTCTTCTGCTGTATCAAGTCTGTACTAAAGGGACGATATTGCAACAATTGTTCCCACAAACTTTTTAAGTGACTATAATATTCAGAAAGAGATTTGTCACCTTGTTTGGCTGAAAACATCTGCTCGTATAACTCATACACTCTAGAAACATTGCTTTTCTGAGAATAGGACTCAGCGAGACACTCCCATATCCGTTTAGAAGAATCACAAAATTCAACAGTGGTGGCAACAGAGTCCTCTAAACTATGCCAGAGAAGGCCATAACAATTGCATCTTCACTCATCCATACAGAATACGTAGGGTCCGTTGAAGGAGGTGCTTCATCGGTAATATATTTGAGTTTGTTCTTGCCCCGGAGAAAAGTTTTAACTGCATGTGCCCAACCCAAGTAATTGTCCCCATTCAATTTCTTGGGTGTAATAGAGCGAGGAACATCATCAGCTTTGAGAAAGACAGTTGGATTGAAGGGTTGATCTTCTGATTTCGCCATAACAGGACAAAGGCCTTAACAAACAAACAAAAAAAATACCAATTGGATGGAACAGCAACAACAACCACCAATGGCAGCGGAACTGGTAAAGGCACAGTAACAGACGAGATTAATTAGACGAAACCAGCAAGACAACAATCCAAATCAAACGAACTCAGCAGCACAGCATTAGCAGAACGAACAACACAGAAGCAGCATCAGATCGAACAGCAGCAGCAACAAACAGTAGCCGGACAAAACTAGCACAGACAAAACTGGAACAGGTACATCTGAACACATACGATCATCCGATGACAAGGGCAACCACTGGCGGACGTCCGCTCAGGCCATGCGACCGCCGTCGAAGAAGCCGGTGGTCGGCCGGTGAGTCACGCGCCCACACGCGCCGGAGATGTCTTGGCGCGTGGGGGGCTGACGCGAGCAATCAGGCCACCACGGCGGCGGCGTTTGGCCACACCCTTCTAGGGTTTTGATCGCCGGTGGAGGGCGAGCCTCTGGGAACCGTCGGCCGGTTGCTCCGGTCGCCGGAGAAGTCGCCGGAGAAGTCGCCGGTGCGCGTGGGGGGGCTGACGCGAGCAGTCAGGCCGCCACGGCGGCAGCGTCTGGCAACACCCTTCTAGGGTTTTGATCGCCGGTGGAGGGCGAGCCTCTGGGGACCGTCGGCCGGTTGCTCCGGTCGCCGGAGAAGTCGCCGGTGAGAAACAGTAGTACGCCTCTCTCTTTGATTATTTTTGGCTCTGATACCAAGTTAGAAAACCAGAATAAAGAATTGAAGAGTGAATAATAAATTCCCCTCTCCAAGCACTCTTATTTATAATCGAAGGTTACAATTAAAATAGGAAACAATACAACTCAGAATAGGAAACGGAAGGACAGCTAATTAAGGCTATCAACCTAAGAAAGGAAAACTCAATAATACTAATTATAATACTAATAATATTAATATCTTCTAATAGGTTCCACAAGGGTACTTTACCTTTCATATATCTCCGGCATGTTCTTTCTGCAATGCCCACTCACCTATTTCACGTCTTATAGCTGCCGGCAGATGTCATTCATCAGTTAGAGAGATTATTCACCAAATTCCTATGGGGGGATTCTGTCATAGCTAGAAAGATTTACTGGTGCAAATGGCCAGATGTTTGCTTCCCAGTGGATGAGGGCGGATTGGGGGTTTGCTCCTTTACTGATTTGGCCTCAGCTTGTGAGGTTAAGCTGTGGTGGCACTTCAGATCGTAGCAGTCTTTGTGGGCCTCTTTCCTTGAACCCAAATATTGTCAGGCTTTTCACTCGTGCATGGTTCATTTCACTTTATCTTGCCTCTCCCTAGTGAAGGCATCTTTCTCAGGCTCGAGTCCTTGCTGAGTCTTTGGCGAGGTGGTTGCTGAAATCAGGGGATATTAGCTTTTGGTATGACTATTGGGTGGGTTCTTGTCCCTTGGTCCTTCATAACCCTACAGCAACTTCCATGGCACCAGTTTCTTCTTGTTGGATTTGTAAAGTTTCAGAAATTGAAAGGAATGTATTGATTTAGTTATGTGTGTCATGGTATCTTTTTATATACATTGATACCTATACAAATTAGGAAATACCTACAATCACAATAATCTAAACTAGGAAAGAATCGATTATAATAATCTACCTACCATATATCTCAGAATTAGGGTTTTGAAAAATATATTCTCTTTTTCTTTACAATGATCTGCCGCAGCATATATATACAAAGGAGAGGAATCCTATTTTAGGTAGGAATCCAATTGTAGTTAGGAAACAATTCCTAACAAGGTGCCTTAATTCTAGGACCATAATATTCTAGAATATACATCAGAATATACAGCTGTAAATATCCCTAATATCAGAATATACAGCTGTAATATATACACCTTTTTCCACACTCCCCCTCAAGCTGGTGAATAGGAATTTTCCATTCCCAGCTTGGACACAATTCTCTCAAACAGTGGACTACTCAGTCCCTTGGTTAGGATATCTGCTAGCTGTTCTTGTGTAGACACATATGGAGTGCATATTAAGCCACTATCCAATTTCTCCTTGATAAAATGTCTGTCAACTTCAATGTGTTTAGTTCGATCGTGCTGGACTGGGTTGTGAGCAATGCTTATTGCTGACTTGTTATCATAGTAGAGCTTCATTGGTCCAATCCAGTCAATTTTTAAATCTTCAAGGACGATTTTTAGCCACAGTAGTTCACATACTCCTTGCGCCATTGCACGAAATTCTGCCTCTGCACTAGACCGTGCAACAACATTTTGTTTCTTGCTTCTCCATGTCACAAGATTTCCTCCAAGAAAGGTGCAATACCCTGTAGTTGATCTTCTATCAACCACTGATCCTGCATAATCTGCATCAGTGTAGGCCTCAAGGGACATACTCTTATTCCTCTCAAACAGAATTCCCCTTCCTGGTGTTCCTTTGAGATACTGCAAAATACGGTGCGCAGCTTGCAAATGTACCTGTTTTGGACACTGCATAAATTGACTGATCATGCTTACTGCATAAGCTATATCGGGTCTGGTGTGAGACAAGTAGATGAGTCTACCCACCAAACGTTGGTACATTTCCCTATCCACCATGGCATCTTCCTTTGCATTCCCTAATTTATGATTCGGATCTATAGGGTACTCGCTGGTTTGCATGCAGCTTGTCCCGTTTCTTTAAGTAAGTCTGTCACATACTTTTGTTGGGATATAAAAATCCCCCTTTTGGAATGGGCAACTTCAATTCCTAGAAAGTACTTCAACCTTCCCAAGGTCTTGATCTCGAATTCTTTAGCTAGATGTTGACTTAGAACCTGTTGCTCTCTTTCATCATTCCCAGTTAAAATAATGTCGTCCACATATACAAGTAGGGCTGTTACTCCCCCTGAAGCCAAGTGTTTGATGAACAACGTATGGTCCCCTTGACTTTGTTTGTATCCCAAGGTCAACATAACTCTAGCAAATCTTCCAAACCATGCTCGGGGAGATTGTTTCAAGCCATACAAAGCCTTCTTCAACTTACATACTGTATTATTGTCAACATCTCCTCCATAACCTGGTGGAACCTCCATATAAATCTCCTCTTCTAGCTCTCCATGTAAAAACGCGTTTTTCACATCAAACTGTTGTAATTCCCAACCAAGATTAGCAGCAAGAGAAAGAATAACTCTAACTGTGTTCATCTTTGCAACTGGTGCAAACGTCTCCAAGTAGTCAATACCATAGGTCTATGTATATCCCTTGGCTACCAACCTTGCTTTGTACCTCTCAATCGATCCATCAGTTTTATACTTTACAGTATAAACCCACTTGCAACTTACAGGCCTTTTCCCTACTGGCAATTTGACCAATTCCCAGGTTTTATTCTTCTCGAGTGCCTCCATTTCAGTATCCATGGCTTACTTCCACTTTCCATTAGATAATGCCTCAGATAAGGTAGTGGGAATAGTGATGGTATTAAGATTAACTAGAAAGGCTTTATAGGGTAGGTGAGAATTTCTGGAAAGATAGGTAGTTTGACAGAGGATATAGTGGTTTTTTGGTGCATTCCCTCTTGCCTTTTCTAAGGGCAATTGGAAGGTCCTGGCCATCTTCATTATTTTGGACTTCAGATTCATTCTGCAAAGCTGAACAATCAAAAATTGTTACCTCATTTAAAGGATTCGTATCAGACTCTTGAACTTGCACAAGTCCTGGGTTGTTCCTGTTTTGCCTTGAGTACACCAAATTCCTACCAAATCGCACATCTTTAAAACTAGAATTCTCAAGTTCAGGATTAGATTTCTCATTTTCAAGAACCTCTGGGCTAGAAATCTGCAGTTCAGCAGTAGGTGTGGGTTGTGATGACAGAGACTGGGACTGGGACGATAGAGACAGATCGCTTAGTTCAAAAAAGGAACTCTCTAAACTCTCCTTATCTTCCCTAGAGCTCTCCCCCTGAAGATAAGGTTGGATGAAGTATGAGTCTTGCTCACTAATCCCTTGACACAAAAAATTTCTTTGATGGAGGATGATAACATTTATACCCTTTTTGAGTGGAGGAATAACCGATGAACACACACTTTAAGGCTCGAGGATCAAGTTTTCCCCTGTCTTGGCTGTGAATATGTACATAGGATACACACCCAAAATGCGTGGTATAAGGTTATTGGTAGTGGATAGGTTTGGATAGAAAGAGCAGAGTGTGTCCATTGGACTTTTAAATCCTAGAACTCTAGTTGGGAGTCTATTAATAAGGTATGTGGCTGTGAGAATGGCTTCCCCCCAGAAATATTTAGGAACATTCTTCTGAAATAATAGGGCTCGAGTTTGATCCAAAGATGTCCATTTTTCCTCTCTGCTATCCCATTTTGTTGTGGTGTTTTAACACATGATGACTCATGAATTATTCCCTCTTTTTGACAGTAGGAAGTGAGGTTTTGATTGAAATAGTCACAAGCATTATCAGATCTTAATCTTTTGATACCTACACCAAACTAGTTTTTAATCATGGAACAAAAACTAGGGAATAATGAACTGACATCGGATTTATGTTTGAGCAAGAAGACCCAAGTAACTCTTGTACAATCATCAATAAAAGTCACAAACCAACGTGCCCCAGAAATATTAGGAATAGTAGAGGGACCCCAAACATCAGTATGAATAAGATAAAAGGGGGAAATACTTCTTTTATTACTGATTGGAAAAGGAATACGCTTATGTTTAGCAAGTTCACACACCTCACAATGAAGACTATCAATGTCAAGCTTTGTAAACAGTAAGGGAAACATTATTTTTAAAATTCTAAAAGCTGGGTGACCTAAACGACAATGGTAAAGAAGAACCTTGTCTTTATTGGATAACATAGACTCAGATATGAAAGAATGAGATAATCTATTTTTAAATGAGTTTAATTTGGTTGGCTCCTCAAGGCAATAAAGGCCATCCTTCTCTTTAGCAAGTCCAATCGTCCTCCTCGAATCATTTTCCTGAAATACACAATACCTTTCGTCAAAACTGACTTTACAAAGTAAATCTTTAGTGAGTTTGTGTACAGAGATAAGGTTAGTTGATAATTTGGGAACATGAAGAACATTTTTAAGGGTTATGGATGGGCTGATTTGGATATCCCCCATCCCAGCAACTGTTGCTAAAGTTCCATCTGCTGTAATAATTTTCTTATTGCTTGGACATGGTGAGTATGTAGAAAAATGTTTGGAGGAATTGGTCATATGATCGGTGGCCCCTGAATCCATGATCCAGGAATGTCTTAAGGCTGTATCTGAGACATTAAATCCAAATGAGAGAGGAGGCTTACCTGAATATGCTAGAGTGCACTTACCTATAGGTTTCTCCAAGGTACTAAGAAATAATTTCATCTTCTCCATTTCTTCTTGATTAAAATTGATGGGCTCCTTTTTTCCTTCTTCATGTGTCGTATCAATAGCAACATGAGCCTGCCCCTGTCCTCTATCACGCGAGGACACACCTTTCTGTCCCTATTCTCGGCTTACAGGTTTCCCATGCAATTTCCAGCAGGTTTCCTTTGTATGGCGTGGCTTTTTGCAGTGTGTGCACCACAATCCTTCTTTGTTTTGAATTCAGACCTGCCCATTCTTCCCAGTTTCAGACCCAACTCTCTTTTCTCCTCCTCCTGAACCAGTTTTAAACTCAGCAGCTACCATGGCCGAACCATCTGTGGGTGAGGATTCAAGCATTAGGCTCCTCCTACTTTCCTCACTCCTAATAATTGCTACTACTTCATTAAAACTCAGAACTCCTTGCTTACCGAGAATCTGAATCCTTACTTGATCAAATTCAGAGTTGAGGCCTACAAGGAAGTCATAAATTCTGTCTTGCTCAATAAATTCCTTGAGTACTGCAGCATCTTCTGAGCACCTTGTTTTAATTACCCTATAGTGATCAAGCTCTTGCCATAATGACTTGAGTTGATTTGCATACTCAGTCACTGATTTGTTTCCCTGTTTGGCAGCCATGGTTTTCACCTTTACCTCATATACTTGAGCCGCATCTCCTGCCTTAGAATAAGTTTGTCCAATTGCTTCCCAAATATCTTTGGCCGTAGTCATGAACATTACGGTATCGCTGATTGCAGGTGTCATAGAACTCCACAGCCACGCCATTATCATAGAATCTTCCTCATCCCATGCTGCAAACGATGGGTCTTCTGGTTGCGGTCTAGCCCCTGTGAGGTGGCTGATTTTTCCTTTTCCTTTCAAGATAGTCCGGACCAGTTGGGACCACTTCAAGTAGTTTTTTCCATCCAGTCTGTATGCTGTCTGGAGGTGCTGCAATTCCCCTGTCAGTTGGGACCGGCCTGCATCTTCTTGGGGCTGAGTAGAGGCTGATTGTTCTGAGACTTCAGACATGATGAAAAGAGGCTGAGTAGAAAAAAAAATTACAATGAAGGCTGGAGTGAGATGAAGGCTGGGAAAAAGTTGCAATGAAGGCAGACAGCTGAAGGGGCTGGCGGCGATGAAGGCCGGCTAGAAAATATGCAATGAAGGCTGGATTAATGCCTAGGGTTTTCGGAACTAGGCTCTGATACCATCTCATAATTAGGGTTTTGAAAAATATATTCTTTTTTTCTTTACAATGATCTGCCGCAGCATATATATACAAAGGAGAGGAATCCTATTTTAGGTAGGAATCCAATTGTAGTTAGAAAACAATTCCTAACAAGGTGCCTTAATTCTAGGACCATAATATTCTAGAATATTCATCAGAATATACAGCTGTAAATATCCCTAATATCAGAATATACATCTGTAATATATACACCTTTTTCCACAATATACATATTCTACCATACCTCTGATACTCACCCTCAAATTAGAGTGTATATATCATACGTTCCAAAGTTGTAATAAATACATTTAACTCAAGAACCGCCAAGAAATTTAGTGAACAAATCAGCTAGTTGGCCTTTGGATTGAACATGACCGGTTTTGATAGAGTTCTGTAGAATCTTCTTTTTGATGAAATGACAATCTACCTCAATGTGTTTAGTCCATTCATGGAAAATTGGATTAGAGGCAATTTAGATTGCAATTTGATTGTCACGTAACAATTCCACTGGTTGTGAATGAAGAATTCACAATTCTTTTATCAAAATTTGTATCCAAATTAGCTCACATGAGGTGTAAACCATGGCCCTATATTCTGATTTTGCACTTAATCTTGCTACCACTGTCTGCTTCTTGCTCTCTCATGACACAAGATTACCTCCAACAAAAATATAGTATCCAATGGTGGAACGTCTATCCGATGGTAATCCTGCCCAGTCTGCATCTTTGCAACCCTGTACTATAGTATGTGCATTATTTTGATACAACAAGCCTTTTCCAAGTGCTCCCTTTGAATACCTCAGGATTCGAATAACTGCATTCCCATGACTAGTACGGGGTGACCCAAGGAACTAACTAATAACATTAATAGCACATGAGATAGTTGGCCTCGTCACAGTTGAGTAATTTAGCTTTCCAACTAACCTTCTATACTGACTAGGGTTGTCTAATAGATCTCCATCATCCATGGTAAGCTTTGCATTAGGATCTATTGGAGTATTTATGGGTTTAGAACCCAGCATGCCTGTCTCAATCAATTAAGTCCAAAATATACTTCCTCTGTGAGAGAGCAATTTTTTTCCGTGATCGGGCTACCTCAATGCCTAGAAAGTATTTCAATGGTCCCAAATCCTTAGTAATAAATTTAATTTGCAGAAAAGACTTTGGGTCAATAATACCCTGAGTATTATCTCCTGTGATGATGATGTCATCTACATATACCAAAAAGCATATCCTTCCACAAGTTGAGTGATGGTAGAACATCACATCAAGTAAGACCGAATTCCATAGCCACCATGCTAAACTTCCAAACCATCTCTGGGGGACTGTTTCTGATCATACAGAGACTCATTGACCCTACATACTAGCTCAGACTTCCCCTGAGCAATGAATTTAGGAGATTGCTCCATATAGACTTCCTTCTCTAAATCTCCATACAGAAAGGCATTCTTTATATCAAGTTAATGGAGAACCATTGATAGACAGCAGCCAAAGAGATCAAAAGCCAAACAAGTGTAATTTTAGCCAATGGGGAAAACGTTTAAGAGAAACCCATTCCATACACCAGTGTATAACCTATAGCAACTAAACAGGCTTTCAATCGATCAACAGAACCATCAAGATGAACCTTTGTATACTCATCTACAACCAATAACTGACTATCCAGAGGGGCGAGATTCTAAGTCCCAAGTATTATTTTCATTCAAAGTAGACATTTCCTCTTCTATGGTAGTACACCATCCAGAATGAGTAAGAGTTTTATGCACAAAGTTAGGAATAGATATAGAAAATGCTAGAAATTATCCCACATCGGCCCAATGAGAAAAGTTAATTATCCCATATAAGAGATGGACTTCCCTCACCTTAATACCTAGATTTTAAGTTTGAGGTTCCTCCTCTTACGTGTAGTCAAACTTCTTTACATGGTACTAGAGTGGATTCAACTAGACCTCACCACAGTTCACGCTATGCTTATGTCAATGCGGGTCAGCGTGAGAGGGGTCATTAGATATTGTCCCACATTGGCACACAAGAAAGTTAATTCTCCCATATAAGAGATGGACTTCCCTCACTTTAACAATTAGATTTTAATGTTAAGGCTCCTCCTCTTATGTATAGTCGGGTTTCTTTACAGAAGATAAAGAGGTCCCACTGACACTATACAATTATGGAAGGGATTCTAACAATCTCTAGCCACTCTTGATAGTCCCACTAGGCATTTGTCACTTTCTCATTTACAGGTGAAAAATTGATAAATCCACCACTCATTGCTTCATGTGCTCCATCGACTTCTCCTATGTCTTCAGCTCCTGTTGACCTACCCATTGTTGTTTGGAAATGCAAGCACTTTTATTTATCCTCCTATTTCTAACTATGTCCTATGATACATTATCACCTTCCTCTCATTGATTTGTTTTTCTTTATGATGTATATCTATGTACAACCCACTTTAAGAAGCCCTTACTCCCCCAGGGTGACATTTTGCCATAGAAGATAAGATTTTAGCTCTCCAAGCCAATGATGCTCAAGGCTTAATTACTTTTCCTATTAATAAGTTTAGTGGTTAATTGTCGCTTGGTGTATATTCTTGAAGTTCACCCAAATGGATATGTGGATATATTAAAGGCTCATCTATTCACCAGGGGTACAAATTGATCTATGGTCTGGAGTTTTCAGAGATACCAAAATTCCCTCTATTCTTCTTGTTTCTCTAACAACAATTTAGCATTGCTTTCTTCACCAACTCTAATAGCATGACTGTTAAATTTTTATGTGAGATGATGGCTAATAGTTTAACATATGTAATTAAAGTGCAGATCCAAAAGTGAGATTCAATATAAAATGTAAGGTATAATTTATCCTTCTATATATTTTTTTTCCACTTTCAAAAAGCACAGAGACAAAAACGTTTTCGAAAGATATTGGAAATTTGGTGAAAAATGAAACATATATACACAAGGAAAATTATGCTTATTTACAGATAAAAACAAGTCCAAAGAAGTGCAATAAATATTTTAGGCGTAGGATTTGTGTCAGTAGATAGCAAAAGGAAAATGTTTCAGTCAACCAAAATGAAATGAAATTCCATTCCTTGACAGTCATTCAAACCGGACACGAGATATGCCAAAAATAATATTTTTCCCCAAAATGTTTCAATGTATTATAAATCCATGTGCTACACCTCCTCCACTAAATTCATAGATGGATGACGCATGGGCATTATGTTCAGAAAGCAAGCAATTACCAATATGAAACAATGCAATGGAGTCATTACTAGTTTGAAAACCGAAACAAATTAGCAGCTCAGACACTACAAGGTCTTGGTATTTTCAAAATACAAGTAAAAGGAGAAATCTAAGAGCAAGTATGGACCACACGAGTGGCCAACATGCCATTCAGGCTCACAAATACAACACTGCCTCTTGTATAAATGACTAAAATACTATCTTGCATAAATGACTAAAATACTATCTTTCCCAGCAATTAACCATGAGAAAGAGTCCCCCACGTGGAAGAGAGAGAGAGAGAGATATTGTAAAAATGAGTACCCATTACAACAAATAAGCTACAGAGACTGAAAATGTAGAACGCAGCAAATATAAGAATTTCACCTGTAAGACAAGGCTTCCAGAATAGTCTGCAATTCCTCCAACTACATCCAATCTACCTGGTGCTCTAGCCACAAAAATCTCGTCCTGTATATTCAACAGTGGTACCAATAAAAACAGCTAGAAATCTCCCACTTGTCAACCATGTTACAATTAATTTCATAAATAACGTAGCAGCAGCTGTCATCTAAAGTAAGGAAAACCAATAGTTGTAGATAATAGATTGAATCATCTTTTACATTGCAAAAATCATATGGCATTGCTCAGAAATAATTCACAACCCAAAGAGTGAACCCTGAGTCACCATCAAACCCCCAACCCTCCAAAAACAGGGGAAATTTAAAAAAAAAAAAATGATCATCAAAGGGAAATGGGAGAGAAAACGAAAAAGAGAAAAAAAAATGAAAAAAAGTAAGAAAATCCTCCAAGGGGGGAAATTATAGCAGGACTAGGCATGGAAGTCAAGCAAATCACATAACCTCACATGAACTACTTCAGACCAATGCCCTCACATGGAAACAAATAAGCACCCTGTTGGGTAATCCTGTTACTATTTTCTGAGTTACCAGAGCGAAGGTTTAAGGCAGAATTTTTGGTCTCCTAGTCACAGCAGTACCCAGCCAATAGCTAGCTAGAAAATGTAGTGAGTTTTAGCTGGAAAAAATACCTCCCAATTGAAGATTCCAGCAGCTGCCATTCGTTCCCGCACCCAATGTTTCTCTGTACTCTTTCCAGAATCATGGTCCGCATCAAGTTCTACCAAACTATTCAAGAAAGTCATTGTATCTGACAGTCCTTGAAGATCTCCATGAAGAATGTCAAAATCTTCAGTGTAACTAGGGGAGAGAGATGAGAAATAAAAACAAGTTAACATTCAGCATTCCATTAACAGTTTTCTCAAATTAAGACCGTTTAAGCAGCACAGAGGAAACAAGAAGCTCACGACATCATATGGAAGCTATTCTCTGTCATTTCAGCAGTAGGTGATCCAGTACGAAGGCCAAGTTCATTTTCAGCATTTGCATACCAATCTGGGATGCAAAGATCTCTTCCAGGGGCTCTTTGCAATTGATACCCAAGAACTATGGCATCCCGCAATCTCCTTGCTCCACTAAGCTACAATTCAAGGAAAGAGAGTAAATAGAATCAATTTCAGGAACCTTACAAAAAGGAATCAATTCAAAGGGGAATAAAATCATGCTGAAAGGTTTTCGGATAGGATATCCAAGTGTTCTAACTATAGATAATTTGAAATGTATCTCAAAATATTTTAAGAATTCGTACAGATTATTTTGCATAGGATATCTAAGAGCATTCTGCTACAATCTGAACTGCAGAATGCTCCCTGGACTAGCAAACAGCAGACCTTCCAAAATAATATGTCCGTATGTCTCACTATGAACAGGAGAGAGTAACTAAATGTTACAATCACTTGAACAGTTCAAAAAATACATATATATATATATATATATGAATCCAACCTGTCCACTAAACCATAGCATCAGAACAGTTCTATACTTAATCCATGTTAAAGGTGTCAATCAATTATGGTCATTGACTTAATTTAAATTACCACTATCATGTGTGCAAAATGGGGAATTATGAAACGGCATATGAAATTAATTATGATGGACAAATGAGGTTAAAGATTAATTATTTTCCCTTCTCCCTCATTCTTCTATCCCGCACCCCCATTATTGCTTCATTTTCCTATCATCTAATTTCACCAAACCGAACAAAGCTTGAGTACAACCACGTCATGGTACTAGCGTATTTCTCTTTCTTCTCCAAATGGTTAAGATTAAGCCTAAGAAGTATCAACATGAAAACCCATACAACACAACATGGATATGCAAACATGATAATTTAAAAAATTTCAGAACACGACAAGCCAAGAACATGACACGGAAAATATATTTTTAATTATTCTACTAATATATATTTTAGGAGCAGTATTAATAAAAAACCGCAAGTCTTGGGTGTTAAAACTCCTAAAATTTAAGAAAGAGAAACAAAAAAAAAAAAAATTAGGCAACTAGGCTGAAATCAACAAGAGAACGATGGACGAGGCAATAAGGCTGCGATTGACGATGCTGATGGTGACATTGATGATGGATCAGCAATAGTCACCAGCTCTGATACCATGTAGATTTTTTAGAAGAAAATAATTCTCTTATTGCTCAATGATAAAACGTACAGCCTATGATGGAAGGAAGAGAAGCTCCTTCACTATTCTAGGTACCAAGAAACTAATTACCACAAAATCAGGAAACTACAAAACAGAAAACAAATAAATGATCCCAATTGCTGCAGTGATATCCCTGAAATCAGGAATTGGGTATTTCCACAATTAATCTACAGGTTCAGTTTCACAAAACTCTTGCAAATATTATCCTCTATATATTTTGGTACAATATTAAATTTAATGGATCAGACCAAAAAAGATGTTTGACAGATATTGCATTTTTGAACTCATGTTCCTCTTAACCTGTCAAGCATCCCATTCATATTTGCACAATCAATTCATTTTAGTACAAGTATTAGATTGAGTCAACAATCATTCAATTCATCAGAAGTCTGCCATTACCCATGAATTGAATACCAAAGAAAATAATTGAACAAAACAAAAAAAAAAAAAAACATAAAAGAAAATTGACAATAGAAAAGAAGAAATAAGAAATGTAAATTTGTTCACCTTGTCTGAAGCATAGTTCTTTCCAACAGCTGTATCCTGCAAGATGCGAGCTGCAACCTGATATGCCGACATTGTGCATTAGCGAATTACACTTAAAAACCTGGACACTGTATGAACGTATGATGGGGATGCACATGAAAAGAATGAGAAAAGAGCAAACTAAAACTCAAAAGGAAATCAACAGCCAAAGAAAGAGATCAAATAGAATCTTGAGGGCTCTGCATCAATAAAAGCCAACGGGCACTAGAGCGAAATGGGGTTCTTTACAAGAAAGAATTACTTCTACTCAAGAAGGGTCGTATCCAGTGCTCCCCAACAAAAATCCAGCAAGGGCCTCATGTTCTTCCAGGCAGTAGACCTCGCAGTATCTTCTAATGGATGTCTAGTACACTTCCAGCGGGCTCTGCAATTCTGAACTTTTGATTTCTGTACTGAATTTGGACAGACTATTCCAACGAAGTCTAGAAACTTTTGACACTCCTTAGCCAAAGTCATACAATAATCAGAGACTCTAAAATTGTTAATACAGGATTTACCATGACTTGTTTTTTAACAGATTGCCAATTCCAAAATATAAACATTACACATGTATAGGGCGTACTCAATGTGTCCAAGCTTGCCCCCAAAAATGTATTAGAAATGATATGCCAGCACTACACTTAACTTCATCTATATCTTTTATGATATGGAAAGGCATGCCCTTCCTACAATAGTCAGTTTGGAGACTTCACCCACAGCAAGCAGTTAGCACCATGTACAAAATAACTAAATCAACCTCACATAAGCTACCAAAACCTAAAAATATAGGTAAGAGATTATTAAATCTACAGACCTACCATGTGAGATGGAGGACCCTGCCAAAATGCCCATGGGTTTACTGATTTCTATAACACATAGAAGAGAGGCCTTCTAGACCTAGACCATGAAGTCCGACTTAATAGTAACAGCCTTTCAAGTCACTCCTCCTTACATGACAGTAAATGTTACACTGTTACCCTTCACTAATCAGAAATGACTGCATAACATTTCATGGTGGTTCTCCATACCTCCCTTTCTACTTTGTTTCTTCACTTTTTTCCCATCATTGTAGCTTCTCATTTCTTCAATGTTTCTTTGATCTTCTTTCTCCACTCAGCTATTGTCTCAGTTGATTCACCCTCCCCCACGATCGTTCTCTTCCTCTACTTCTTTAATTTGCCTCCTGGTGTACTTTTCTTTTCTTCCCAGTATTTTTCTCTACAACAGTTTCTTTACTACTGTTTCTCTATCTTCTGCATTCTCCTTCTGCTTGTACCTGCTACATTGTTGATTCCTTTCCTTACCTCACTTTTACCTCTTCTCTGATGCCGCTTATTTTGCATCTCTTTATTTCACAATATATATATATATATATATAAATATTTATTCATCAATCCCGTGTTTGAATGCTTGCAACATCCAAGTTACATCATAACATCTTCCAATACTCTGTGTGGGAAAAGCCTAATTCTCACTTCATAGTGTCACAATATTAGTTGCCTTGAGAACGGAAGAAAAGTTTGTAACTAGATCAGATCCTTAATTATTCACCGTGCTTCCCAAAATACATGATCGCAAACATCAAATAATTAAGCAACAACCCGTGCAGCAAACTATTGTCATATGCATTTATCATTTCAACCATAAATATGCAATAATAAAGTGTTTATCACGAATATCAAGGAAGAACAAGATACCTCACCGCCATTGATGCCTCCCTCATAGCATGGCTTCAAACTAACAGCACGCTCAAGGTAAGGCTTCCAGTGCCCAGTTAGTAGATCTCTCCTAATCATTTCAACCCCACCTTGATAATACTGTTCAAAAATTTATAGTTTCATAACAACTGTGAGATGCTTATCAACTAAGGTAAGGAATGAAAGGAGAACTTGGACAAAATAGAATAAGACCAACAATTAGTTGTACCTCCAGCATATTTCTCAAAAATGGCTCTTCATTAAAATAATCTCTACGTACGAAGACAAATGGTAACTTATATGCCAAGGCTTCACTAACGGTGCCATATCCGATTTTTCCTACAACATTAAGGTAATAGCAAGAGTGCTAAAATGCTTTCTTTCATTCTGTTGAAAAATAAAAGACAATAAATAGAAATGGGGAGAAAAAATAAATTCTACATCTTGTCATATGTATTATAAAGGTTAGGGAGATAGATACTTTTAAATATGCTTACTATGTGAGATATGTATAGTAATGATCTACATACTAAACTAAAGCTAAGTATTTACTAAACACTCAGATATAGAAACAAGAGAATGCCAAAAAAGCCATTAAATCAGATAGTAGAACAAGCCGTGAGCGATGTTGCTCAGACTCGGGAATGAGTATCAGACTCGGATACATATCCAAATATCAGATTCGGTTAATAGTTGTGTTTAGGGATAAATCAATGATAATAATTAAAATAAAAACGAACTTAAAAATAAAATTTTTTTCATGAAATAAATTATAAAAGCTGATTTGGTACTTTTATGTTTTTATATTATAAAAGATCAAAAGAGTTTAGAGTCACATGTCATCTCAAAGATTTCTTAAACCCAACCTTCGTCTCTTCTAAAATTACACGTGTCTGAAAAAATTTCACCACATCTAACACAGATCCCACACCCATGTCGGTGACATGTCATGTCAACATAGGTACATCACCCTAAAGTGAAGAGTTCGAGTAACATAGGCCGTGAGTGCAAAATATGGAGCTGTGTGACTGTTGGCGGCAACGAAGTTTTCACAGCGAGTTTCTGAAGAAATTCTGCTGTCACTGGTGTGATTGTTTTTTGGATTAGAGACCCAAAAATAACCAAATAGAATATATGGTGTGTAAAGATAGAATAAGAAAGAGAAAACTGCAAAACGTCAGAAGAAAAACAGCAGTCCAGAGTTTACAGCCAATAGGAAAGACTGACATCTATCGATGTATTATAATTGGTTCAGTCAAGTACAGTACTGTCAATAGCTCCAATAATATTATACTTAGGTGTCATCCTAAAATAAACAATGTACTGAGACGATAAAATACAAAGAAATAGAGGTCAAAATCAAAATAATACGGGTCAAGAAATCCTAGAAACTGGTTCAAAATGTGGGGGAAAAAAAAGACTTTTGAAGTGGTTGTGGTGGTATTATGGCAGAGAAAGACTTTGAAAAGAAAATAACACGAAAAAAATGAAAAAAAAAAACACGGAAAGCTCCGATACCATGTTGAAAATAAAAGAAGAAAGAATTCTATATATATATGGTGGTGATGAAAAATAATGCAACAGAATGATGCTACACCAGAGAAATCAAAAACACAAAATATAACTTCAAAATGTGGGGGGAAAAAAAAGACTTTTGAAGTGGTTGTGGTGGTATTATGGCAGAGAAAGACTCTGAAAAGAAAATAACACGAAAAAAATGAAAAAAAAAAAAAACACAGAAAGTTCTGATACCATGTTGAAAATAAAAGAAGAAAGAATTCTATATATATATGGTGGTGATGAAAAATAGTGCATATAGTGGTGATGAAAAATAGTGCAACAGAATGATGCTACACAAGAGAAATCAAAAACACAAAATATAACTTCAATACCATGTTGAAAAATAAAAGACAAGAAATAGAATTGGGAAAAAAATATAAATTCTACATCCTGTCCTATGTATTATAAAGGTTAGGGAGATGCCTTTAACTAGGCTTACAATGTGAGATATGTATAATAATAATCTACATATACTAAATTAAAGCTAACTACTTACTAACCAAACCAAACCAAACCAAACTAAGCCTTTTCCCACTAGGTGGGGTCGGCTAAATGGATTTGTCGACGCCAATTAAATCTATTTAGGGGCATGTCCTCTGATAATGGTTTCTTTCCAACTTCTCTTGGGTCTTCCTCTACCTCTCCTACTCCTGGCAATCTCATACTTTCACACCTTCTAACAGATGCCTCCGCTGGACGCTTTCTAACATGGTCAAACCATCTTAATCGGTTTTCTCTCATTTTATCTTCAATCAATGCTATTCCTACTTTGCCCCTAATCTTCTCGTTCCTAATCCTTACTAAAAAATAAAATATTCTCATGTAGGTATAAATACATATATATATATGTATATAAAGAATATCTTATAACCTAATATAGAATACTTTAACACATTCAATAATTCCAGTTAAGGTAAAATTCTCGTACTAACCAAGCATACAGTCAGACGCTGCCATGACATCAGGAGTATACACATCTTTTGCAAGCTTTATGTAATTTGGGGGAAGCTCTTGGCTATTTGAAGCACCGCAAACCTGTGACAGAAAAATAAGCACTTCTAAACAATAGCATACAACATGACTCCAAATACTTAAAAACACATCATAACCCAAACACAACAGAACATGTCATAATTCATACCAGGCAGAGCCAACCAGAAGGCAGGTACTCCTCTTTTAATTTCCAACCTGCTGGCTGCAAATAGAAGACAGCAGTATAAGGTAATATTAAGAACAATGTGATTGACCTCTAAACAGATGTAACCTATCTACAAACGCATTCTAATTACCAAAAAAAAAAAAAAAAATCTACAAAGGCTTTCAAATGTGCACTATGAGTTGACTCATTTGCTTGGTTTATGGTCAAGGATTTGTCATGTTGAGGTTTGGGGGGTCCATGCTAGGCACATTGTTGGTCGTGCACATTCGTTTGGGTTTTCCGTGCGCGTGGAATTGGCATTCACACAACTTAGTCTGAGAGTTTGCATGCGCACACCCTTTCCTATCTCTAATCAACTGCAAGTTGCTTACTTTGTCTAGTTTTTCGGCTAAAGGCTAAAGTCTTTTTCCATTTTAATTTTCCCACCCAAATCTACACCTACACCACCCCTACCCACCGCCCAAATTTACACCTAGACTAATTTTGCCGACCAAATAATCCAGGATCTAGGACCTTCTCATCATTTTTTTAGACTAATGTGTTAAGAACCTATAATCCATGATCTTCTTGTCAGTTTTTCATGCAATCAAATAAAAATAAATATTTAGTCTTGGGGGATTACTTCTCTTTTATCTTTCCCTTTACCGTCTCCTAATACGCTATGATTTGAAAGTTTGAAATAGAGATTTATTGAGGAAAAAAGGCAAAATAAAATTAAAAATTCATGTTATTTTTATTTTTAATCAAGTGATATATACTTTTCAAATCCTAGCGGGAATGAGATTTAGCTAAATCATTTTTGAATTCGGCTAATTCTCATCTATTTTTAGATTTTGATGAAATTGTTATGATTTTGGTCTATTTTTAAATTTGATGAAATTATTTCTTATCCATTCTCAATGCATCCGCACATGCTTCCTGAAACCGCAATCTCATTTTGTGATTTCCAACTAAGTCAAAAACTGTTAATAAATGTATATTCGTGAATCTAATGTTTATCCATGTACCTAGGATCTAATGCTTATTCATGTACCTAGGGCAATGTATCTAAGTTAGGTTCATTGATTTGAATTTATTATTGAGTATATATAAATACAACATCTGACAACCCATTTGGGGGTCAAGAACCTTCAATATTTCTCCATGTTTACATGGTATCAGAGCAACGTTAAGCTCTTGAAGGTGAAATAACAAGGAACAGTGTTGTTTCTGTTCTTGGTCTTGCAACGTTCAAAGGCGGAACCTAGGGTTTCTATTCTTGTCGGACAATAGGCTGTCAACCTGTTGTCTTTCCGGCACTCTATATAGTCCAAGGTGATCGACGGAGGGGGGTGACCGTCGTCGGAGGAGCGCCATCACCAAAGACTTAGTCACGCGCATTCATGCGCCACCTATCTCTCCGCACGTGAGCTTCACGCGTCGCCACTGAAGGCCTGTTTCTCGGCGCATGATGCTTTGTTGGACTTCCGGCCTTCTTTGTCTTCTGATCTTGTCTCCACGGTAAGCCTAATTGCACTCTCAATTTCTGAGTGTGTGCTCTCTACCTTTCCCTGGTCTGCCACTGTTCATCCACTGTTGTCTTTCAACCTTTCCACCACTGCTAGTACTAAATGGCTCCAGATAACTCTTTTGAGCAGAAAATGATAGGTGGTTCCATTCCTATGTCCCCACAATTAACCACTAGAAAGTTGAATAGAACTAATTACATTCAATAGTCCAAAGCTATCAAGATTGCATTGACCAGGTATGGCAAACATAAACATTTGATAGAGTCTGGTCCTTCGAAAACAGATCCGAGGTATGATGCATGGGTTCAGGAGGATGCTCACTTGGTTAATCTGTTATGGAATTCCATGGAACCCTCTGTTGCTGATATGTGTACACATCTCGACACTTGTAAAGACATATGGGAGTATGTACGGCTTCTATTTTCCAATGATCTTACTCGTATGTACGACTTATCACTAGAATTCTTTCAATTACAACAGTCGGGAAAATCAGTCACTGAATACTTTGCTTCCTTGAAGCGTGTCCATGAAGAGCTAAACTCTCTGCAACCGTTATCTACAGACATTAACGGGATGCAGAAACAACAAGAGCAAATGGTTGTGCTTCGCTTCCTTGCTGGATTAGATCCAAAGTTCGAGCCTGTTAAAGCCCAAATCCTAAGTGGGGCTTCTCTCCCATCATTTGCAGAAACTTACTCTCGAATTACGAGAGCAGCTTCTCGAGATTCTCCAAACCACTTTGATCCTCCTCAGTCTGCACTTGTCAGTCATACACCCCCATCTCATGTGGAGAATCGTAATAGTCGTAGTGGTCGAGGAGGGGGTGGGCGTGGAGGAGGGGGACGTGGGAAAGGATCTCGGCCTCTTTGCACTAATTGTGGGAAACCTGGGCATACTCGTGAGAAATGTTGGGATTTAATTGGCAGGCCCCACACATGGCAAATGCAGCTTCATCTGATGCTCCTGCAGCCATTTCTACAACTAATGAGCACTCACAAACTATTACTCTTTCTGAAGAAGAGTATTCAAGACTCCTGCAGTATCAGACAGCTCATCAGGCTTCTCTTCCAACTGCTTCTCTTGCTCGTCAAGGTAACTCCAATTCATGTTTTTTCACTCGTTCTTCACCTTACTGGGTTATAGATTCTGGTACATCTAACCATATGTGTGGAAAGTCTACATTATTTTCTGCTATTCAATATTCTTCTTCCCTTCCAGCAGTAACTTTAGCCAATGGGTCAACCACCTTTGTCAGTGGTGTTGGTATAGTAAATCCTTCCTCTTGTCCTTCCTTAGCCCAGTATTCTATGTTCCATCGTTTCCTTTCAATCTGCTATCAGTTAGCCAACTCACTAAACATCATCACTGTTCAGTAACTTTCTTTCCTGATTCTGTTGTTATTCAGGATTTAACGACACAGGAGAAGATTGGTGAAGGGCATGAAGCTGGAGGAGTCTACTATCTTAAAGCGCCTCGAGCTTGTCATGCAGTCACCTCCCCTATAGAGGTCCCCTATCGTTTGGGTCATCCATCCTTAGATAGGCTGAAGCGTATGGTTCCTAGTTTAAATTATTTACAGTCTTTAAATTGTGAGTCTTGTCAATTGGGAAAGCATCATCGTGTGCCTTGTGCTTCCCGAGTCAATAAAAGGTCATCGCGTCTATTTTCATTAGTCCATTCAGATGTTTGGGGTCCTAGTCGGGTTACTTCAAAATTGGGGTTTTGATATTTTGTCACCTTTATGGATGATTTTTCAAGAATGACGTGGGTTTACTTAATGAAAGATCGTTTTGAGTTGTCTTCTATTTTTCAAGCTTTCTGTGCTGAAATAAAAACCCAATTTGATTTCCCTGTGCAAATTCTTCGCAGTGACAACGCCAAAGAATACTTTTCTAAACCCTTCACTGATTTTAAGACCTCGTGTGGTATGCTTCACCAATCTTCTTGCTCAAATACACCACAACAAAATGGGATTGCTGAACGAAAGAATTTACATCTCATTGAAATAGCCCGATGTATACTCTTTCAAATGAATGTTCCCAAAACCTTCTGGAGTGATTCTATTTTAACCTCCTGTTATTTAATTAATCGCATGCCTTCTTCAGTTCTAAATGGGGCCACTCCTCATTCCGTGTTATACCCTAACAAACCCCTAATTTCCCTTCCACCTCGCATTTTTGGGTGCATTTCTTTTGTTCATCAATTGACTCCGGGAATTGATAAATTGGATGCCCGAGCCCATAAATGTATTTTCTTAGGATATTCTCGGTTACAGAAAGGTTATCGCTGTTATAATCCTACTCTTAACCGATTCTTTGTCTGTGCTGATGTCACGTTTTTTTAGTCTACCCCATTCTTTCCTCAACCTCAGTCTCAATCAACTCTTGATGAGACTCTTCCTCTTCCAATTGTCCCCATTGACACAATTTCAGCTAGTCACCATACTCCTTTAAGTCCATCTGGTCAATTGTCTCGTCCTGATTTGCAGGTATATACTCGGCGTCAAGAAGTGACTGCTCCGCCTCCTACTGCCGGTGCTCCACCAGTAGCTTCTCTCGTGCTGCCAACTCCTGTAAGTGATTTAGATGTTCCAATTGCACTAAGGAAGGGTACACGTTCTTGCACTTCTCATCCCATCTCTCGTTTTGTATCTTATGATGCTTTATCCCCTTCCTATCGATCCTTTGTTACATCTCTCTCTTGTGTTTCTATTCCTAACACTGTTTCTGAAGCACTTTCTCACCTTGGATGGCACTTTACCATGGATGAAGAGATGTCTGCTCTTCGAGCTAATGATACGTGGGACCTTGTTACTCTTCCACCTGGAAAGTCTGTGGTCGGGTGTCGGTGGATATATAATGTCAAGGTTCATCCTGATGGTACAGTGGACAGGTTAAAAGCTCGTCTTGTTGCAAAAGGGTATACACAAGTTTATGGTATGGACTTTTCTGAGACTTTTTCTCTTGTTGCCAAGATTACTTCTGTTCGTCTTCTTATTTCTTTGGCTGCTATTTATCATTGGTCTCTACACCAACTGGATGTGAAAATGCATTTTTACATGATGATCTGGCTGAAGAAGTGTATATGGAGCAACCTCCTGGATATGTTGCTCAGGGGGAGTCTGAGTTAGTATGCAAACTGAAGAAATCCCTATATGGCCTGAAACAGTCTCCTCGGGCGTGGTTTGGTCAGTTTAGCACTGTTGTTACTGAATTTGGTCTGGTTCATTGTGGAATAGGCCATTCAATTTTCTATCGACATTCTCCTAACGGAAAGATTTGGCTCCTCGTATATGTTGATGATATTGTTATCACAGGTGATGATTCACAAGGCATTGTTGATCTTAAACTGTTTCTTCAAAGTAAATTTAGTACCAAAGATTTGGGACCTTTAAAATACTTCTTAGGAATCAAGGTTGCCCGATCACGTATGGGCATTTCTCTCTCTCAAAGAAAATATGTCCTTGATTTGTTAATAGAGACAGGAATGTTAGGGTGTAAACCTGTGGACACTCCAATGGATCCAAGCACCAAGTTGCTTGTTGATCAGGGAGAGCTGTTACCTGATCCTAACCAATATCAAAGGTTAGTTGATAAGTTAAACTATCTGATAGTCACCAGACCTGATATATCGTTTGCTACAAGTGTGGTTAGCCAGTTTCTTGAATCACCTCATAGTAGTCATTGGGATGCTGTTATTCGAATCCTGAGATATCTGAAAAGTGCACCAGGTCAAGGTTTATTGTACAAGGATAATGGAAACATTTTAGCTCAGGGGTACACTGATGCAGACTGGACTGGATCACCATCAGATAGACGGTCGACTACATGTTATTGTATCTTTGTTGAAGGTAATCTGGTATCTTAGAAAAGTAAAAAGCAGGCAGTAGTAGCACGGTCAAGTACTAAGTCAGAATATAGGGCCATGGCACACACATCCTGTGAGTTGATCTGGATACAACACATGTTAAAGGAATTGGGGATTCATCATTCACAACCCATGGAATTACTATGCGATAATCAGGCTACAATTCACATTGCTTCTAATCCAGTATTCCATGAGAGGACTAAACATATTGAGGTTGATTGTCATTTTGTCAGAGAAAAGATTCTACAGAATCTGATCAAAACTAATCATGTGAAGTCTGAAGACCAACTTGCAGATTTGTTTACCAAAGCTCTTGGAGGACCTAGAGTGAGGTTTATTTGTAACAAGCTCGGAACATATGATGTATATGCTCCAGCTTGAGGGGGAGTGTTAATAAATGTATATTCGTGAATCTAATGTTTATCCATGTACCTAGGATTTAATGCTTATTCATGTACCTATGACAATGTATCTAAGTTAGGTTCATTGATTGGAATTTATTATTGAGTGTATATAAATACAATAACTGACAACCCATTTGGGGGTCAAGAACCTTCAATATTTCTCCATGTTTACAAAAACTATGATATAGTAATGCGTTTTCTACCCTGGCAGCTAGAAAACGCAAGATGTTTTTGCCTTTTCAGGCTAACATGGAACCACAAATCCTATTATAGTTCCATTAACAGCACAGTGGCAAATAGTTTGTCATAGATAGCGGATTGGCAAATATTCTATTAATTATCAATATAACACAAAAAAAAAAAAACATTCCAAGGATGTTAGCCTCCATGCACCTAGGACAATGGTCCCAAGTCTAGGTGACCAACTCTGCATAGCCTAACCTATTCGCTGGTGAAGGTACACTAAACCAAACGGTGGCTACGGCCTACATGATCAACTAGTATGAAGATTGTGGTCATATGGGTACGGAGTGGCCGTACAAATACGGGGTTGGTTTTGTCAAGTATTAACCCCCCTTAGGCTAGTCGAAGCTGCTTCTACGAAACCCCCAGCTCTAGCCACCAAGCCACTCATCCCTAGATGATCCCAACAAATATGTGGTTGCAAGCCCCAAGGTGCGGTCCTTGGGCCTCACTTCTGACCCTTGGGTCTTTAGTTGGCCTCTTTAAGTGTTCAACCTTGGAAACGTCCAAGAGTTGGTCTCATAGCAAGGGTCTAGAATGCACCCCAACCCCCAATGCCCCCAACAGGGGAAGAAGGGAGGCATGGGGTAGGAGGTACCCATAGCAATTGTGTGGCCGCAAAGGTGTTGTGGGTACCGCCACCTTGTCGCAACAGAGGGCAGCACAATGGCCTCCTCTCACTGCAGGGGTGACTCTGGGTACCTACAGTTATCATCTCAACCAAAAACTCAAGTTATTAGAGAAATGAGTAACATTATTAATTATAAATCAATGTTTATTTTCTCAACAAGAAGCAACAATTTCCCTTCCATTAAAAACCCATATATCAAACATTCATATAACAAAGACATCTAACAATGTAGAGTTACAAAGGCATAGCTTATCACTAAGAGTATCAGGGACAAAAAAAGTGTTGATATGATTCAATGGTAAAATTTCACTTTGCCAATGAAAAAATTGCAATCAGTAACCCACCTGTCCGCCAAAGTTCAGAATAACGAGTTTCACATCATCACCAATGCCTAGCTCCTTCCTCACCTAGAATACCAAATTTAAATAAAAAATAAGTAAATAGACAAAAGCCTACGAATTGAACTACTTGTTCCATGTAATACACTAAAGCATTGATTCACCTCCTTGCGAGATCTATGCAACCTCCTCACAACTAAAGGTACATCAATCACATCACGGAAAGCAGGCACTGCAATGTTTAGGACACAATTTTTGAAAGAAAATATCATTCAAAATTCCCATCATATATGCATGGAAAAAATGATCAAAAAAGGAATTCAGTATATTGTCAAAAATGCTAGACAAACATACTTGGGCAGTATCCTGGAAGACGGATTAAGAACTCACAGTGAGAATAATCTTCTGCAATCTGTATGAATCATCAATCACGAAACAGAATATTCAGTTACTATTTCACCGAAACAAAAAACAATTGAAAGAGAGAAGATAAAAAATAGCTACACAGCCACAAGAAAGCCAAGAGATAACACCCAGAGGACCAAAATAAAGAGTATGTCTCTCTATTTATATTATTAGGGCTGTAAAACATAGAAAAAAGATACAATATGAAACAAATCCTTATAATTCTAAGGTTGTGTTTTGTTTGGAAAACATTTTCTATTTTTGTGGAAAACAAATGTGGCATTTGGTTTGCATTTCTATTTTTTACTTTTTATTTTTATTTTCTATTTTTTGTTTTGAGATTCATGTTTTAAGAATATTGAAAACATATTTAATTTGATATTTTTTGTTTCCCGTGTTTGGGATTCTCCTTATTTGGTCAAAAAGGCCCAAAATAAATTTTGGTCATTTTGCATTTCATATGTAAAACCGTTTTTTGTTTTGTAAAACAAATTTTGAAAACACAAGAAATCAAATATGCTTTGAGCTGTTTTCCTTATTTTCAAAAAAGTAAAATGAAAAACAAGTTCAAAAAATGTATGCTAAATGGACCTAAAATTTTGTTGTTTTCTATTTCCTTTTCTATTTCCTGTCAAGTATATTTGTCAAAGACAAAAAACAAAGTGAAAAATGGCTAAATCGAACTCACCCTAAATATCCACACAATAACATAACTATCCCTATTATAATTACTTCTAACACAGTCAATAATTATATAGGCAAGGAAGGTGCAAAAGCTAAATGTATTATACTTCTTCCAGATATACTTGTTATAGTAGAAGTATTTCAAAATAAGCACTACACTTCCTTTTAAAGTTTCTATGGCCTCCTAGATTTGGAATCACACTGCAGGCCCCCACTCCCCCCTCACAACACTTACCATATACTTCCCTTCCCCTACTTTAAAGTAATCCAAATGAGAAAAGTAGTGACCCTTCCCCTTCATATCCTTCTTTTCCCCTTGAAAACCCTTAATCCAAATATAGTGTTAGCCTTGGTTTAGGGTTCAAAAGCTTATCTAATAAGGACATCCCACTTGGATTCTTGGTATAATAAAATCCATTCCCCCTTGAATAAGATTGTTAGACTACATTTGGTACACGGGAATGGAGATTGAAATGGAACAGAATAGAGGTCAAAATGGAATGGGAATGGAATGGAATGACCATTCTCATTCCTTTGTTTGATTGTCAAATTAAATAACGTTATAATGGAATGACTATTCTCATTCATTTGATTGGTTGCTTAATTAAACAATGTTAGAATGTAATAATTATTTTTATTTAATATTGATTTATTTAAATTAAATTAAAATGAAATAAAAAAAAATTCTTGAACATGAAATGAGGGTAGAAGTGGCGGTTGCGGAGGTGGGTGGTATGTTTGGTACACAGGAATGGGATAGAATGGAATAGGAATGAAGGTCGAAATGGAATGGGAATGGAGGTGGGAATGGAATGGAATGACCATTCTCATTCCTTTGCTTGGTTGTCAAATTAAATAATATTATAACAGAATGACTATTCTCATTCATTTGATTGGTTGCTAAATTAGGTAATGTTAGAATGTAACAATTATTTTATTTTATATTGATTTAATTAAATTAAAATGAAATAAAGAAAACAAATTCTTAGACGTGAAATGGGGGAAGGTGTGGAGGTGGCTGAGCCGTAGTGGTGGTTGTAGAGGTGAAGGTGGTGAATGCATATGGGGTGGGTAGGTGGGCGGGTGTGTGGTGGTGGTTGGTTGGTGATAGCCACGCCACCATTTCATTCTACATTTTCTTACTCTATATTTTTTCTTATTCTCTCTCTTAATTGATGAGGGAATAACAATTCAGGATAACCATTCCTTCCCTTGAGAGAGGGAATGACCATTCCCACAATTTGTTGGAATAAGCATTCCATGGGAATGTGCATTCCCACTTCTCATAAGCGTCCCAAACAAGAGAATAGGAATGAAAGATAGGAATGAGCATTGTATTCTAGCCCATTCCCTCTGATCAAACGTAGCCTTAGTCACTCTGAGGTTAGTCTATCGGCTTTCTCACTAGCATGGCTCTCTGGTTTTCTCTGTGTTCTATTTTAGGTGCTGCGTATATGTTTTATGCAAACTAGATGATGAATTGAATATTGAAAATGAACAACAAGTGGTCTGGTTGCTCCCCCCTTCTTCTCCTCCTCCTCCTCTCTCCCCCCCTCTCTCTCTCTTCCTCTCTCTGTGTTTACCTAGCTTTTCTCTTCTCTTCTGGCTTCTATTTGCTTCAGTGCGATTGTCCTGCATCACTATTATAAGTTTTCAACCATTCCATTGAAACAACATTATGCAATCCACCAAAATCTGGTTAGAAGTATGGAAGTAACTGCAGCCATCATAAGCATACTTATGTTCCCAAAGTTCATCAATCCAAAAACTTTTGGGCAATATTGGATAATGCCCCAAATATGTCAACTGATTCACCTGAAATGCATTATCATATTAGATGGACATCTTGACCTTAGACGGGCATAGAAAGAATATTCTAATCCAGGAAAGAAACAAGTTTGAAAATCAATTTCTAATCACACAAAGTGCAACTGAAAAGCTCAACAACAGGGAGTGCACAAAGATAATAAGATAAAGTGAAGGATCACCTGCCAAACTATTGACCGATGATGAAGACCAGCTGCCATGACATACTCTGCATAGATGAAATCCCAACTACAAGAAGATAAAATAATAATTTGACTTGTTAGGACAACAGTTGTAAAGTAACACATTTTCAAATTTTCATTGACATTTTAAAATTGATGAGTAGGCTGAAATGAGTTGGAAATTGTGGATACAAATACGCCATGAAACCCTCTAAAAGGATTGGGCACAAAAGAAGAGTCAACAAGTTACTCAAAGTCAACAGAATCAAATGACTGTTCTTGGAGAACATGGACAAAAAAAGTAAACAAATGAAAATATAGAAAATTAAGAGCATAATTTTGTTCGTTACAAAATTCACTTGATAGTGCAAATAAGGACTTCATCGTTGTGGCAAATGAGAATCTCCAACAATATAGCTTATTTATGGATAAGTAATGAAATGTTAGTTACAGAAAATAGTAAACAAAAGTTCAGCCCAAATTTTGAGAGCTGGCAAAGACAAACCTGAAAGTGAAGCTCAAGTTAGCAGTTAGATATGAGGACAACCACTTTCATCATGCCGTTACTAGAAGTAGATATAATTAGTTCTCAGGAAAATTTAGTAATTCTGTAAGTGTTTTCTTAACAAACATAAAACTCCAAAATAGCAAGGACCTCATGTTTATCGTAACCAAGTAATCCCAAAAATGAAACTCAAGTTACCACTATTCAATTTACATAGATAAGTCAAAGCTCAACAAAAATGAATATGGTACAACCACTTGGATTGCAAAATGCCATTTCATGGATCAAATTTATTTGAAGCCTTAAGCTGCATGCACATCTTTCTGGAGCAATGATGTTGTTTCATGAAATACAAATTGTACGAAGGTTATCATGGCAAGCTATTGTTTCTCTAAAGCACGGTAGGGAGACATGGCACTGATGCAAATTACAAGTAATGAAACTGAAGTTTGAAAGATAGCAGTTTTATTTGATGGATTTAGTCATTGCCCTTTGCGAAAAATTAGAGAATTTTAGAATTTTTCTTATTATTCAAACAAAGACAAAAAATGTATAACAAGGACAAGTTACCTGAAGTTGGTGACGCAAACAGAGCGAATACCAGCATCAGCTGCTGCACGGCATGCAACTGGAACAACATCCGAAACCTGTTTCCAGGAAAATACTTTACATAACATAAATTCACATGGGACAAGAATCTCAGCATAACACCAAATTTTATAACAAAAATACTTTACTCCAGCAGAGAAATACATGCTAACAACTGATAGGATTATTAAATTATTATTTAAGTCAACTACTCCATATACTCGTTCAAGTAGCCGATCCCCAACTCGTTTGGGGCTAAAGTTTTGTTAAGTTGAGTAGTCGAAGTATTCGTTCAAAATAGTCGAAAGATAGGTCCAAATATAAGTAAAAGGACAAAAAGCATTTAATTACCACTAAATCAGCTTTGATGGAGTTTAACCACTCGACTTCTGCTGCCAATATAGAAGCACGAGGTACTACAGCTGTCTCAGAATACTAGTTTAACCATATGAATAGAATGATGACAATTAGTAAAGCAAACAAACAAGTGAAAGAAAGAAATTAAAGAATAATATTATGACTGGAGAGAGAGAGAGAGAGAGATCCATAAGAATGTGCAAAGGGACAATTCACTTTCTAATTAACCCTAATAAATGTATAAAAATTTTGTAATCATCAATAATCAGTCATACCTTCTCCAAGGAGGCAAGGCGATCCACCGTCAAGGCATCAGCTTGAACTGCTCCACAGTCTAGCACCAGCTGCTTACCGCTGATATGTTACTATAATGAAAAGGCTTGTATACATGTAACATATACACTTCCAGGATAATTATTTCTAGATTTACAACATCATCGCTGCCTAAGTGCATAGGTGAAAAATCAAGATGAAAAACCTAACAAAAAGTAAATATGCCCTAGAGTAGAAAGATTGAATGCCATAGAAAGGTTTGCAGCGATATTTTGTTGAATCACAGGTTTAGATCACAAAGGAGAAAATGTAGTATAGAAATTAATGTCAATCAACTGTTAGTCTATCACTACAGCAAAAGAGATTCTTTCAACAAGATACCTTGCGGAGAAAGAGGCGAGGAGACTTTATTTCAGTTGTGAAGACAAAGTCGGGTGCACCAGTGACTACATGAACATCATGTCCAGCAAGAATGAGTTGTCGTACAACCTACAACAGCACAAGATCGAGCTCAACCAGTAAACATCTAATAGAATGTAACATAAGAACAAGAATAATGGGAATCATTCATGGTATTCCATTATCAATTTTTTTCCCCTTTGTTTCTTTATACGAGGAAATCAAGCAAACTAGAGTACCAAACACTACAAGGTACTCCTTCAATTTGGTTCATGTACATTACAATTTTTCCAATTTCTTAAGAAAAAAAAAATAATGGGAACCCATTCCTGGTCTAGGTATTGAATTTGATTTTCTTTTCTATTATGTTTCTTGGAAGAGCAGTTAAAGTACTAGTAACTAATACAGAAATAGTAGCCAGATTATAACAAATTCATAGTTGGTCCATTTGCTTTGTTCTAAACAACAACGAATTTAAATACTTGCCACAATTTCAAATAAGTCATGTTGGGGAATTCAGGCCTCCTAAATCGACCCTTAGGATCTACCTTTTACCAAGAAAAATAGAAAAATAATAACAATACAAAAATTTACGTGAAAAACTCCCAAACCGGAGAAAAACCACGGGTACTCAGATAAGAAAATCCACTATTTGAAAAATTCTCACAATCAAAAAATTTTTCTTCTCACCCCCAATATCCCAATGCACCCATAAAACAATTTCCTAAGCGAACTTTTAACTCTCACCTCACAAATGAAGAATTTAACTAGAATCAAATTTTGCAATACAAAACTTTGACCAGCGTGTCTTCACCAAATGAAAAGGAACCTTTATTTATAACCTTCACTTCCTTTGTGAGGAGAAAGAATGTGGGACTCCCAAAAGATCCACCACACTAACAAGTGGTTCAACTACATCTTTCCAAACAACTGATTTAAAGGGAAAAAATAATAAAGAAATTCAAAGAGTTAAGTCATTAGGAATGGTGAACTCCGGCTTAAATACGTCATTTGGAACGACACATACACCTGGACCTAAGAGAGGGACAATTGTCCCCACTTAATTGAAAAATTACATTATGATGCTATTGTTTTTCTCTTATTTGCTAAGAAATTCCACTTTAGTCATATTACTTTTATACTTTCAACCGGTTGGTTTTTCTCTTTTAGCCCTATTCACATGACGATTATGATTTTGACCCACATTTATTATCATGGTTTTAAAAAGTAATAACGGCAAAGGAAAATAGCGGATGAAACAGAGGTGTAGTGGGAAAAAAACGAAGACATGACGGAAACAGAGAGGTTCAAAAACGTAAAAGCCGATTTTTTAAACTACATAAAGCCCTGCCCGATGTATAGATTAGGAATTGTTTTTCTTTGTGAACCCGTTGGGGATATTTTCTCATTAAATAGCTGCATTAGGCGACAACATCCCAGATTAGCTACCTGACTGCAATGAATGATCAACTAGAAATTGAAGCAATATACGATAAAAAAAACCTTATAATTACCAAATTTTGTGGGTCAGAACAATTTTGATTTTAACCATTGCCATGGAAGCGCCTTATTACAACGATCAAAATTTGTTGGTAGAAATAACAAAATTGACGAATTAATTTTTCTTTTTTGGTAAGTAAATTGACGAATTATTATCATGCAGTCAGTCAGACGAAGAAAATAAACATCACAATAACCTCTTTAATAAAATAATAATAATAAATTAAATCAAATTAACAGCCCAGAACAGTACGAATTTAGAACGTCTTTAAACAACTAGAATAAAATTCAAAGAAAAGAAAAGAGTGAGGACCTCAACAACGCGAGTGGCATGGCCAAAGCCGTGACCGGTGACATAGTAGGCAAAAACAAGGTGCTTCCTTGATGCTGAGACCTGATCGCTCCCGTCTTCTATCCTCATTTTCTCTCTCTCTCTCTCTCTCACACTTGCTGCATGTACTGTTGGTTTCTCTGCTTCTCTCAACAACGGAGGCGAAGGTTGGGGATGGATTCGTGACCCAGTAATACTACTAATATATACATACAGGGATGAGAGAGAGAGAGCCTGGATTGCAAGGTTGACGTCAGGCGAGCGTGTCACGCTTATCCTTGTGTTTTTAAGGAAAATGATAAAAGCACGCTTCCGTTAATTGAGGGCTGTCAATATTTCCACCCTTTTTTCAGGTGGGGGTATTAGGAATCTTTAAAAAACTTCCGAAGGTGTTAGTGAGATGGTTTTGAGTTAGGGCTTGGGGCTTACCACTCTAAATTCTCAAGTTCAAGTCTTCTTTTTAACAAAAATTTAAGGTTAGTCTTCTGGGCATAAAGCGTATTAAATTGTGGTAGGATAGGTCTCCTTGATTAAACGAACCGTATTCAATTTTTGAGTGTGAGTCCGACTCTCTGCCGCTATGCGAGTCCACAATTTATCGCTGCACATGTTGAGGGACCGGTATATGTAATACAAACCAAAAGAGATTCACTCTTTAGGCATTTGGCTTACAGAGTGAATCTCTCTAAATCAAATCTTTTTTTTTTTTAAACTTCTCTTATCTTTTACTTTTTGTTTTTATCTCCTATAAAAATATAAAATTTACTTGTAATACAGATCAATTCATACAAAATATATTGAGTATCACGATTACTTCTCTCTCCTATTTCTTATTATAAAACTAACATACTCTACTTTTCAAATTTCTAAATATCCGCAATCTTATATTAATTTGTACATTAAATTAAAAACCTACTATTAATTAATAATTTCGTGAAGTTGTGTGAAGAATTTTTTGAATTAGCTTTTTAAATATTTTTTTTAGTTTTATTTTATTGAAAATCAAAGAAGAAAATAAAATATTATTGTTTTTAATTGATACAAAGTAAGACATTATGATCGTTGATCAATTCATACACTAATGAAAATAATTAAAATAAAAATAAATTAAATTCAAATTCAAATTCTAACATTTTTCTCTAAAACCAACCACTATTAAATAAAAATATGACACTATTCAAAATAATTTAACCGTTTTAATAAAAGCCCTCTATAAATTACTAAGTTAAAAAAAAAAAAACTACAAATAGAAACTGTAAAAAAAAAAAAAAAAAAAAAAAAAAAGAAGAAAACTTAACAGAGAAAAAAACCTTAATAATGTAACAGCATATACACCGACAAAAATAAAAATATATTATATGCAATTTGTTTTATATTGCTTTGCCAAGAAATCTATCACATAAAAAAAGAAAATTAGAAAAACTCAATAGTTGCTTACTATTTGAAGGATTCGATGATTCATAATAATATAAAATTTATTCCATATCGATTTATATAAAAAAAATTATTCACATTTGAAAGTTTTGCTTCAATAAAATCCCCTTCTATAGTTTTTAATTTAAAATTTAATGAACTAAATAGATATACACTAGTGAGATTATACATGAAAGTATGAGATATACACTAGTGAGATTATATATAAAAGTGAAAAGTAGATGATATTAATTTTATAATAATAAATAAAAAATGAGGGTAATTATAATGTTTGAGATATTTTGTATTAATTGTTCTCTATTAATTACAGGACTAATCTTGTGACTGTGTAGAGAAAAAATACAAGGAGCAGAGAAAACTTTTGAAGGAGTGCCAATATTCCTACCTTTTTGCTTTGTCCGACAACTGAATAATAATAAAATATAAATAATAGTAATAAATATATAAAAAAAAGAAACTTTGCAAAGAAATTAGCAGTAGATTGAAAGATTACTGAAATATATTTTAATTATAAAACTTTTTATTGTTAATAATAATGGTAATAAATATATTAAAAAAAAACTTCACTGAAAGAACTTTGCCAAGAAATTAGCAGTAGATAGAAAGATTACTGAAATTAATTATAAAACTTTTTATTGTTAATAATAATAGTACTAAATGTATATATATATATATATATATAATTTTACTGCAAGACTTTGCAAAGAAATTAGCATTAAATATAAAGGTCCCGTTTGGTAATATTTCCGTTTTTCTGTTTTTCTGTTTATATTTTCAAAATTTTGTAAACTCACAATAGAAACATGTTTGATAAACTTGTTTACGTTTTTTTGTTTCCAAAAAAAATGAAAACATAAACAGAAAAACGTAAACAAAAAAAATGTATTTTCACTCTGTTTTCTTTTTCTGTTGCTAATATTTTGTCAATTTTAAAACTTTGTCTATTTTTGTTACATTACATAAAAATAAATTATTTTATTCAAATATTTTATTAAAATAAGTTATTTTAATAAATAATATAATTAAATTCAATAAATTAAATAAATTATATAAATTAATATAAATTATTTTTAATAAATAATAAAAATAAATTAATTAATTTATTTTAATTTAATAATTAATTATTGCTCAATTATCTAAAATAAATATCATAATTAATTCATTTCATTTAATAATTAAATTAATTTATATAAAATAATTAATAATAAATAATTAAATTACATTAATTTTTAATTTAATTTAATTTAATAATTATTATTAAATTATTTTAAATAAATATCATAATTAAATTAAATTATTTATAATTTTATTAATTTAATTTATATAAAATATATTTTATTAAATTATTTTAATAAATAATTAAATGAATTTAATTAATTTAAAAATAAATAATTTAATTTACTAATTAATCTAATTTAATTATTTATTTAATATGAAATATATTTTATTAAATTATTTTTAATAAATAATATAATTTAATATAATTTATATTTATTGAATTAAATGATTTTAATAAATAATTTACTGTATTAATTAAATTAATTATATTAATTAAATTAAATTAATATAAAATATATTTTATTAAGTTCTATTAATTTTTTAAAACTAATAAAATTAAATATTTTCTAAAATAAAAAATTAATAAGTATAAACAAATTTGTATTTCTAAATGTAATTTCAATTTTCCTTTTAAAAAAAATAAACAGTAACAGAAAACAAAAAATAGAAAACGATAACAGAAAAATAACAACAAAAAAATGACAGCGTTATCAAACGAATCCAAAAATTTGCACTTACTAAATTGTATTTTAATTGCAAACTTTTTTATTATTAATTATTTTAATAACTTTTTAAAAATAAATTTTTTTACGACACAGCTCTGACACAGTGGTTAGTGGTTTTCTTGTCACACCACTGATCGTAGATTCAAATGTAATGTATGGTTAAAAAAATGGGTATAATAATTCAGAAACTTTGTTATATTTTTAAGTTTAAATAATAATAATAATAATAATAATAATAATAAAAGAACGTACTCCTCGGCGTGATGAAGTCCGGTTGTTGGACGTCTCAGCTTGCGTTTGGTTCGTTTTGGATAAAGATAAGCAAGTGGTTTTCAAGTTGACGGTGCATGTCATGACTTTCTGCGTTACGTGAGTTGAATTATTAGGTCCCAAACACCGAAAAGCCCACACCCCAACTTCTAAGGAGATGTTGCGAATCTCTTTAGAGGGCGTTTGGTGTTGGGGGGGAAAAAATGAAAAATTAATAAAAATAAAATTATTTTAGATTTAGAGTATAAAAAGTTAATTTAAAATAATAATTAAATATTTATATTTAATTTGATATAAAATTGTTAAAAATTATTTAAAATAGCAGGTAACAAAAATTCAGTGAAAAATTTTGAAAACTTTTGAAATCCTGTAAACTTTTTGATACAAATATCAGTTTAATTTTTTAAAAAAATTTGCCAATTGAAACACGTTATAATGGTTTAACCAACAGATTTTGATAAATTTTTTGAAAAACTTAAAATTTTTTAAAATTTAAAAATGTGAAAATTTTTGAATATTTTTTTTCTTTTTTGGAGTTCTTTCAACTTCTTTGGAGCTCCAAATTAATTAATTTGTTAAGCCACGTAATCGCCTCTCATCAAAATGCCCGACAGTTTGTATCCATCCAAGCTTTTTTCTTTTTTCATTTTTTTTTACCAATCCTTTTTAATAATTTATATAAATTAATAGTATCATATAGCATGCCAATTTTGTTATTAATACACTACCTACTACTACTAGTGTATTTCAGAATATTATTTTAAATTCATTTTTATAAAACTATATATTTATAAACAATATATATTTACTCAAAACTTTTAATAAGTCATTCAAATAATTAATAAATATAATTTAATTGTAAAATTCATGTTATAAATATTATGTTAATATTAATTGACATAACTAACCATGTTTTGCATTTTATAGTAATAGTAACAAAATAAAAAATAACTTCTTTATGTAGAGTTGGATAAAAAAATGGAAAGAAATAAAAAATTCAATTTGTCATTCTTAATTTTATATAGTTTGGGATATAAATTAAAATAAAAATAATTCAAGATAAAATATTAAAAATTTAAAATTTTCACTGTTCCTTATTGATCGATGTTATTAGTATTGGCTCATGCAAATTATAGGATTTATAACATTGCTATCTAGGAATAATCTACAACTTTTTAAAGAGATATATGTTATATTTTCAAACTTTGATTATCGTCAGACTTTGGTATAATTAGACATCATTAGGCTTTACATATGTAAAACTTTGAACTAAATATTAAGTCTTATATGTGTAAATATGACATTACTTAAACAAGTTATATTTTGGAATTAACTGGAATGAAGTTGAGCAAATATTGACATTAACACTATGAATAAAGTAGTTAAAATATGACATTACTTATAATGAAAATAATCTTTTTCAAATCATAATGATACATGATATTTATAATTTATGTGTGAAGTATAAGTTCTATGGATCTACTCATATGGTGTGTTGGAATGATAATTTGATGATATAAGATTGATATATTTAAGATGATTATAACCAACGCTTGAAATATATTTTCAATCATATGGTCTTAACACTTAAACTCATGGAATTGATATGTAAAAAATTATATAATTTGGGTTGGAGACTTTTGGCGGGAAACCTCAACCAATTATTAATACACGAGTGGTTTCTTTTTGTTGTATAATCAGACTTTACTAGTAGGGTCGAATTTGTTTGGATGTAACAAATCCACATACTACCATGATCTAGGTGGTCCCAAACAAGACAACATGTGTTTGGTTATGAATTGATAATTCTCAATGCATGAATATATGTGATCTCTAATAAAATGTTGTGTTTGTAATTAGATTATGAAGTGTGGTGGACTTGCATACCCCTACATCCATGATCACTAAAATGTAATATTTCCCAATGTTTGAGGTAGATTGAAAGATAAGATTGAAATGTTAAACATTTAATTACTAGAAACCTATGAATGTAATACTTAATATGTTAAAACATTTATATTTGAACTTAAGGATAAAACACTTGAAAGTATCTATGAAACTATACATGGTGAAATATTCTGTCTAATTTAAAATGATTTTTATTTTTATTAACAGAGATAGTTTATTGATTCTAAAGATGAAATAAGAAAGAAATATTAATAATTTTGCAAACATGACCGTATTATTGTCTAAATAATAAAAAATCATTTACCTTATAATTATGTTTTATCCACTACAAACCAATTTTCAAACTCTAAATCGATCTTATTTTTATTGACTTCAAAATTTTGAAACTAGAACTAAATTAAGAGTTTAAACCAACCCAATCAAAATTGTGTTCATATGGCATAATGCTTTCTTTTCTGTAAAAATATGGGCTCAAAATCGAATTAGGTTTAATTAATGCGGGTCAGGTTCAAAGAAAAAAATATACCATCCTAGGAACTCAACTTAAGAACTAAACCCAAAGATTGGGTTTACGATTTTCAAACCTAGGGTCAATTCAACCCAAGATGATTGAATTAATTCAGTTTCAAAACTCTTGATTATCTTGTGTACTTCTTTTTACTCTCATACTATAAAAAAAAATGCTTCTTTTGTTTATTCAGAATTATCTTACTGTTCTTAAACTACCTATAATTATCCGTTATTTGTTAAAAGTTGGAATCCATTGTTTAATTATTATTGTTGAATTAGATATTATTTAAATAACTTAATTGATAGATATAAAATATAATAAAAAAAATCACACGAGAGTCGGGTAATAACAATAAAAACTAAAATGGTCACATTTGGCATATAATTTGAATACAATTCCACGTACACAAACCAAACAAAATAAACCTAGCCCACCCTCGGATTCTTAGTTCAAATCATTGCCTAAACAAAATTGAAATATATATATATATATATATATATATTTATGAGAAATAAATAATATTAAAAATTCCTAAATTATCATAGCGCATTAATTTAAATCACTTAAATCCGAGTAAGAGGACTAACCACCTGGTTAGCTCCCTGGGAGTTGGGAGTTTCGCTAGCTACAAACTTGACCCGAATTTGATCCCAATATCCGGCTATACCCGAATATTACTTGTATCTTACCTTTCAAAAATACTATCTAAAAACTCTTGGTGAAATCCATATTTAAATATATGATTTCATATTTCATTTCAAGAAACGTGAATGTTATACAATATGCATTTTGAAGTGTCTAATTTAACTAAAAATTTTTGAAGTAAAATTCTTCAGGCTTATTTGGTTTATTTTTTTATTTTTTATTTTTGTTTTCGATTTTCTATTTTGAATTCATTTGGTACTTTTGAAAATAAAGAAAATATGTCACGCATTTGATTACTTGTGTTTTTAAAATTTATTTTTACAAATAGAAAATGACTTTATACATGAAATGAAAAATGACAAAAAATTGTTTTGAGAGTTTTTAACAAAAAATGAGAAAAATCTTAAAACAAGAAAAACAGAGTATTTTCTATTTTCTCGTTTTGAAATTTTTAACACATAGAATAAAAATAGAAAACAGAAAAGTAAACCAAATGACATCTTCGTTTCTCTTTAATTTTTACTAATTTTCTCCAACTTTTTGAAGAAAATAGTACTAAACAATCTAAAATTCAGGTACTTTTGATTATTTTTTTCTTTTTTTTCCTTTCTTCCTCTCCCCTCCCAAAAAGTTGGCGCTCCACCGGCAATTAAAAACTGAACTTTCACAAAAATACAAGAATGCGACTATTTTAGGTAAATTTGAAAACTATCTGCTCCGATTCTTTAAACCTCTTTTTTAAAAAAAAAAAAAAAAACTTTTAAATAATTAATAACAGGATTTTCAAATAACTGTGTATACATGACTACAACAAATGCACATTCACCCTTTCAATTTCAAATTGAGAACTACTATCATCATACCCACCATTTCATTAGTGTCGCATCCTTCCATTTCAAACGCTATAATTGCTGTGCCTACATTTACTTCTTTGCAATGCCCATTGATTATTACAAACACTAAGGAAATATTTGAAAGTAAAACAAAACATAAATAATACTGGCAAACACACCTCACTTAATTTTATCTTATTTACCTGTTTAAGAAATTGGCATAATAAATCGAAATTAAGGGAACTACATAGAAAGAAATTTCATTTGTCAGGGAAAAAAAGGGGTTAATTAAATTTAAGACTCCATTTGTTTCAATGTGAAATATTTTTGAAAAAAATAAAAAATTTATTTACTTATACTTTGAGATAATATATATTTCAAAAACATGAAGGAGTATCCTTCGTAAAAATATTTTACATTGAGACAAACGAAACCTAAATCAAATAATAACAATCACAAAATCCTTGATTGGCTAAGAGTTGTATAATTAATAATAAATAAGCCACACAACTTCAATCCTGTGTTTGGGGCCTTTGGACATTAAGAGGAGGATACTTCAAGTGGCAAAAAATTTCCCAGGAAAAACAAAATGCTCATAAAAGTTGCACTTTGCACACAATTAACAATCACGAGAGAGATTGTGAGGCCTTAAAGCAAATTCCAACTATCTTTCAGAAAAACATATGACATTTAAGGCGCTATAACTTATGCAAATCATGCACCAGAAGTTACAGTTCAAGTTTTAGTAATTCAAGCCTCCACTCTAACCAAATCGGAATCATGACACCTTACATAAGCAAATAAAAAAAACACAAACAAATTGAAATGAAAAAAAAAATGATTTTCATTTAACATATATATATATATATATATATGAGGAGCAATGCAGATAATTTAGTGTTGAGATCTTGGAAGCCAATCAAGGACGGAGCCAGGGGCCATTGGTCTTCTAAAATTGAAGAACACTTGTCGCAAGGGGAACGTAATTTGCTCAGCTATCTCACCAAAAGATGCAATCCCAACCCCCACCCCCACCCCCCCCCCCCCCAAAAAAAGGTCTATCCTCTTGAAGAGAACCACCCCAAATTCCAATAGATATAAAATCTGATGATTCAGTTAGCTGTAATCCTTCAAGAATCCGATTCAAGCCTAGAATGCTGTCTAATACACCATTGTGGTGGTGTCTGCCAAAGAGTATTCAATACTTAAGTTAGTAAGGGAATTGAGAAAGTATTTTGGTAGGTTTTTAGTAAGGTAAAGATTGTACATACTATGTACTATGCATGTGAGCCTCATACAATTATACCTTCCTTCCAATCACATTATGCCAAGTGTATTATAAATCTCATGGTTGATTCCCATAATCGGTTGTCAAAACCGTTATGCAGTAGGCAGCCCTTTGACAAGCGAGAATCATAGAATATGCCAGAATACAATTACACATATGATTGTGACGCAAGCAATCTTGTCTTTAGTACATCGATCAGTATGCCCGACCGAGGTCCCCACCATTTGGTCGGGTCGGGTCTAGATCATGGTTGCTTGGGCAACCTTGCTCGGTCGGGTGCACCCTATCAAATGCTCTTGATTCCCTCGGTCACCGAAGAGGACTGAGAGGATTCTAATAATTACCTAATCATTCACTCGGTTCTTGGTCGAGCACAAGCCATCAGATACCCCTGGTTCAATTGATCGGACGAGGGGGCCAAGGGAATCTAATGGTTACACTGTCTTGGGAATTTGCGCACATTTATTACTTATCCAGCGTAGCACACGCGATTGTATGGCAAAAAGACGTGGACGTTCCACCACGTGTTTCTTGCTTACTAACCACAACATTAAGGCTGTAACCGAGTTTTGTTTACTGTTGGATGGATTTTTCCCACCTAAATCACCACCGTCGATTTCAAATGAGGACAACTGAAGGGTTTTACCTTTTTACCTATAAATAGAGAAAATAGATGCCATTTTGTTTTTTTTCTGCTACTACTACTGTGATTGTGCTCAAGTCCATTTGTTGCTTGTGATCTTGCTTGACTCGTGCTTTCTTATGTAGCCGGTAAAGACTTTTCTTTGTTTTCTTCATTTTCTTAAGTTTTCCTCTTGTTTTTTGTTTCTTGGTTCATATGTTTTAGCTACTGCGTCGACATGTGTATTTCTTTGAAAACAACTGTAGACTCCCAAATCCTTTAGGCTTTGTAGGAAATCCTAGGTTTATCAAATTAGTAGTAAGGGACTTAATTTTCGTGTGGTATTCCTATAGTGTGTCTAGCTTTCCTTGTCTGTTGCAATGGCTGATCCAAAGAGAGTCCATATTTCTAGCGGTAAGAGTCTGATGATGATGAATTTGTTTTTCATCAAGGCAAGCCTCCCAATGCCCCCAATACCAGCGGTTGCCAAGCGGAAGATTCTGGATGAATTGTCGAGCCTTTGAACCTGGTGTGCAAGAGAAATATCGCTGCATCGCTGCGACTGGTGACGGTGATGCCCTTTTTAAGGCAGAGGACATCAAGTCTACTATCACTAGCAGGAGGATATCAGAAATAATTTTCGAATTCCAATTCCCCCCAAATCTTACCTATCGAGTCCTAGGGGAGAATGATTTGGTGTGCTCATCGAGGCAAGGAGAGATCGTCGTGTACGAAGCGGCATTACTCGGTAGCCTTAGGTTCCCACTGCCAAAATTTGTTCAGCAGGTGCTTGCCCATGTTGGTCTGTCTGTGGGCCAAATCGCATCGAATAGTTAGAGAATATTGATCAGGTGTGTGGTATTCTAGGTGACCGCCATAGGATACGACCTGACTTTGAGCGAGTTTTACAAGATCACTAATAGGGGGTTGGGTTGGTAGTATTTTTCTACCAGAAAACCAAAGTTCAACTTCATTACCAACCTGCCCACCTCCAAAAAAAGATCGAAGGAGAAGTACTTCTTTGTTCGGGCCACTTAGGAATTTCAAATATGGGAGACTGACCAAGATAAGAACATTCAGGTCCTTTGGGTCTGGGCTCAACCAACTTTAGAGGGTATGTTTAGGCTTCCTATTCGAGTTTTTGTTAACTTCCCTTAGATCATAGGGTCTAACATCTTTTCCTTGTTAATTTTGTCCACCTCGAAAGCTACCCGTCCTGACCTCAGAGCAAAAAGATCTTCTTCGCGAAGTGAAGAAGAATTAACTCTGAAACGTAAAATTCCTCCTTACGGTAGAAAACTTAAGTCTCTACCAGCTCGACCCTGAGCCTACAATTGAAGCTTTAGCCACCGAATATGTGCGGAGTGAGTTTTTAAATTACAATTTTGAAAAGTCTTATATTTCAGTTTTTCTAGCTCTCTATTTTTCTTCAACAAGTAACACTGTGCTTGAGGTGTTCGAGCAATCAAAAGATCAAACCGAGCACCAACCAACAGAAATGTCATTGTTTGACATAAGCTTTTTGGATTAGGTGGAGAAGGCCCCCAAAAAATCATCGAAGGAGCTCGTCCATAAAAGGGCGCGAATGGTTAAGGCTGAGGCTATTGCTCCTAAGGCCACTGCTTTAATTGCTCCCCCTACTCAACAATAGAAGGTAATCTTTGCCCTCACACAATAGGAGGCCACTCATACTCTCCCTTCTCCAACTAGGGCCATAGGGTTTAGATCACAAGCCAAGGCGTCTTCACACTAGCCTCTCTGCACGAGCTGCGAGGCGATCTGGTAAAAGTTTCTTGACATAATGGTAGATAAGGACATGTCGTTATTCTGTGGCATGGATAGCACGGAAATGGCTTATGATATGAACCATGATCTGTTCAAGGTATGGCCACATTGTTCAACTTTCGTTGTCTTTCTCCTTCTTTCTCTATTTTTTTTTTTTTTTAAGCTAGTGTTGGTTTCATTTTTCATATCATGGTTCAGTCCTATGTTGTGTTCACCCAGCTAGCCAATAGATAGAAAGCCTTGTTTGTTGAGAGAAGAGTGAGAGAGTAAACTCTCACTGATCTTGAAGTAGTTAAGGATAATGCTGCAATTGCCTAAGCTGAGAAGGAGGAGCTTCTCAGGCATAAGCAAAAGATAATAGAAGAGAACAAAAACCTGAGAAACGAGTGAGCCAGCCTTTCTAAGGAGCTTGAAATAGAAAAGGCTCTAAGGGAGGCTGCAGAGAAGAGAATTAGGAAGCTGACATAGGAACTCAAAACTACAGAGGAAGAACTCCAAACCACAGAGGACACGGTTATAGCCAATTTCAAAAGCACGGATAATTTCCAGGCTCAAATTATGCCTATATTTCTTAAAGGTTTTGAGCACTATAAGGAAAAGTTCGTTGCTTCTTCCTCGAGCTTGACATTTCAAATATCAAACTCGGTCGTGCCGCCATTGAAGGGGACGAACATCAACTAGATAATAATTAAGAGGCTGAGTTTTCTAAACAAGCTATGGAGACCACTAAAGTGGACAATGCTCAGACTGAAGACAAAGAAGGTGCTCCAAAGAACATAGATGAAAATACTGAAGACGATGTTTGGAAGAAAGCTTAAGTGCTTCTTATTTTTTTTTCTTTTTTTTTTTCTTTTTTTTATATGAAATGTAATTCCAGACTATCAAATTTTGCTATGTAATGAAACCTTTTGCAATACAATTTGAAGTTTCTGTGATCGCCAATTCGTATGCTCTTCTTCTGCTTGTGTCGATGATTACTTTCACTCGCTTATTCTTCTCATTTCTTTATTTTTTTTGTGATGTTGCTTGATAATGAATTTACATTCGCTTGTTACACCATTGCGTCAAGTGACACTCATTCTATTATTGGCTTTATCATTCTCCTTCTCGCTGCTCGGCCACATGAGCCGAACAGGATCTTTACTCTACTTGGTCATGTGAACCAGGTAGGAATCCTTGCCATTTTTAGTGTTGGCTTTGTGAACCATCTTTACACTGCTTGGCCACGTGAGTCGAGTAGAATCTTTGCTTTGTTGGTCACGTGAATCGAGCAAGAATCCTTGCCATTCTTCGGCATTGGCCTCGTGAGCCATTTTCACACTACTAGGCCCCATGAGTTGAGTAGGTTCTTTGCCTTACTCGGTCACGTGAACCAAGCAGGAATTCTTACCTTTTTTGGTGCTAGCCTCATGAGCCATCTTCACGTTACTCGGCCTCGTGAGTCGAGCAGAAACTTTGCTCTACTCAGTTATATGAACCGAGTAAGAATTCTTACCATTCTTTGGCATTAGCCTCGTGAGCCGTCTTTACGCTACTCAATTTCATGAGTCGAGCAAGTTCTTTGCTTTGCTCAGTCACGTGAATCGAGCAAGAATTCTTTGTAGTTAAATAATTTATTGTTGTAATCATTCACCATAGTAGAATAAGTCTCACAAAAACCTACCAAAAATGCCTTTTATTGATAATTAAATACAATTACAAAAGAAATAACTCCTCATACATAATATTTTCGTAGGTGCTTAGCATCCCATGGGTGAGATAGCTCCTTAACCTTGATTGCCTTGAGCCTATTAGTTCATTTCTGAGTAGATCCCAACACCTCATATGGACCTTCCAAATTTGGCCTGAGTTTTCCTTCCTATAGATTTCTTATAGACTAGTTTACTATTTTCAGCACTAATTCTCCAATTTGAAATTCTCCGAGTCGAGCTCTTGAATTATGATACTATTCCATCTTTTGTTGATGGGAGGACATTCTGACTACGGCTTGTAAGCATTTCTATTTTAGTAGATTAACCACTTCATTCACCATCTCATTATTCTGCTCCAGGTTGAAATTCTATGTTCTTGGGCTGTGAAGTCCAATCTTGACAAGAATTACAACATTTGTTTAAAATGGAGTTTGATTCGTTGCTACCCGTTCAGTCGTACGATAGGCCCACAGAATGTTGGGGAGCTCATCTGCCCAAGGACCTTTTGTTTTATCTGGCATCATCTTGATAATTTTGAGGAGAGACCTGTTAGTGACTTCGACCTGTCCATTAGCTTTAGGGTGCTCGGGTGACGAATAGCGATGGTTGATGCCCAAATCTTTGTATGACCCACTGAACTGCCTCTCTTCAAACTATTTCCTATTGTCTGTAATCACCACCCTCGGGATACCAAACCGGTAGACTACGTTTTGCTACAAAAACTTTCTCATGTTCTGTTCGATAATGGTTAGCAAGACTTCTGCTTCTGCTTACTTGGTAAAATAGTTGATTGTAACCATGGTAACTTCCTTTGTCCCCTTCCCAATGAAAATGGCCTAATGACATCGATTCCCCACTAAACGAACGACCAGGGACTTTGGATTAGTGTCAACTCTTGAGCAGGCTGCCTCGGAATGTTAGAAAACCTTTGGCATTTGTCATATTTCTTAACGAACTCCTAGGCATTGTTCTCAATTGTTGGCTGACCGCTAATGAATAGTGCGTCTAAACTAACCCCCAAGTGCAAGGGTGTGCGGTATAGTTTTAACTCGGTGAGTCCAAGGTCGAATCTACGGGGAACTATGAGATTGAACACTAAGATTTTCTAAGTTCTTCTACCTACTGGTTTTGTTTTAAAAACAGGAAAAGAAAATTTATGTTAGGTTTTGAAAAGTGTTGATTACTAACTGCTAAATAAATAAAATAAATAGCAACAATTAAATTAAACTAAAACGAAAGCAATAACACTACGCATTCAAGATAATTTACAATTCTTGATTCAACTTTCAATTCCGGGTAGCTTACGTCTTCACTATGGGATGTGTTGTAATACTTGCGTTAAAACCTAAGTTAGGATTTGTTTGAAAATTATTGAGAAAGTTTTAATCAAAAGTTTTCACTAGTGATTACAGAGAATATAGTCAAAAACTTCTGTTTTTGAAGGGTTCTCAAACAATCTTATTCGAATTCGAATTCAAATCCAATTTTTCTATTTTATCCAAAATTATTAAGAAAGTTTTAATCGAAAACCTTTACCAGTGATTACAGAGAATATAGTCAAAGGTTTTCATTTTCGAATGTTTCTAAAATAAACCAATTCAAATTTGGATTCAAAATCTGAATTTTCAGTTCTTCAAAATTATTAAGAAAATTTTAATCGAAAACCTTTACCAGTAATTACAGATAATGTAGTCAAAAGTTTTCGTTTTCGAAAGTTTTTGAAAGATACTGAACTAGGTTTAAACATTGTAGACCCCTAGCATGAGTTTTCACAAACCATGCGAAGGGTCTACGCACATCCCATAGATCAGAGTAACCTACCCTTCCTTGATTCGTTGAATCAAGAACTAGGGTTTTACGCTAACATAACTTTAAATGAAATAAAATCAATCATCGAACACATATTTAACGGATCTAAAGAATAAGATAAAGAAACAATATTATTAAAATGAAGAATGAAAGTAAACGTACTCTGAAATCAACTCTGAAACGAAATATTGAATGACTATGGCTGTAATGAAAACTACGAAGGCTTCGTAAATCCGTAAAAGCATTACACGAACAATAAAAATCTCTCAAAGCTACTCTAATTTAATGAAAAACTAACCTAAAACTACAGAGAAAAACGTCAGTGAAAAGTCCCCTTTTCGACCGTCAAAGCTACATATTTATAGTGGAGATGAAAAACCCTAAAAATAAAGTTCATCCGCACAAATAAACCTTCTGTGGTCCGGACCATCCGTGGAGGGGTCCAGACCACAGTGTACTTCCTCTTCAATTTGTGTCTTACTTCTGACAGCTTTCTGTTCTCACATTCCAATGCAATTTTGACCTCAAAGATGATGGATTCAGGCTTCGGCTAAAACACAAACGTTGTAGCCCTTTGAGTCTTCTTTCCAACCTAAAAAGAATCAAGTCAATCCAAATTGTGAGTGGAAAAATATGGTCAAATTACTGACAGGGTGTCAAGCTGGAACTTCAGCTGCACACCACTTCAGCCATCTTGAACTTTGGACCATTTTTTTCCTCCTTAGTAGCCACTTTCATCGCTGCTAATCTCACTTATTTTTCCGTTTTCCCTGCAATTAAGAAATTAAACACTGTAAATAACAAAATAATGATAAATCTTTAAAATAAACTACTTAAATGTATTAAAAGTTATACAAAAGTGGAGTTTGTGATAACACTTTTCAAGTGCAATCACACCCCCCAACTTGAGCATTGCTAATCCCTAGCAATGTCCTTTATTAAAATGAAATGCAACTACCATCCTATTTCTCTTTTCGTTGGAAACATGGCTACACTTAGCTACGTGTAGCAAGTCCTTTAAACCCCTAGGTTCCCCCTAGTGGACGAGTAAGGTGTCATGAGGGTTTGCAGTGATGCTACCCACGAACATCTATGGCATGGTCTCAAAGTGTCAAAAAAATGATCAAGATAAAAAATGAATCAAGCTCAAGCCCAATAAGTCACAAAACCCAAATATCATGTGTAATTCCCACGTGCTAAGCACTAATGCATGGACTATCAAAGTAGAAAGAGCATGTGTGCAAAATTGTTTCATTTATACAACAAGGTTGCAAGAGCATAAACGGAACTAGGTTTTGACTTCAAATGCTCACAGTGTACCCCTCATAGAAAGGAATTCACTCATCAAGGGTTCACACATACCTATTAGCATATGATGCTATCCTAGTTGCACATAACCCAAAAAATAAGTGAGTGAACTGAAATGAAATTCAAAGTGGACAGCTCATAACCATGTTCCAATGCAAGTGTAAGAGATCACACCACACAACCTACATAAGACCACTACATGCACAATATAAGAGTTGTTTACTTAGAATCCACTAGGTCTTTATTTTGGTTGTAACTTGGCCAAGGGTAATGGTTAACATTGGAGGACATGAAAATCAAAGCACATGTCTTGGGATAAAGATGCTCAAGTGTGTACAAGTCCCAAACTACTCATTTGGCATTTGTCATATTTCTTAACGAACTCCTAGGCAACGTTCTCAATTGTTGGCCAATAGTAGCTAGCTCTCAAAATCTTCTTAGCTAGAGCCTTAACCCCCGAGTGGTTGCCACAAACACCTTTATGGATTTCTCTCATTACATAATCTGCCTTCTGATCATTGAGAATCTCAACAATGGAGAGCTATACCCTCTTTTGTAAAGGATACCATCTGCTAAGAGGTATCTACTGGATCGATACTGGACCTTCTTTGCTTCATTCTTATCGCTCGGCAAAGCTCCATTCTCCAGATATGCTCTGATTGGTCTGGCCCATTAAGTGTTTTTTTCTACCTGATTAACTTATGGGGTCTAGATGCCTAGGGAATCTAATATCTCAATCAGAACATCCGAATTCTCCTCCTTAGAAGATGTAATTTTTGCTACCAGTTTGCCTCGTTCTAGGATCACAGAATTCGTTGAAGCTAGAACTTTGAAAACTTTCTGGATAGATTCCACGCCATTGGACAATACTCAACTGTATGCTCCATTTTGGTTTATAATGTCCTTGCATTTGCTCCACCACCAGTTAAGAATCATTGTAAACCATTATCTACTCTGCCCCCATTCGTCGAGCCATCAGGAGACGAGCAAGTAGGGCTTCATATTCAGTTTCATTGTTGGATGCAGAGAACTTAAAACACAGGATATATTCCAATTTATGGCCATTAGGAAAAACAAGGAGTATACTTGTACCACTAAAGTTCTGACTAGAGGAGCGATCGTATGTAGAGTCCAAGCGTGCTTGGCATCTTTTTCTTCAGGTAAGTCTGCTGGGTGGGTTGTAAATTTAGCTATAAAATCCACTGCAACTTGCTCTTGATTGCTACTTTCAGTCAATACTAGATGTCGAACTGGTTAAATTCAATCGACCACTTTATCAATCTACCTGAGATTTCTGGTTTGTGTAGGACATTCTTCAAGGGCTAGTTAGTGAGAACCACAATCGTGTGGGTTCAAAAGTAGGCTTTGAGTCATCGTGCCATTGTTACAATAGTAAGGGCCATCAGCTCCATCTTCGAATAACACTCTTCTACCCCTTAAGAGCCTTGCTCGTATAATAGACAAGCTTCTAAACTCCATTTTCTTCGTGCATGAGCATAGAGTTCACAATCATGGCTGAAATAGAGAGGTATAAATACAATTATTCTCTTGAGTTGGTCTGGTTAAGCAATGGCATCGACCCCAAGTATTGTTTCAGCTGCCAAAACGCTTCATCACATTTCACAGTCCACTCGAAAGCTTTCTTGAGCACTTTGAAGAAATGGTGGCACTTGTCTGTGGAGCGAGAAATGAATCTGTTCAGAGTTGCCACCCACCCAGCCAAGTTTTGTACTTCATTTATTGTTCATGGGGACTGCATTTCCATTATTACTCTGACTTTTTTCTGGATTGGCCTCTATTTCTCGGTTTGACACCATGAAATTGAGAAATTTACTAGATGCAAACCCAAATGCATACTTAGCTAGGTTGAGCTTCATTTCGTACTTCCTGAAAATTGTTGAAGGTTTCTTATAGATCAACAACATGAGAATCGGCCTTTTTACTCTTGACGAGCATGTCATCAACATATACCTTTACATTACCTTTACATTCCTGCCAATCTGACTTTTGAACATCCTGTTCACCAACCGTTGGTACGTTACCCCTGTATTTTTCAATCCAAAGTGCATAATTTTGTAGCAATACAACCTTCAGTCGGTGATGAATATAGTATGCTCCTAATCAGGCTTAGCCATCTTTATTTGATTGTATCTCGAGAATGCAGCCATGAAATATAGTAACTCGTGACCTACTGTTGAGTCAACCAACAGATCAATGGCCGGTAATGGGATGCTATCCTTTGGACATGCCTTATAGAGATCGGTGAAAACTACACATATCCTCCACTAGCCATTAGACTTCTTCACTGTGACCACATTTGACAGCTAAATAGGATAGTGGACTTCTCGAGCAAATTTAGCCTTTAACTTGTCAACCTCCTACTCGATCGCTTCATTACGCTCTAGACGAAAAATTCCCCTATTTTGTTTTATTGGTCTGGCTCCTGAAAAAATGTTTGAAGGGTGAGCAATGACATTTGTGCTTATTCCCAGCATGTCTTCATGAGACCAAGTAAAAACATCCAAAATTTTCAACAAAAAATTCCTTATTTTATTTTTCAGTGGCTCAGGGGGTTTCTGAGCCTGTCTTTACACACTTGTTCTATTCAGGAGTGCTGAGCATGACATCCTCCAATTCATCAACTAGCCATCTTCATTTCAGCTCCTCGTCATCCCGAACTTCCAGGTTGTCTACAACTAATGTCTCTTTTCCAGTATCCTGCTTAAAGAAGGACATGTAACACTCCCATGCCACCTTCTGCTTGCCTTTGGCACACCCCATACCATCTTTGGTCGAGAACTTGATGCGAAGATAGTATATAGATGTGACCGCTTTAAATTGATTGAGGGTTGTCCTCCCAAGAATCACATTATATATCGAGGGGCAATCTACTACCAAGAAATTGATCATCTTTGTCGCCTGGTACGTTCATCCCCAAGAGTCATTGGCAGAACAATAGACTTAAGTGGAGTCACTTGATCTCCAGTAAAGCCCACAAGGAGGGGGACACTAGTTATAGCTTTTTTTTGCTAATCTTCATTTTCTCAAATGCCCCTGGTACAATATATTTGCTAAACTATTATTGTTGACCAATACCCTCCAAATCTTATGTTGGCAATGATCAAGGAAATGACTAAGGGGTCATTATAAGGTTGGCAAAGCTCATCTACTTTTTCCTTGGTGAAAATGATCAAAGGGCAATGGGGCTAAGCCTTCTTATTAGGTCGCTCGGCTGTTAGGACTTTACAAGAGGCTCGAGCTTTCCGAGCATATCTCCTTCTGGTGCTCAAGGATTCTCCTCCAGCAGTAAATCCACCCAAAATTACATGTATCTCGTCGATCGACTGGTTATCCTAGCATGCCCAATTGGGGCTCCTTAGTGGGGGACTTATTCACCGAGGCCTCCTTAGCTCGGGGCTTCTAGGCTCGACCATTTTGTTATTATCCCAGCCAACCACAAATCTTCCAAGCTAACCATGTCTGATTAACTCCTCAACATGTCTCTTCAGATTGATACAATCATTAGTATCGAGCCCATGATCTCTATAGAATCAATAATACTTTGCCTGAGATCATTTGTCTGCTGGGGTCCTCAGTCTTTCAAGCCATTTCAAGGCCGAATCATTCTGGATCTCAAAGAATACATTCTCCAACCTCGTGTTTAGTGGAATAAAATTATGATCGAGATCACCATACATCCTTATGCTTTTATCCGATTGTTCATTAAATCTTTGATTCTTGGGGTTACGAGAATCCCCAGAATTACCAGAATCATTTGGCCACTTCTTGTCAGTTTTGAAACCTCCTGTCCTATCACTTTCCCATTTGGCCCTAAGGCCATCTTCCACATTAATATATGTTGTTGAGCCCAAATCATAAACTCAGCTATGTCAAAAGGTGCCTTCTCAAATAGGGAGGTCATAAACCTGGGGGTTCTCAGCTCACTCATGAAAGCTGCGACCACTATTTTATCATTCGCCTCATCCACCTCTAGAATCTCTTTGTTGAATCTGCCAACATAATCTCAGAGGGACTTATCATTGTCCTGTTTGATTGTCAGGAGATGGGTGGCTGGTCTTCTTTGCCATTTTCGTCCAATAAAGTGATTAACAAACAGTTTTCCCAACTGTGAGAAATTGGTAATGGTGCCTGGCTTGATTTTATTGAACTACAATCGAGCTGAGCCTTTGGGTGTTGCCGAGAAGACCTTACATAAGATCTTGGCTAGATACGCATGTATGCATATCAAAGACTTATAGGTCTTTAGATGGTCAAAAGGGTCTTTCGAACCATCGAATGAATCAAGAACTGGCATCTTGAACTTGTGCGGCAGGGGGCAAGCCACAATCACCGCAGAGAATGGCAAGTCGCCATCAACATCCACATCATCAATTGTATTTAATCCTTTAACAGTGGCTAAAACACCATGGATTTAAGCCTGCATGGCTTTCATGGGCTCTTCCCATGGATTAATGCTAGCATCCCTTACGCTAACTCCTTCTGTGCGTGACGGCTCTCAGCGGCCACCAATGCCAAGGTCAACTCTAACAGTCTTGTCCTGCCTCCTGGACTCTTCTAGTTGCCTGATGGGGATCTTATTCTCCCCTAAAATTCCAACTGCATTGCCTCTGTGTGCATCTCCATTTTGATTGCCATTCACTTTGCCCACCCCTCCGTTATGTGCCCCATTGACGAGGGGATCCAGTGGAGGAGGTGGGATGTAGACAGGGGCGTGCTGCTGCCGCTGAAGCAGCGACTGGTTCTAGGCCACAAGGGTCTACATAACAGCCATCATCTCCCTTATTTGGCTCTCAATGGTATTAATCCTTTTGTTGTTCTGGTTTTCCATTATTTCCATTGGTTACGATTGGGTAGTGTTTATGCCGGACCTGGTTTGGACCATAAAAATCGTGAGAAAAGTCATTTTCCACAGATGGCGCTAGCTAATGATTCAGTTAACTAAAATCCTCCAAGAGTCCGATCCAAGCCCGGAATGCTGTCTAGTACACCAGTGTGGTGCTTGCCAAAGAAATATCATACATAATGAAATTCTTCAGTCCTTGTCTTTTAGTGATACCACCCCTTCATCTTTCTTCAGGTTCAGGGTGGAGAAAGGTATTCCAGAAATGCCTATCACAAATTGAAACAATCCTATAATATTATCAGTATAATGGATGCTATAACCAGAAACAAGTAGATAATAAACAATATGATAAATTTATATTATACTAGCTTGATTTTAGCTTTTGCTGTTTGCTCTTTCATTCAGTTTAGCCTATGTGGTTTAATTTTTCTCAAGGCAAATACTCTATCATCAAGACAAATTGAAATGGATTGTTTGAACCAAAAAGCAAGAAGTTACATTACCTTTCTACAATCATCCAGGCTTTCCCATTTAAGGATTAATGGAGTGTAAATAAGCATATAAATTGGTTGCTAGAAGTGAATTCATTTGTATTAAAAATATTTAATTACAAACAATACAATAGTAGAGCATTTGCATGTAAAAATTATTTCCCTATCTATTCATCTAAATAGTCTACCATTTGTTCTTCAACCTTCCTCAAGGTTGTGTTTGGTACCGTGGATTTAACGAGGGACAAAACATGAAATTTCATAAATGAAAAAATTAAATAAAAAAATAATGTAATAAGAAATGTCTCCAATTTTCATATATTTTCTAACCTAACCACATGAGAACATCTATTTATGATTTTATGTTTTCTTTCTCTTTTCCATTCCTTTCTCTTTTTCTTTTCTCTTCCTTCGCAAATCTTGATTTAGACATGCCCTACACTTCTGCATATTTTGCTTTGAATCTTTCACAACCTAAGATATAGGAAAGCAACTAAGTCACGCTTCAACACAAGCATGAATGCCTCCCATCACAGCTAATCATTGAAAGATATGGTTGAGGCATGAAGTTTTTATAATGTTCCCTTAAGTATTCTGAACCACTTTACAAATTTTACTAAGATAGAAGCACCTAAGTGTTGATAAATAAGATACAACAATGAAAATATTCTCAAAGAGATGTAAACGAGGTGCCACATGCAAAAATTCGACATTAATACTGCCATATGGTTAAAAACCATATGCACAAGTATCTATAAAAGTGCACCATAGTGCCACATTATCCAAATCATCTTCCCAATTCTCTAGGCCTCTAACCCTTCATTTCTTACACGATTAGAAAATAAGGTACCTCAGTGGTTTAGAGTGAAAATGAAAGAATTCAATTTGCTCATGAAACTATTTCAACCTTTCTAAAACTAACAGTGGCCTTTTGCAATATTTACAAAAGCCAAAAAAATTAATCAGGTTCATAAATTAATAAGGCAAATACTCAAACTATCCTTCAGTATCTAGAAGTTCATTGACCAAGCTTTAAAAAAAATGAGGAAAAAACATAAAGCGATAAATCCATGGCTAAGATATCTTATAATATACTAATATGGAAGACTCCTTTAATAAATTTATCAGTATGTTTAAGATATATTAAATATAGACATTATGTATTGTCAATAACCACTATGGTATTTGCATTCCCTTTATAAGGCTTATCTTTTCTATAAATTCCTTCGTAAGGCTAATCTATTCCATAAACCCCCTGAGGAAACAAATCCACAACATAATAAAAATTCATCTAATTTGGAAGCACTCCATGTTATACAAAATTTCCATTGGTCACCTACCTTCGTTCGGACAATGCTGAAGGGCATTTATCGCGAATCATTAATGATCAAATAATGAAGAACTAAAAGAGAAGATCACCTCAATCTTGAGCTTGTGTTCCAGAAGACTTTCAATCACCTACCTTTACTCGCACATTACTAAATGGCATTCGTCACAAATCATTAATGACCAAATAATGAAAGAACTGAAAGAGATGACCAATTCAATCTTGAGCTTGTGCTACAGAAGATTGCCAATCATCTACTCATGAACATTCTACCAAAAAAACATGCCGAACTACAGCAAAATTGCCAATTCTCTCTCTGTAGCTCTATAATGGCGAGATAGATTCATCTTCTTTACATGAATAGATGAAACCGAAGAAAAAATTGAGGCTAGGATCATCCTAGTAACAAGTTCAAGCACTTCATATTAATGATAATTGACATTTATTGATAACATAAACACAACGAAAGGGAAAAAAATATCTTTAGCAATGAATACAAAAATGGGTATAACTTGAAAAGTTTTCTTAAACAAGGGCTTTTGACAAATATTTGACGAGGTGACTAACTTCCATACCAAAAGGTTGACTGGGAAAATATCGCAAAGAACATTGTTTTGTAAGTAGAAAAACATATTGTATAGAATGTTGTTACGTAACTCAAGTAAAGGTGTCAAGTACATGCATGTTTGTAAGAGTCAGATCCATTTATTCTCTTATTTAAGAACACCTAACTTGGGATAATATTCATATATTTTTAATATAATTGTTTTTGAATAATATGGAATTTACAAAGTGGCATTAGATTATTTCATGAAAATATAAGTTGTTTGCATAATTATGTGCTAAAATTGAGTTGTTAAGTATCTTTATATAGATATCCAATTGTATAAGCGGATGTATATATCATACGCTTACGTACCCAAGTATCAACTATCCAATGTAGGTACAACATACATTAAAAGAGTTCATGCAACCTAGCATGAGATATGCTTACATAGATATCTAATTGTTTAAGTGGATGCATATTACGTACCTAAGTGTCAAGTATCTAATGCAGGTATAACATGCATTTAGAAGAGTACATGTAACATAGCTTGGCATAAATAAAAATATTATAACTTATATAGAATGAAATCTTACACATTTCTCTATTGACAATGTAAATTAATAATATCTATGCATACCATCCAATTCACGAATAGCATTTATGCATCCCTACAGTCATCAAAGTCAATAAAAGCATAAAACAGAGGCCTTCAAGCTACCCAAACACTACATGTAAAATTCAAGAAACCAAAGTAAAACATAATTACAGGGAATCATCATTAAGCAAGTGCTAACACGAGAAAATTGGCTCAATGATCTCATAGATAAATAAGCTGATTTTTCTTGGATTCTAGAGCATATTGCTTGTATGTTACTTGTTATTCTTTAAGCTTGAAGTCTCATTATAAATATATATTAAAATCACAATCATTGTAATTTCAAACTCGGAAAAGTAATGTAATTTCATGAAACAAGTTAAGCAAAAAGTGATGCTACATGGACTATTCTAAAATCATGAAGTACATGCCTCATAAACGTATCGCTTAAGCATGCTGAAATAGTTTAGCTTACATCTAAACCATGCATAAAGCTCTCAATTCTAACACCATTTTACCCTAAAAATAGAAGAAATACTTACGAAATATGATTATCTAATAATATCATTATGCTTAATTAAACAATTGTAATAGTTGACATAGTAGCAGCGACCAATCTATGTAACAGAAGATCATTCATTAGAATGCGGGATGAATCAATAGAGGGAGAAAGAAAGCAACAATCAATCAGTTTGTCAAAAGATAGAGTCCTATTTTAGTATATCTACAATAAATAAGGGTGGAAAGGAGCAACGATAGTATTGTTAGAAGTCCGTGGGGAGATAGGTGGATCAAATGGATTAAGTTGAGGATAGAATCTTGTTAATGTAGGATAGCGGAGCTATAACCTTGACAGATAGTAAGGTGGGCAAATTCCCCATTAATGGCTACTTCAAGGAAAGGAAGATAGCCTAGAATGGGCATTCACATGGTCTATGGACCAATTAATAAATCCTTAAAGGAGTAGTTTTTAGAAGAGCTAGGTTAAGTGGCTTTTAGATGGGGGTCTTTTGCTATGTAGGGGGGATTTCAACATGGTTAAGTGGTCAACTGAGACGATGGGGAGAGGAGCCATCCTTACGCAAATGAGGAGCTTCTCTGGACTTATTAAGGATATTGGATTAATAGATCTTCCATTGAATGGAGCAAGATTCACATAGTCTAATGCAAGGAGCAAATCAAGAATAGATCAATTCTCAATTTCAGCAAATTGGGCTTATACAGTCCCAATTGACATAGATAATGTCAGATCATTTCCCAATTCAGTTGGTTTATGGGGGAGTTAAAGGAGGTCCAAAGCCACTCAGATTTGAAAATATGCAGCTCAACATGGATGAGTTTTAAGGATAAAGTAGGGGGATGGTAGAGTTATAGCTTCAATAGTTGTGCTAGCTTCGTCTTTGCAAAAAAACTTCAGAGCCTCAATATTCCTGATATTATCATATGGAACAGGGACGACTTTGACAACATTGAGATTCAGAAGGTAAAGCTGATAAGGGATATTATGGAGTTTGATGGACTAGACAAAGAAGATTCCTTAGATAATGAAGGGTGATAGAACAAAGCATCGAAACATGAAGAATTTTGAAAGATGGCGAAGTTGAAAGAGGTTAGTTAGAGACAGAAGTCAAGGGTAATGTGGTTAAGGAAGGGATAGAGATGTAAAATTCTTCCATAGAATGAGGGGGATAAAATACGAAATTCTTCCAAAGAATGGCTAATGCACTTAGGAGAAAAAAATAGATCAAGACAAAGCAGGAGGACCAGATAGTATTTTGAACTTCAACAAGAATCTTTTTAGAGAAAATGAAAGGTCGAGACAAAGATTAGATGACTAGAAGTTTTCATCTATAGTGAAACAAAACAAAGGTTGGAATCAGCATTCACGGAGGAAGAAATGTGGGGGCTCTTAACTCCCCCAATGTCGACAAGGCACCTTGTCTGGATTGGTGGTCAATTGCTTTTTACCTCACTTGTAGGGGCTCTAAACTCACAAACATGTACGTTTCTCTTTTTACTGTTCGCAGATGCTCAATTGTCTTATGTGGAGTAGACCCTTTACAAACTAGGGCACTTGAGACAGTGTGATTGTGATTTGAAGTGGTCTCAGGCTTAAAGGTGAATCTAGTCAAGTTTAGGATTATTCCAGTTTGTGAGATGGTAAACTTGGAAGATCTTATGACTATCAATTATCTCCTTGCCATCATCTTATTTGAGGCCTTCCGTTACGAGGAAAACATTAGTCTAAAAATGCTTGGAATAGCACAATATAGAGATTTAAGAAGAGGCTAATGGGGTGGAAGAGCAAATACTTGTCTAAAGGGGTGAGAGTCACCCTAATTCACTTTGGCTAATTTACCAACTTATTAGGTCACACTTGGAGATGCCTACAGCAGTGACCAAAGAGATTGACGAACTACAAAAGGACTTCTTGTGGGGAGGCACAAGAGAAGACTTTTAAGTACCACCTAGAACAATGCTTGTCGTCTGGTTAGGGAAATGAGAGTTGGTATTAGGCATATAGAACATATCAATGACGCTTTGCTGGGTAAGTGAATATGGAGATTTGCCGTTGAGAGAGAGAGCTTGTGGAGGAGTGTTGTATCTACCAAGTTTGGGGAGGATTGGGGTGGCTGAAGTTCTAAAGATGTGGTGGGGTCCCACGAAGTGGGAGTGTGGAAAGGGATTTAATAGGTTTGAGATAGGATTCAAATCCAGCTTCAGTGAGAGGGAAATGTTACAGAAGTAAATGTTGGAGACATAAATGGACCCCAAAGGATAGCTTAAAAGGCCTATTCATAGAGTTACCCGAATTGGCAAGGAACAAGGAGGATTCATTTATTCGTAAAAAAAAAAAAAAAAAGCCAATTTAGATGTGCGGGGCTAATTGTACACGTTTTGGTCATTTTCTTAGGGCTTATTTGGTTGACAAAAAATGAGGTAAAAAGTACAATAAAAGTAGAAAGATGTGACATAAAGGTGATATGTGAAAAAATTTAATTAAAGGACAGTGCAAAAATTAGTTAAAGTTTGTGACTTTTGGTGGTTTTTGATGCCACCAAACATGCCCTTAATGCCTTTCTTTTAATTTTCTAATAAAAGTCACGTATTAAAAAAAAAAAAAAGAAAAAGAAAGGGTCAAAAACTGGTAAAGCCACCTGCCAATAACGGCTATAATTATCTCAAAAAGTGCCATAGAAGCATCCACCCAGACCACCCCGCGCAGCTCTTCTACTTTCTTAATTCAGATCATGCACTTTTAGGATTTAGCAATACGAACCATAAAAAGAGAGAATCAAGTAAACACAAAAGTTTCTCTATTCGTAACATCAACTACGCAAAAAAAATTTATGCGGTAACTGCCAACATAATCAGAATGCACAAAATTGAGAAGTGAAAATTTCGCATAAAAGGATATCTTGAACAGGATTACAAAACAACTGTGAGGTATAATGAAAATCGCCATTGCACATTACACTTTATCTAAACTTCAATACATATTTCAGAGGGTGAAATGTCAGTTCTATTACTCTATCACAATTTCATCACGGTTCCAAATTCTTTAAACTCAAAGGCAACAATAACAGGCGCAAAAATAGCATCCAAGGCTGCCGACCCCAAGTTGTAGAGCTATAAAGGCAATGCACTCACCCAATTCATGATAGACAATAAAACAATACAAGGAAGCAGCATTTTGACAAATACAGTACAGAGAATGTTCTACGGGCCATAAAAGAAGAAGAAGAAGAAGAATTATACAGCAAAAGGAATGCAGCAACTCAACATGGGTTACCTTCTTATAACTCCAAAAACACGAAACTCATCTTCGAGTACTCGCTCAGTGACTCGTGGATCCAAATTCCCAACATACACGCGGGACATCTCTCAAGACTTGCTATCTACAAAATTTGATAAAGATTCAAACTTTAATGGTACAAAACAAGACATCGATACAGCATTTTTTATGGCTAACAGAACACCACAAATAAAGTTGCAAAAGGGTAATATAGAGTATACTGTAGGGAAAAGAATGTGTATAATTAAAATTACACCAACCAGTAATTGCAAATGAAATAGATAACAAAGGAGACCGAGCATGAGCAGTGTCGCCAGGGAAAATAAAAATGGATTTTAGTCATATTTGTGAGCCGATAAAGAGGAGGAGACCAAAATTTTGTACGTGTTCAAGATCACGTGGTAACACACAATATCAACAAAACTAACGATAAAATTTTGAAATCGAAACATATAGAGAAGCACGAAGATGAGATAAGACTGATCATCTCAGCACGAAGATGATACAAGAAAAGTTGGCATCTCAGAGAAACACTCCCCCGGGGGGGGGGGGGGGGAGATAGAGAGAGAGAGAGAGGAACCCGAAACCCTTGGCTGGCTGGTTCTTTACGCCGTTCTCTACTTTGCTTCAAGCCTATACTGGAAATTGGCGAAGGAGACATCTACACTGCTAATATGGGAGAAATGCGGGAGTTAATATGGTTTTGACACGTGTTTCATTAGGGTAACACGCATCAGGCTCTTCGGACAAGAACGACATTAACGTCAATTATACCATAAACTTTTGTAATTAATGAATTTTAAAATCATATAAAGTGAAATTCATTTCTAATGGAGATAAATTTTTCTTAAAAACGTTTTGGCATACAGTATCTTTTAATATGTTGACAAGAATAGTAGAAATTAATTTATTTGGTAAACGAATTAAATTAAACTAGTCTATTTAAATGATTTTAGGTTATTCATTATTCATCGCCCTTCATCTTTATTATTTCTTTAGTTGTTACCTCACTCCCGCATCCTTTCTTTCGCTATTACTTCATTTTCGCGCTCCTCCCGTATCTTTGTAATTTCTTGAACCTGCAATAGATGAAATCAAGCTAGCTAGAGACAATTGATCAAGTTTGCTAGACAGAAATAAAGGATAGGCTTTTCTAAAGTTGTCAGATTTCACCATGGGACTGGACTCACCATTGAAATTTTTTTAAAGATGAAGATATTGAAGCCTTTCAAAAGATGGGATTGTACTCACTATTAAAGAGTGTTTAACTTTTCATCATGTGAATTATCATCTATATTTACGTATTATAGGATTTTATATTTCTACAGTTATTTGGGAATTAGTTTTGATATATTGATTTTGACTTCAAAATTTTGAATTGGGGTTCATCGAAGTGATTTTTGGCTTACTTATTTATATATTCCTAACGTACATATATCTTTTATATGTTTATTATATATAGTATCTTTGGGTTGATTTTGATGATCTTGTAGTAATTTAATTAAGGAAAAATATTGATTTTTAGATTCAGCATGTCAAGTTTTAATTTGTTAGATAAATTTTTGAATTTCTTGTGAATGTTTCTATATTCTTGTTGTTGTGAATTTTTTATTTTTTATATTTTAGATTTTTATTTGACCTTCAATTTGATGATTATAGTTTTTTGAAATTAAAAAAACTTTTGAATTGTCTCTTTGAAGAGAGATTAAAAGCTCATTATATATATTTTTATCTTGGTGGTCTTTGAATATATTTATTCATTATTTGTATGATATGAATTCATTAGTCAATAAAAGTATATATATGCATATATGTTTTGTTTTTCTACTCAAATATATGGCAGTGCCCTTTTTAATTCTCTTCACCCTTCCAACTCCACTAAAAAAAAATATTTGATAGCTTGATTTTGGGTTCTGCTGTTGGTTTTTCTTATAGGATGCCTTATACCTATGATTTTGATTAGATATTTTAAGCATTCATTAGTTTTTATTTTGGTAGTAATTAGATATTAATTTAATTTTTTAATTTAATTAAATTAATATGAAATATATTTTATTCAATTATTTTTAATAAAGAATATAATTACATTATATTTAATATATTTTATATTTATTGAATCACATTATTTTTAGCAAATAATATAATTAAAATAGTATGATTTAATTTAATTAGTTAAATTAATGTCAAATATATTTTATTAAATTCAATTAATTTATTTTAAAAAAACAAATAATAGCAATGGCTTGTGATGCCCTTTAATAATGGCAATAGCATAACATAACTATTATTTGAAATAAAATGCCATACTTCCAGAGGAATTAAGGTTTTTTGGCACTAATTTGTGGTGTCATTGTGTCACGTAGAAAAGTCCCTGGTTATATATCCTCTTACACCATTGACAAAATTTGGTTAAATTTTTAAGCGATTAAATTTTTTACTTAAGTTCTTGGTTAAAAGAATTTGTTGGTTAAAAATAATTTCGTTGTATATTCATAGGGGTTATGGCTCAAAAACATGTTTCATTCTTTTGTTTTTGGGAAGGAAATGTTATCAATGCAAAAGAGAATATATGCCATGACATATGGTATAAACGGGTCATTAAGATTAGCCGAAATTGCACGTGCTTGATGTTGCTGGCAAAGTTGTACGATATTGTTGATGTTGATCCGATTCAAATGGATATGAAAAGTCACCTGTCAGTGCCCTATTTTTGGGAGTAACAATCAAATCATACATAGGCTTAGTTTTATTAGACAATGATGGGGTGAAAATGATATTCAATGTCTTGGATCTTTTAAATCGTAATCATGTTGACTTATTCTTAGATTTTGAGCCTAGACAAACACCATTGACGGTTGGAGATGTGGTTAGCCCATCATATCATTTGCCAAATCAATTTCGAATAGACGCTTGTGTTAATGTCATACCATTGACATCGAATGATCCTTTGACACACTATGAATACATTAATCCATCAGTTTCAATTGATGAGGAGAACACTTAGCTAGGCTAATAGATTTTTAACCTTGCTCATGAGTTCGTCTAGTAGCAGGACAAGTATTGGGATTATGTAAGTAACTATCTAGACCACCTTAATGATAGAAGAGGTACCTTGGCAAAAAACAAGGTAAGGGCAAAGGAGTTAGAGAGAATGGATGATACAGTGTTCGAAGTTCCCAATGCCACAACTTCGTATCAACCCGATGATCGCCGGATGCACCAGTCTATGTCTGATATGTTCACAATAGTTATAATGGATAATAGCATGCCCGATTGGGCCTTTTCTGTTCGATCACCGAATATGGAACCCAGAATGTCAAGATCCATGTGTTAGGCATGTGTTCTTTTCTATGCTCGAGAGCTACAAGAGTGTAGGGATCAGATGTAGCTGATGGGAGAGGAGCAGATGAAATGGTGCCTCTACCTTCAGCTTGTGTTGGACAATATATGGACTTATTGTTGGGAAGGGTCTGACATTTTAATGCAATAGTGTGCCCTTACTATCATATGATATCATGGAATTGCATTTGCCTGAACATGTCATACGACAATTCAGCCTATGTCAGTGGACGCTAGAGCCATGCGACGCCGATAGACAACTATATGCGAATGATAGAAGGGGTCGACATAACTTCGATTGGGGCCTAGACCGCAAACCATACATTACCATGCGAATAGAGAAAATGCAACATGTGGTTAGGGGTGAGGCTTGATTGCTTTTAGAAATTGAAGGGGTTTATATTCTCAAGTGCAAGAGGTGGTTGTGGTTTAATCTAGGTGAGTCTTAGGTCATCTCCACAAAGAACAAGTGTGTGACTAGGTTTGGAACAACTTGTTTTGAAAGCACTTGCAAAGAATAGTAAACGAAAAAGAAAAAAACAATCTTCTGGGGTTTCTGAAAATAGATTTGAAAGATAATTAAATACAAAACTTAACTTAAACTAAAAACACTGAAGAAAAAACACAATTTAATTTAGCAAATTACTCATAAATGAAAAATACTTAGTTTTAACCTATTCCTATAATGGATTCAAACAGATCGATTCGAATACGTTTATAACTCAACGTAGCATCTACGCATGCAGTGCTAGATCGAAAATTTTAACTTTGAAAACCTTTTGTAAAACAAACGTTGAAATAGAGTTTTGAAACCAAATTAGAAGTCACTGAGACATTGAAGCGAAAACTCGATGTGCACGAGCATCAACTTGTAACCAAGGGCCAATTATAATACAGGTGGTTTGATTTCTAAGGTTAAACCTAGATTCAACAAATTTTACGATTTAATTAAAAAAATACTACGTTTAAAATCATAATATTCGATTCTATCTTCTTCTCTTCTATTACATTCCTAGGTCAAAAACCAAAATAGATTTAGCCTAGCATATCTAAGTTGTAAACAAAACTACGCGAAGAAGAACGAACATCCATTCTAAATTTTTTAGTTGAAAAGAGGTAAAACAAAATTTGTGCAATAATTGTAAAACAAATTCGAAGTAGAAACGAAAGAAGAAAAATTGAAATGAAAAAATTTTAATTGAAAATATAGAAAAACAGTTACTTACATGTAAACCTTAGGACAGAGAAAAGCGAAATCACCTTCTGTAACTTCAATTAAAACTTATGCGCAAAAACGTAGTGTAGCCAATCCAAAGCAACAAACTTGAAAAAAAAAGCAACGAACTGGTAAAAGTAAACCCTAACTCTGATATGACAAAATAACATAATGTAAAAGCTCCCTCCTTATAATGTCAGCAATCATACCTATTTATAGGCTTACAGCAATGAAGGATAAAAAGGTAAATTTATAATTCAAAAATAATATCAACAATCTGCTAGAATGAATTCACGGGCGCCTCGCACAAACTTAGTGTGCGCCCAAGGCTATTTGCACATCTAAGTGTTCGACGAAAGTCCCGAGACACAAGCAAAGAAAATGCTCTCGGCGAGCGCCCAAGGTGCATCTTAATCGGGCGCCCATGCTGGCGTGCACCCAAGGAATAACACCCTCGTGCGCCCATGAGTGTGTGCGCCCATGAAGCTTCACAGTTGGATGCCCATTGCAAGTATCGTTTGCTGGTTTGCACATTTAAGCTCCCAAGTTGCTTTTCTGGGATTGTTTTCCTTTTATTACCCTACAAAACAAATATCAAAGATAAGAAATCACAAAATAGTAACGAAATAATTAAAATAGCTCAATAATATGCTCAAATAGGTGATAAAATGATGCATAAACATGTCAATGACATGACAAATATATTTTTAGTTATTCTACTAATATATATTTTAGGAGTGATATTCATAAGAAACTGCAAGTTTTGGGTCTTAAAACTCCTAAAATTTAAGAGAGAGAGAAACAAAAAAAATAGGCAACTAGGCTAGAATCGATAAGACAACGATGGATAAGGCAATGAGGCTGCGATTGATGATGCTGATGATGACATTAATGATGGATTAGCAATAGCCACCAGCTTTGATAACATGTAAATTTTTTAGAAGAAAATAATTCTCTTATTGCTTAATGATAAAATGAACAGCCTATGATGGAAGGAAGAGAAGCTCCTTTCACTATTCTAGGTACGAAGAAACTAATTACTACAAAATCAGGAAACTACAAAATAGGAGACATGTTAATGATCCTAATTGCTGTAGCGATATCCCTGAAATCAGGAATCAGGTATTTCCTTAGTTAATCTACGGGTTTAGGTTCACAAAACTCTTGCATATATTATCTTCTATATATTTTGGTAAAATATTAAATTTAATGAATCTGACTACAAAAGATATTTGGCGGATATTACATTTTTGAATTCATAACTTGTCAAGCATCCCATTCATATTTTCACAATCAATTCATTTTAGTACGAGTATTAGATTGATTCAACAATTATTTAATTCATCAGAAGTCTGCTATTACCCATAAATTGAATACCAAAGAAAATAATTGAACAAAACTACAAAAACAAAAAATAAATAAATAAAAGAAAATTAACAATAAAAAAGAAAAAATAAGAAATGTAAATTTGTTCACCTTGTCTAATGCATAGTTCTTTCCAACAGCTGCATCCTGTAATATGCGAGCTGCAACCTGATATGCCAACATTGTGCATTAGTGAATTACACTTAAAAAACCTGGACACTGTATGAACGTATGACGGGGATGCTTATGAAAAGTATAAGAAACGAGCAAACTAAAACTCAAAAGGGAATCAATAGCAGAAGAAAGAGGTCAAATAGAATCTGGAGGGCTCTACATCAATAAAAGCCAACAGGCACTAGAGCGAAATGGGGTTCTTAACAAAAAAAGAACTACTTCTATTAAAGAAGGTTCATATCTATCGCTCTCCAATGAAAATCCAGCAAGGGCCTCATGTTCTTCCAGGTAGTAGACCTCATAGTATCTTCTAATGGATGTCCAGTACACTTCTAACAGACTTTTGATTTCTGTATTGAATTTGGATGGACTTTTCCAACGAAGTCTAAAAACTTTTAACACTTCTTAGCCTAAGTCAAATAAGAATTAGGGACTCTAAAATTGTTAATACAGGATTTACTATGACTTGTTTTTTAATAGATTGCCAATTCCAAAATATAAACATAACATGTGTATAGGTTCTACTCAATGTGTCCAAGCTTGCCCCCAAAATGTACTAGAAATGATATGCGAGCACTACATTAAACTTCATCTATATCTTTTATGTAATGGAAGGGCATGCCCTTCCTACAATAGTTAGTTTAAAGACTTCACCCACTGTAAACAGTTAGCACCATGTATAAAATAACTAAATCGACCTCACATAAGCTACCAAAACACAAAAATATAGATACGAGAGTATTAAATCTACAAATCTACTGTGTGAGATGGAAGACTGTGCCAAAATGCCTATGGGTCTACTAATTTCTATAACACATAGAAGAGAGGCCTACTAGACCTAGACCATGAAGTTTGATTTAATAGTAACAGCATTTCAAGTTCCTCATCCTTACATGACAATCAAAAATGATTGCATAACATTTCATAGTGGTTCTCCATACCTCTCGTTTACTTTATTTCTTCACTTTTTTTCCTATCATTGTAGCTTCTCATTTCTTCAATGTTTCTTTGATCTCTTCTTTTGCTACTCAGCCATTGTCTCAATTGATTCTCCTTTCCCCACGATCGTTCTTTCCTCTACTTCTTTAATTTGCCTTCTGGTGTACCTTTCTTTTCTTCTCTATATTTTTCTTTACAACAGTTTCTTCACTGCTATTTCCCTATCTTCTGCATCTCCTTCTACTTGTACCTACTACATTGTTGATTCCTTTGTTTACCTCACTTTTACATTTTCTCTGATGCTACTTATTTTGAATCTTTTTATTTCACAATATAAATATATATAAATATTTATTCATCAATCCCATGTTTGAATGCTTGTAACATCCAAGTTATATCATAACATCTTCTAATACTCTGTACGCAAAGCCTAATTCTCACTTCATAGTGTCATAATCTTAGCTACCTTGAGAACGGAAGAAAAAGTTTGCATCTAGATCATATCCTTAATTATTCCCCTTGCTTCCCAAAATAAATGACCGCAAACATCAAATAATTAAGTAACAACCTGTGCAGCATACTATTGTATATATGCATTTATCATTTCAACTATAAATATGCAATAATAAAGTGTTTATCACGAATATCAACAAAAAAACAAGATACCTCACCACCATTGATGCCTCCCGCATAGCATGGCTTCAAACTAATAGCACGCTCAAGGTATGGCTTCCAGTGCCCAGTTAGAAAATCTCTCCTAATCATTTCAAACCCACCTTGATAATACTGTTCAAAAATTTATGGTTTCATAACAACTATGAGATGCTTATCAACAGAGTTAAGGAATGAACGAAGAACTTGGGCAAAATAGAATAAGACCAGCAATTAGTTGTACCTCTAGCATATTTCTTAAAAATGGCTCTTCATTAAAATAATCTCTGGATACGAAGACAAATGGTAACTTATATGCCAAGGCTTCACTAACAGTGCCATATCCGATTTTTCCTGTAACATTAAGGTAACAGTGACAGTACTAAAATGATTTTTTTCATTATGTTGAAAAATAAAAGACAATAAATAGAAATGAGGAGACAATATAAATTCTACATCTTTTCATATGTATTATGAAGGTTAGGGAGACACCTTTAAATAGGCTAATAGTGTGAGATATGTATGTCAATGATCTTCATGCTAAAATAAAACTCTAATTATTTACTAAACACTAAGATATAGAAACAAGAGAATTCCAAAAAATAACTAAATTGGATAGCAAAACAAGCTGTGAGCTATGTTGCTCAAACTTGGGAACGAGTATCGGACTCGGATACATATCCAAATATTAGATTTGCTTAGTAGTTGTATTCGAGGATAAATCAATGATAATAATTAAAATAAAAACGAACTTAAAAGTAAAAATTCGTTCATGAAGTAAATTATAAGAGTTGATTTGGTATTTTTATCTTCTTATATTATGAAAGACCAAAAGCGTTTAGAGTCACATGTCATCTAAAAGATTTCTTAAACCTAACCTTCAGCTCTTCTAAAATCAAACGTGTCTAAAAAAATTTTACCACATCTGACACGGAGCCCATACCTATGTGGGCACCATGTCATGTTAACACGGGCACATCACCTTAAAGTGAAGAGTCCGAGTAACATAGGCTATGGGTGCAAAATATAGAGCTATGTGGTTGTTGCTGATTACAAAGTTTTAACAGTGAGTTTTTGAAGAAATTTCACTACCACTGGTATGATTGTTTTTTGGATTAGAGACCCAAAAATAATTAAATAGAATATATGGTGTACGAAAATGGAACAAAAAAGGCAAAAATGCAAATAATTCTATATCTTATTTTATGTATTATAACGGTTAGGGAAGTGGGCTTACAATGTTAGATATGTATAATAATAATCTACATACTAAAATAAAGCTGATTACTTACTAATTACTAAAATATAGAATATTCTAATATAGGTATATATATATATATATATATAAAGAATATCTCATAACCTAATATAGAATATTGTAACACATTTAATGATTCCTGCTAAGGTAAATTCTTCAACTAACCAAGCATACAGTCCGACGCTGCCATGACATCAGGAGTATACACATCTTTTGCAAGCTTTATGTAATTTGGGGGAAGTTCCTGGCTATTTGAAACACCGCAAACCTGTGACAGAAAAATAAGCACTTCTAAACAACAGCATACAACACGACACCAACTTCTGAAAAACACATTATAACCCAAACACACAGGACATGTCACAATTCATACCAGGCAGAGCCAACCAGAAGGTAGGTACTGCTCTTTTAGTTTCCAACCTGCTGGCTGCAAATAGAAGACAGCAGTATAAGGTACTATTAAGAATAATGTGATTGACCTCTAAACAAATGTAACCAATCTACAAAGGCATTCAAATGTACAATTGTCAATGCATAAGTTGACCAATGCTTTGAAAATTTAAAGACCCGTACTTTTATATGTATTGTTTTATTCATAATGCACCGAGTCTTGGTCTATTATTTTATTTGGATACAATTGATTGATGCATCAGTTAACTTGTTTGCTTGGTTTTTGGTCAAGGATTTGTCATGTTGAGGTTTAAGAGGTCCATGCTAGGCACATTGTTGGTTGTGCGCATCCCATTGGGTTTTTCATGCACGTGGAATTGGCATTCGCCCTACCTAGTCTGAGAGTCTGCATGCACTTGCCCTTTTCTATCTCTAATCAATTTCAAGTTGCTTACTTTGTTTAGTTTTTTGGCTTTAATTTTGCCAACGAAATCTACACCTACTCTACCCTTACCCACCGCCCAAATCTACACCTAGACTAATTTTTCCGTCCAAATAATTTAGAATCTAGGATCTTCTTATCATTTTTATAGACTAATGTGTTAAGAACCTATAATCCAGGATCTTCCTGTCAGTTTTTGACGCAATCAAATAAAAAGTAAATATTTAGTCTAGGAGGATTTCATGTCTTTTATCTTTACCTTTGCCATCTCCGAATACACTATGTTTGAAAGTTTGAAATAGAGATTTATTGAGGAATAAAAGGCAAAATAAAATTAAAGTTTCATGTTATTTTTATTTTTAATCAAGTGATATATACTTTTCAAATCCTGACAAGAATGAGATTTAGGTAAATTTTTTTCGAATTCTGCTAATTCTCATCTATTTTTAGATTTTGATGAAATTGTTATGATGTTGGTCTATTTTTAAATTTGATGAAATTATTTCTTATTCATTCTCAATGCATCCGCAAATGCTTCTTGAAACTGCAATCTCATTTCGTGATTTCTGACTAAGTCAAAAACTGTGATATAGTAAAGCATTTTCTACCCCGGTAGTTAGAAAACGCAAAATGTTTTTGCCTTTTCAGGCTAACATGAAACTACAAATCCTACTAGAGTTTCATTAACGACACAGTGGCAAGTATTTTTCCATAGACAGCAGATTGGTAAATATTTTATTAATTATCAATATAACAAAATATATATATATATATATATATATATATATATATATATATATATATATTTCAAGGATGCTAGCCTCCATGCATCTAGGACAATGGTCCTGAGTCCAAGTGACCAACTCTGCATAGCCTAACCTATCTGCTAGTGAAGGCACACTAAACCAAATGGTGGCAACGGCCTACATACTTGACTGGTATGAAGATTGTGGTCATATGGGTACGAGTGGCCACACAAATACAGGGTTGGTTTTGTCAAGTATTGAACCCCTCTTAGGTTGGTCGAAGGCGCTTCTATGAAACCCCTAGCTCTAGCCACCAACCCACTCATCCTCGAATAGTCCCAGCGAATATGTGCTTGTGAACCCTAAGGTGTGATCCTTGGGCCTCGCTCCTGACCCTTGGGTCTTTATTTGGTTTCTTTAAATATTCAACCTTAGAAATCTCCAATGGGTGGTCTCATAGCAAGGGTTTAGAATACACCCCAACCCCTAATGCCCCTATCAGGGGAAGGAAAGAAGGTTGGGGTAGGAGGTACCCGTAGCAATTGTGTGGCCATAAGGGTATTATGGGTATTGCCAGCGGGGCGCAACAGAGGGCAACGCAGTGGCCTCCTTTCGTGGCAAGGGTGACTCTGGACACCTACAGTTATCATCTCAACCAAAAAACTCGAGTTATTAGAGAAATGAGTAACATTATTAATTATAAATTAATGTTTATTTTATCAACAAGAATCAACTATTACCCATCTATTAAAAACCCATATATCAAACATTCATATAACAAATACATCTAATAATGTAGAGTTACAGAGGCATAGCTCATCATTGAAAGTATCATCGACATAAAAAGTACCCATATGATTAAATGGTAAATTTTCACTTTGCCAATAAGAAAACAACAATTAGTAATCCACCTGTCCGCCAAAGTTCAGAATAACAAGTTTCACATCATCACCAATGCCTAGCTCTTTCCTCACCTAGAATACCAAATTTAAACAAAAAATAAGTAAATAGACAAAAGCCTAGGAATTGAATTAATTGTTCCATGGAATAGACTAGAGCATTGATTCACCTTCTTGCGAGATCTGTGCAACCTCCTCACAACTAAAGGTACATCAATCACATCACGAAAAGTAGGCACTACAATGTTTAGGACACAAGTTTTGAAAGAAAATATCATTCAAAATTCCCATCATATATGCATGGAAAAAATGATCAAAAAAGGAATTCAGTATATTATCAAAAATGCTAAACAAACATACTTGGGCAGTATCCTGGAAGGCGAATTAAGAACTCACAATGAGAATAATCTTCTGCAATCTGAATAAATCATCAATCATGAAACAGAATATTCAGTTATTTTCATCGAAACGAAAAACAATTGAAAGAAAGAAGACAAAAAATAGCTACATAGCCACAAGAAAGCCGAGCGATAACACCCAAAGGACCAGAATAAAGGGTATGCCTCTCTATTTATATTATTAGGGCTATAAAACAGAGAAAAGAGATGCAATATGAAACAAATCCTTATGATTCTAAGGTTGTGTTTTGTTTGGAAAATGTTTTCTATTTCTGCGAAAAACGAAGGTGGCATTTGATTTGCATTTTTATTTTTTTCTTTTTATTTATGTTTTCTATTTTATATTTTTTGTTTTGAGATTCATGTTTTAAGATTACTGAAAACATATTTGATTTGATAATTTTTATTTTCCGTGTTTTGGAATTCTCCTTATTTTGGGTCAAAAAGACTCAAATGAATTTTTGTTATTTTGTATTTTATATGTAAAACCATTTTCTATTTTGTAAAACAGATTTTGAAAATACAAGCGACCAAATGTTTTTTGAGTTATTTTCCTTATTTTCAAAAACATAAAATGGAAAACAAGTTCAAAACATGTTTACCAAATGAAACTAAAATTTTATTGTTTTCTATTTCTTGTCAAGTATATTTGTCAAAAACAAAAAACAAAAGTGAAAAATGGCTAAATCAAACTCACCCTAAATATCCACACAATAACATAAATATCCTTATTATAATTACTTCTAACACAGTCAATAATTATATAGTCAAGGGAGGTGCAAAAGCTACATGTATTATACTTCTTACAGATATACTTGTTATAGTAGAACTATTTTAAAATAAGCACTAGACTTCCTTTTTTAAGTTTTTATAGCCTTCCAGTTTTGGAATCACATTGTAGGCCCGCCCCCACTCATCCCTCACAACACCAACCATACACTTTCCCTATCCTACTTTAAGGTAATCCAAATGAGAAAAATAGTGACCCTTCCCCTTCAATATCCTTCTTTTCCCCTTGAAAACCCTTAATCCAGATAGAGTGTTAGCCTTAGTTTGGGTTTCAAAAGCTTATTTGATAAGGACATCCCCTTTGGATTTTTGATATAATAAAATCCATTCCCCCTTTAATAGGATTGCTAGACTACATTTGGTACACGGGAATGGAGGTTGAAATGGAACGGAATGGAGGTTGAAATGGAATGACCATTCTCATTCCTTTGTTTGGTTGTCAAATTAAATAACGTTATAATGGAATGACTATTCTCAGTCATTTGATTGGTTGCTAAATTAAGTAATGTTAGAATTTAATAACTATTTTTATTTAACATTGATTTATTTAAATTAAGTTAAAATGAAATAAAAAATTCTTGAACTTGGAATTGGGGTAGAAGTGGTGGTAGCAGAGGTGGGTGTTATGCTTGGCACACAACAATGGAATAGAATGGAATAGGAACAGAGGTTGCAATGGAATGGGAATGAAGGTAGGAATGGAATGGAATGCCATTCTTATTCCTTTGTTTAGTTGTCAAATTAAATAATATTATAACAGAATGACTATTCTCATTCATTTGATTGGTTGCTAAATTAAGTAATGTTAAAATGTAACAATTATTTTTATTTAATATTGATTTAATTAAATTAAAATGAAATAAAGAAAACAAATTCTTAGACGTGGAATCGAGGTATAGGAGGAACTGGGTGAGCGGCGATGGTGACGGTAGAGGCGAAGGTGGTGGATGCATATTGAGTGGATATGTGGGTGGGTGTGTGGTGGTGGCTAGTTGATGATGGCTACGCCACCATTTCATTTTACATTTTCTCGCTCTTTATTTTTTCTTATTCTCTCTCTTAATCAATGAGGGAATAAAAATATGGGATAACCATTCCTTCTGTTGAGAGAGGGAACGACCATTCCCACAATTTGTTAGAATAAGCATTCCATGGGAATGTGCATTCCCACTTTCCATAAGCATCCCAAACAAGAGAATAGGAATGAAAGATAGAATGAGCCCATTCCCTTGTATCAAACATAACCTCAGTCACTCCTAGGTTAGTCTATTAGCTTTCTCGCTAGCATGGTTCTTTGGTTTTCTCTGTATTCTATTTTAAGTGCAGCGTGTATGTTTTACGCAAACTAGATGATGAATTGAATATTGAAAATGAACAACATGTGGTCTGGTTGCTCCCCTTCTTCTCCTCTCCCCCCTCTATGTGTGTGTGTGTGTGTGTGTGTGTTTATCTGGTTTTTCTCTTCTCTTCTGGCTCCTATTTGCTTCAGTGTGATTGTCCTACATCACCATTATAAGTTTTCAACCATTCCATTGAAAAAACATTATGCAATCCACCAAAATCCGGTTAGAAGTACGGAAGTAACTACAGCCATCATAAGCATACTTATGTTCCCAAAGTTCATCAATCCAAAAACTTTTGGGCAATACTGGATAATGCCTCAGATATATCAATTGATTCACCCGAAATGCATTATCACACTCGATGGACATATTGACCTTGGAAGGACGTATAACAAATATTCTAATCAAGGACAGAAACAAATTTGAAAATCAATTTCTAATCATACAAAAGTTTGAAAATCAATTTCTAATCATACAAAAGTGCAACTGAAAACAACGGGGAGTGCGCAAAGATAATAAGATAAAGTGAAGGATCACCTGCTGAACTATTGACTGATGATGAGGACCAACTGCCGTGACATACTCTGCATAGATGAAATCCCAACTGCAGAGAAGATAAAATAATAATTTGACTTGTTAGGACAACAGTTGTAAAGTAACATATTTTCAAATTTTCATTGACATTTTAAAATTGATGAGTAGGCTGACATGAGTTGGAAATTGTGGATGCAAACAGAAAAGAAGAGTCAACAAGTCACTCGGAGTCAACAGAATCAAATGACTGTTCTTGGAGAACACCGACAAGCAAATGAAAATATAGAAAATTAAGAGCATAATTTTGTTCATTACAAAATTCACTTGATAGTGCAAATAAGGACCTCATGGCTGTGGCAAATAAGAATCTCCAACAATATAGCTTATTTATGGATTAAGTAATGAAATGTTAGTTACCAAAAGTAGTAAACAAAAGTTCAGCCCAAACTTTGAGAGCTGGCAATGACAACCCTGAAACTGAACCTCAAGTTAGCAGTTAGATATGACAACCACTTTCATCATGCCATTACTGGAAGTAGATATAATTAGTTCTCAGGAAAATTTAGTAATTTTGCAAGTGTTTTCTTAACAAACATAAAACTCCAAAATAGCAAGGACCTCATATTTATTGTAACCAAGTAATCACAAAAATGAAACTCAAGTTGCCATTATTCAATTTACATAGATAAGTCAAGGCTCAACAAAAATGGATATGTTACAACCACTTGGATTGCAAAATGCCATTTTATGGATCAAATTTATTTGAAGCCTTAAGCTTCATGCACATCTTTCTGGAGCAATGATGTTGTTTCATGGAATACAAATTGTACAAAGGTTATCATGGCAAGCTATTGTTTCTCTAAAGCACGGTAGGGAGACATGGCACTGATGCAAATTACAAGTAATGAAACTGAAGTTTGAAAGATAGCAGTTTTATTTGATGGATTTAGTCATTGCCCTTTGCGGAAAATTAGGGAATGAAGAATCTTTCTTATTATTTAAAAAAGGAGCAAAAAATGTATAACAATGACAAGCTACCTAAAGTTGGTGACGCAAACAGAGCGAATACCAGCATCAGCTGCTGCACGGCATACAATTGGAACAACATCTGAAACCTGTTTCCAGGAAAATACTTAACATACATAACATAAATTCAAATGAGATGAGAATCTCAGCATAACACCAAATTTTATAACGAAAATGTTTTACTTCAGCAGAGAAATATACACTAACAACTAACAGGATTATTAAATTATTATTTAAGTCAACTAGTCCATATACTCGTTCAAGTGGCCGACCCCAACTCGTTTGGGACTAAAGTTTTGTTGAGTTAAATAGTTGAAGTATTTGTTCAAAATAGTCGAAAAATAGGTTCAAATATAAGTAAAAGGACAAAAAGCATTTAATTACCACTAAATCAGCCTTGATGGAGTTTAACCACTTGACTTCTGCTGCCAATATAGAAGCACGAGGTACTACAGCTATCTCAGAATACTACTTTAACCATATGAATTGAATGATAACAATTAGTAGAGCAAACAAACAAGTGAAAGCAAGAAATTATTATGACTGAAGAGAGAGAAAGAGAAATAGAGAAATCCATAAGAATGTGTTGGGGACAATGCACTTGTTAACAAACCTTAATAAATATGTAAAAATTTTGTAATCATCAGTAATCAGCCATACCTTCTCCAAGGAGGCAAGGCGATCCACCGTCAAGGCATCAGCTTGAACTGCTCCACAGTCTAGCACCAACTGCTTACCATTGATATGTTACTATAATGAAAAGGCTTGTATACAAGTAATTTATACGCTTTCAGGATTATTTTTTCTAGATTTACAACATCATCGCTGCCTAAGTGCATACGTGAAAAATCAAGATGAAAAACCCAACAAAAAGTAAATATGTCCCACAGTAAGAAGATTGAATGCCACAGAAAGGTTTGCAGCGATTTTTTGTTGAATCACAGGTTTAGATCACAAAGGAGAAAATGTAGTACAGAAATTAATGTCAATCAACTGTTAGTCCATCACTGCAGCAGAAGAGGTTTTTTCAACACGATACCTTCCGGAGAAAGAGGCGAGGAGACTTTATTTCAGTTGTGAAGAGAAAGTCAGGTGCGCCAGTGACCACATGAACATCATGTCCAGCGAGAATGAGGTGTCGTACAACCTAAAACAGCACAAGAACGAGCTCAACCAGTAAACATCTAATAGAAAGTAACATAAGAACAAGAATAAAGGGAATTCGTTCATGGTATTCCATTCTCAATTTTTCCCCCTTTGTTTCTTTACGTGAGGAAATCAAGCAAACTAAAGTACCAAACACCACAAGGTACTCCTTCAATTTGGTTCATGTATATTACAATTTTTCCAATTTCTTAAAAAAACAAAAATAATGGGAATCCATTCCTGGTCTAGGTATTGAATTTGATTTTCTTTTCTATTACGTTTCTTGGAAGAGCAATTAAAGTACTAGTAACTAATACTGAAATAGCAGCCAGATTATGACAGATTCATAGTTGGTCCATTTACTTTGTTTCAAACAATAAAGTACTTAAATACTTGCCGCAATTTCAAATAAGTCATGTTGGGGAATTTAGGCCTCCTAAACCCACCCTTAGGATCTACCTTCTACCAAGAAAAATAAAAAAATAATAACTATACAAAAATTTAGATGAAAAACTCCTAAATCAGATAAAATTTACGAGTACTCAAATAAAAAAATTCATTATTTAAAAAATTTTCACGATCAAATAATTTTTCTTCTGACATCCCATATCTCAATACACCCATAAAATAATTTCTTAAACAAACTTTTAACTCTCACCTTAGAAAAAAAAAATTTGACTAAAATTAAAATTTTGCTATACAAAACTTGGACTGGTGTATCTTCACCAAACGAAAAGGTGCCTTCATTTATAACTTTCCCTTCCTTTGTGAGGAGAAAGAATGTGGACTCCCCAAAGAGCCCCTACACTAACAAGTGGTTCAATTACATGTTTCCAAACAACTGATTTAAAGGGAAAAAATAATAAAGAAATTCAATGAGTAAGTCATTAGGAATGACGAATTCTGGCTTAAACATGTCATTCGGAACGACACAAATACCTGGACCTAAAAGAGGGACAATTGCCCTCACTTAATTGAAAAATTACACTATGATGCCATTGTTTTTCTCTTATTTATTAAGAAATTTCACTTTAGTCATATTACTTTTACACTTTTACCCCCCGTTGGTTTTTCTCTTTTAGCCTTGCTCACCCGAGGATTATGGGAAGCGGGGAAGCTGCCCTCGCGCACGAGGTTAACCCGCTGTCCTTGCGCCGTTCGATCTTTCGCGTGTGATCTTGGCTATTTTATTATTTTTTTTTTAAGCCTTTCACATCACATGCGTCTCTTTTTTTTCTAATTTTTAGAAAAAATAAATTAAAAATGATAACAAAAAATAACAATAGAAAAACGACAGTGTTGTCAAACGGATTTTAAAAAATTTACTTTTTTTACTTTTTAAACATAAAAAAATTAGTTTTTTAATAATTAATTAGAAATTAATTAAAAAATAATATTTTTTCATAAACACAGTATTGCCCGTGATGTCAGCCATTAATTTTTTAATTGACAACACTATCGTTTTTCTATCGGCTGACGTTGCGGGGCGATGCTGTGTTTAGGGAAAAAATGTTATTTTTTAATTAGCTACTAATTAATTATTAAAAAATTAATTTTTTAAGGCTTGTTTGACAACACTGTCGTTTTTTTGTTGTTATTTTTTGTTATCGTTTTTTGTTTTTGGTTTTTTGTTGCCATTTATTTTTTCTGAAATTAAAACAAAAATTGTGTAATTAATTAAAAATAAAATTTTTTCTATGTTTAAAAAATAAAAAAAAGTAAAAAAAATTAATTTTTAAGGCCCGTTTGACAACACTGTCATTTTTCTGTTGTTATTTTTTGTTGTCGTTTTTTATATTTTATTTTTTGTTGTCATTTATTTTTTCTGAAATTAAAACAAAAATTGTGTAATTAATTAAAAAATGAAATTTTTTCTATGTTTAAAAAAAGAAAAAAAGTAAATTTTTTAAAACATATTTGAAAATACTGTCGTTTTATGTTGTTATTTTTTGTTGTAGTTTTTAATTTATTTTTTCTGAAAACTGAAAAAAAAAAAAGACAAATGTAGTGCGGAAAGCTGAAAAAAAAAAGAGCAGTCAGAATCGCGCACGAAAAACTAAACGGCCACGATCATTAGAGTAGCGGGTCAACATCGCGCGCGATTACAGCCCTCCGCTTCCAAGATTATGACGTTGACCCTCATTTATTATCATGCTTTTAAAAAGCAATAACGGCAAAGAAAAAATGGCGGGATGAAATGGAGGTGTAATGGAAAAAAATATAACGGAAACGGAGAGGAGTACGAATTTAGAACATCTCTTAAACAACCAAAATAAAATTGACAACCCAGAGCAGAGGAGTACGAATTTAGAACATCTTTAAACCACGAAAATAAAATTCAAAGAAAAGAAAAGAGTGAGGACCTCAACAACGCGAGTGGCGTGCCCGAAGCCGTGACCGGTGACATAGTAGGCAAAAACAAGGTGCTTCCTTGGTGCTGAGACCTGATTATTCTCTTCTTCTATCGTCATTCTCTCTCTCTCTCTCTCTCTCTCTCTCTCACTTGCTGCGTGTACTGTTGGTTTCTCTGCTTCTCACTATAAGGAGGCGAAGGTTGGGGATAGATTGGTGAAAACAACGAGCGTGTCACGCTTCTCCTTGTTTTTTTGGGGGGAAATGATGAAACCACGTGTCTATTAATTGAGCACATAATTCCATTCTTTTTTTTTTTTTTTTGGTAGAGATAATGGTAATTTTGTACAGATAACTGTGAAAACTCCTTTATCTTGTTATTTTTTTTTTATTTCCTACAAAATTAACTTGTAGTAGAGGTTAATTAATGCAAAACATATTAAGTACCACAATTACCTTCCTTTCTTATTTATTATTTTAAAATTAATATATTTTACTTTTCAATTTTCTAAAACATCCTCTATCTTTTATTAATTTGTATGTAATTTTATGAAGTTGTGTGAGAAATTTTTTAAATTAGCTTTGCAAATATATTATTTTAGTTTTATTTTATCAAAAATCAAAGAAGAAAATAAAAAATTATTATTTTTTATTTGATACAAACCAAGGTATCATAATTGTTGATCAAGTCATATATTAATGAAAATAACTGAAATAAAAATAAATTTAATTGAACCAGCCACCATTAAATAAAAAAAATTATAATACTATTCAAAACAATTTAATAGTTTTAATAAAAGCCCTCTATAAATTACTAAGCCAAAAAAACTACAAATAGGAATTGTGTAAAAAAAAGAAAGGAAGAAAAAAACTTACTAGAGATAAAAACCTAATAATTTAATAGCATATATACTTATAAAAATAAAAATAAAAATATATTATATGTAATTTGTTCTATATTACTTTACTAAGAAATCTATCACACGAAAGAAGAAAATTAGAAAAACTTAATAGTTACTTGCTATTTGAGTAATTTAATAATTTATAATTATATGAAATTTACTTCATATTTGCTTATACTAATCACATTCGAAAGTTCTGTTTCAATAGAATTCTCTTCTACGGTATTTCGTTTAAGGCTTAATAAACTAAAGAGAGATATGCACTAGTGAGATTATGCATGAGAGTATGAGCTATGCACTAGTGAGATCATATATAAAACTGAAAAATGGAAGATGTTAATTTCATAATAATAAATGAAAAATGAGGGTAATTACAGTATTAGAGATGTTTTGTATTAATTATCCTCTAGTAATTACAGAGATAATTTTATATTTTTGTAGAGAAAAAATGCAAGGAGTAGGAGAAACTTTTAAATTAGTGCCAATATTCTCACTTTTCTTTTTTTTATTAGTTTTTTGTTTTTATTCCGCTTTCTCCGACAACCGAATAATAATAAAATAATATTAGTAATAAATATATAAAAAAAATTTAAAAAAAAACTTTGCAAAGAAATTAGTAGGTGGTAGAAAGATTACTGAAATATATTTTAATTATAAAACTTTTTATTGTTAATAATAATAGTAATAAATATATATATATAAAAAAAACTTTACTAAAAGAACTTTGCAAACAAATTAGCAGTAGCTAGAAAGATTACTGAAATTAATTGTAGAACTTTTTACTGTTAATAATAATAGTAATAAATATATTAAAAAAAACTTTGACTGAAAGAACTTTGCAAAGAAATTAGCACTAAATATAAAGATTTACAGTTACTAAATTGCATTTTAATTACAAAATTTTTTTATTGTTATATTATATTAATAACTTTTTAAAAAATAATTTTTTTTTTTTTTTTTTTTTTTTGCAGTGCAACTCTAACGTGCTGGTTAGTGGGTTTTCTTGTCACACAGTTGATTGCCGATTCAAATGTATGGTTAAAAAAAAAGGATATAATAATTCAGACACTTTGTTATATTTTTAAGTTTAAATAATAATAATAATAATAATAATAAAAGAAGGTTCTCCTCGGGGTGATGAAGTCCAATTGCTGGACGTGTCAGCCTGCGTTTGGATGGTTTTGGATATAAGAGAAGCAAGTGGTTCTGAAGCGGCCAGTGCATGTCTGTTATCCGTTATCGTGTCAGTTGAATTATTAGGTCCCGACAGCAAAAAGCCCACACCCCAACTTCTAAGGAGATGTTACGGCTCCCTTGACAGGCCTTTTGGATCAAGGGAAAAAAAATCAAAAATTAACAAAAATAAAATTATTTAAAATTTAGAGTGTAAAAAATTATTTTAAAATGATAATTAAGTATATGTGTTTGATTTGATATAAGATTGTTACAAATTATATAAAGTGATACGTGATAAAATTTTAGTATAAAAATTTTAAAAATTTTTAGAATTTTGTGAAATTTTTAGTACAAATATCAGTCTAAGTTTTTCAATCATCTACCAAAATCTGTTCAAACACACTATAATGGATTAACCAACGAATTTTGACAAATTTTTTTAAAAAAATTGAAAATTTTAATTTGGAGTTTAAAAATGCCGAAACTTTTGAAATTTTTTTGGAGTTTTTTGAATTTTTTGGACCTCCAAATTAATTAATCTGTCGCCTCTTATCAAAATGCCTTTGACAGTTTGTATCCATCCAAGTTTTTCTTTTCTTTTCTTTTTTTTTTAATCAATCTTATTATAATTTATAAAAATTAACAGTATCATATAGCATGCCAATTTTATTATTGATACACAGCGTACTACTACTAGTGTATTTCAAAATATTATTCTGAATTCATTGTTATAAAATTATATATTATAAAAATATATATATTTACTCAAAACATTTAATAAATCATTCAGATAATTTAAAAATATAATGTAATTATAAAATACATGTTATAAATATTATGTTAATAGTAATTGACATAACTAACCATGTTTTGCATTTTATAGTAATAGTAACAAAATAAAAAATAACTTCTTTATGTAGAGTTGGATAAAAAAAATGGAAAGAAATAAAAAAATTCAATTTGTCATTCTTAATTTTATAATGTTTGGGATATAAATTAAAATAAAAATAATTCAACATAAAACATTAAAAATTTGAAAATTTTCACTGTTCATTGTTGATTGATGTTGTTAGTATTGACTTGTCCAGATTATAGAATTTACAAAATTGCTTCCAAGCAAAATAATATTGTTAATAATTAAATATACTTGTAGATATCATTAGGTTATACGGGGATAACCTATAACTTTTCAAAGAGATATATTATATTTTGAAACTTTGATCTCATTGGACTTTGGTGTTTCGTTTAGGTTTAATGAAGTAAACAGAGATATATACGAGTGAGATTATGCATGAGAGTATGAGATATACATTAGTAAGATTATATATAAAAGTAAAAAGTAGAAGATGTTAATTTTATAATAATAAATGAAAATAAGGGTAATTACAGTATTAGAGATGTTTTGTATTAATTGTCCTCTATTAATTATAGAGCTAATTTTGTATTTTTGTAGAGAAAAAGGTAAGGAGTGGAGGAAGTTTTTAAAGAAATACCAATATTCTCACTTTTCTTTTTTTATTGGTTTTTTTCTTTTCATTCCACTTTATTCGACAATTGAATAATAATAAAATAATAATACTAGTACTAAATATATATATATATATATATATATATATAACTTTGCAAAGAAATTAGCAGGTGGTAGAAAGATTACTAAAATATATTTTAATTATAAAACTTTTTATTGTTAATAATAATAGTAATAAATATATATATATATATATATAAGAAAACCTTTACCGAAAGAACTTTGCAAAGAAATTAGCACTAAATACAAAGATTCACAGTTACTAGATTGTATTTTAATTACAAAATTTTTTTATTGTTATATTATTTTAATAACTTTTAAATATATATATATATATATATGTTTTAACGATGTAACTCTAACGTACTGGTTAGTGGGTTTTCTTGTCATACAGTTGATTGCCGATTCAAATTTATGGTTAAAAAAGGATATAATAATTCAGAAACTTTGTTATATTATTAAGTTTAAATAATAATAATAATAATAATAAAAGAAGTTACTCCTCGGAGTGATGAAGTCCAATTGCTGGACGTGTCAGCCTGCGATCGGTTCGTTTTGCACAGAAGCAAGTGGCTCTGAAGGTGCCAGTGCATGTTATGTTATCCGTTATCGTGTCAGCTCAATTATTAGGTCCCGACAGCAAAGCCCGCACCCCAACTTCTAAGGAGATGTTACGGCTCCCTTGAGAGGACTCGGGGGCCCATGAGAGGACCCCGGGGGTGGTTGCAGTTGACCCCGACTGCAGCTGCTGCACTCGGCTGGTGAAACGACAACGTTTTAATATTTTTTTTTTTAAAATGATATTATTCTATTTAAGTTTTTATATTTAAATACATTAATTATATTTAAATATAGCATGTTTTTCATTTGAATGCATATTTTAATATATCAATTCATATTCGAATATGGTGTATTCGAATAGAGAGACTTAAGTAAAACAACATCGTTTTGAAGAGAAAAACACCGAAATGACGTCGTTTCACTAGCGACTACGGCGGTTATAGTCATTTCACTAGCGACTACGGCGGTTATAGTCGAGGTCAACTGCAGCCTCCCTCGTCTTCCTTTGAGAGGCCTTTTGGAGTAAGGGAAAAAAAATCAAAAATTAACAAAAATAAAATTATTTAAAATTTAGAGTGTAAAAAATTATTTTAAAATGATAATTAGATATATGTATTTGATTTGATATAAGATTGTTAAAAATTATATAAAGTGATATATGATAAAATTTTAGTATAAAAATCTTAAAAAATTTTTAAAATTTTTTGAAAATTTTGGTACAAATGTCAGTCTAAGTTTTTTTAACAATCTACCAAAATTCGTTCAAACATACTATAATGGATTAACCAACGTATTTTAACAAATTATTTGAAAAAATTGAAATTTTTTAGAATTTAAAAATATTAAAACTTTTAAAATTTTTTAGAGTTTTTTGAAATTTTTGGACCTCCAAATTAATTAATCTGTTAAGTCACGTAATCGCCTCCCATCAAAATGCCTTAACAGTTTGTATCCATCCAAGTTATTTTTCTTTTCTTTTCGTTTTTTTTAACCAATCTTTATTATAATTTATATAAATTAATAGTATCATATAGCATGCCAATTTTGTTATTAATACACTGCGTACTAATAGTGTATTTCATAATACTATTTTAAATTCATTGTTATAAAATTATATATTGATAAAAATATATATATATTTACTCAAAACATTTAATAAATCATTCAAATAATTAAAAAATATAATTTAATTATAAAATACATGTTATAAATATTATGTTAGTATTAATTGACATAACTAACCATGTTTTGCATTTTATAGTAATAGTAACAAAATAAAAAAATAACTTCTTTATATAGAGTTGGATAAAAAAAAAATGGAAAGAAGTAAAAAATTCGATTTGTCATTCTTAATTTTATAAAGTTTGGGATATAAATTAAAATAAAAATAATTCAACCTAAAATATTAAAAATTTAAAAATTTTCACTATTCATTATTGATCGATGTTGTTGGTATTGACTTATGCAGATTACAGAATTTTCAACATTGCTTCCAAGCAAAAAATTGTTGTTAATAATTAAATACACTTGTAGGTATCATTAGGTTATACGGGTTAACCTATAACTTTTCAAAGAGGTATGTTGTATTTTGAAACTTTTATATCATTGGACTTTGGTATCATTAGATATCATTAGGCTTTATATATATGTGAAACTTTGAACTAAATTTTGAGTTTTACTTGTGTAAAATATGACATGATTTACATATGTTATATTTTGGAATTAACTGGAATGAAGTTGAGCAGATATCCACATTTACCCTATTGAATAAATTGGTTAAAATGTGATATTACTTATAATGAAATTAATTATTTTCAAATCATGATGATATATGATATTTATAATTTATGTATGAAATATAAGTTCTCTGAATTTATTCATATACTGTGTTGAAATGATAACTTGACCATATAAGATTGATATATTTAAGATAATTATAACCAACTCTTGAAATATATTTTCAATCATATGCTCTTGGCGCTTAAACTTATGGAATTGAAATGTTAAAAATTATATAATTTGGGTTGGAGACCCTTAGCGAGGGAATTCAACCACTTATTGATACACAAGTAGTGCCCTTTGTTGTATAACTATTCTTTTCTATTAGGGTCAAATTTGTTTGGATGTAACAGACCCACGTATCACCATAATCTAAGTGGTCCCTACCAAGACCACGTGTGTTTGGTTATTAACGGATAATTCTTGATGCATGAATATATGTGGTCTCTAATAAAATACCGTGTGTTTAATTGGATTACGAAGTGTGGTGGACTTGAATGCCCCTGTATCCATGCTCACTAAAATGTAATAGTTCCCAATGTTTGAGGTAGATTGGAATAGGGATGGGAATGGGGCAGATCGGAGGCAGATATGGCATTATCTAAATCTAAACTCTAAATTCTCCGCCTATCTCCAAATTTGTCCCGAACTCTAAACAGATATTTTTTTGGATCTCCATCCCCGCTCCAAACGGAGAACGGATATATCTACGGATATCCAAAACTCCAAACCATTTGTTCACTTCTGAATCTGTCCTTAAGTTGTATGTAACCTATTACTACCAAATAAATTCATCTCCAAAATCAAAATAATACATAATAACATAGTTTGTAAATAATGTAATACATTTCAATAATCTAGTAATACATTTAAAAATACTGTAATGATTAAAATATAAGAAAAAACTTGAGTTGGTAAATTTTAAAATAAATAAATTTTAAAAGAATTGTAAAAAATAAATAAATATCGAAATGTTAAAAAATATGACAAAAGCTTGTAAATAAATTTTAATTTATTTCATATCTTAATCAAATAAATTTAAATTTATTTTTTATGATTGCTAAAAATATAAATATAAATAAAATTTATTTTAGCTTTTAAAATTTTTTTTATATAAAACCTACAAACATAAAAATAAAAGTTGTAAATTTAAATTTCTAATTCTTTTTTGTCCCTATTAACTTTTTACATTAACTTAATTTCAAAATAGAATAACTGATTTTTTTTTCTCACCATTCACATATAGAAAAAAATAAAACTACAAAAAATTTTTAATTTTTTTATAATAACAAATAATTTTTTAGAATAACGTAGAATTATAAATTTTTATCATAATAAGATAACTTATCTGCATAAGTAAATTTTTTCAAAAAATTTAAAATGTAATTATCTGCACTTATCAAACTATGTAAGAAAAAAATTAATAAGTTGTCTTCTCTATATATTTTTAAAAAAATAATTTCCACTATAAAAAAATATTGAATGTTTTATGAAACATTTTAGTTAAACTATTTGAAAAATCTATTTTCTAGAGAACTCTTTTTAATATCAATATTGAAAAGTTTAAAAATATATTTTAGCTGAAAATGTTAAAAATACGGGAAAAATAATAAACTATTCAAAGTTCAAGAAAGAAGTTACTTAATGAAACAGTAATTTTTTATACTAAAAATGAGAAAAATAAAATAGCAAATAAAATATTTTAATTATTTTTTAAAATTTGTATCTAGATATTTTTTTTGAAAACAATTGAGTTTACAAATTATAATGGGTTTTGAAATTGTATAAATTAATATAAATTTATAACAATTATAGTTTTATAATTCGTGCAGTAAGTAAAAATTTAAATTTTAAAAGGATTTATATAATTTTGTAGAGTTTCAAATGATATACATAATAAAATTTTAAATTTACCTCTTTAAGTTTTCTTGATTTTTGCGTATGAAAGAAATAAATTGAACTTTTAAAACTTTATTTGTACAAAAGTATGAAAAAAATTAAATTTATAATTTCTTTCCCAAACACACCCTAATTAATACAAAAATGATGACAATTTTTGTTTTAAATTTATTTATCAATATTTATTTTAATGGTAATAGTAGTGAAGTTCAATAAGTCTAGAGTATTATGAATGTGAATATTGTTTGCCATGGTATAATGACGATATTGTCATCATGGTTTCAAATGATTTGGGGTTATTCAAATATTTTTCAAAACAGATCGGGACAAATCGGGGCAGATTGGGACAGATTCGGATTAGATATCAGATTCAGAACAGATTGGGGCGGAGGCAATGCCATCCCCATGTCCGATCCAATATCCAAATTTTTTTAGAAAACTAAATCCAAATCTGATCCAATCTCCAAAAAAAAATTTAAATTTTACATCCATTCAGATCGAATAACAGATCAGATTCGGACGAGTCAGCCGAGATGCCCATCCCTAGATTGGAAGATTTTTTTTTTTTTTTTGGGTAATTAGATTGGAAGATAAGATTGAAACGTTAAACATTTAATTGCTGGAAACCTATGAATGTAATACTTGACACGTTAAAACGTTTACATTTAAACTTATAAATAAAACACTTGAAAGTATCTATGGAACTATACATGCTGAAATATTTTACCTAGTTTAAAATGATTTTTATTTTTATTAACAATGGTAGTTTATTGATTCTAAAGACGAAATAAGAAAGAAATACTAATAATTTTGCAAACATGACTGTATTATTGTCTAAATAATAAAAAGTCATTTACCTTATAATTATATTTTATCCACTACGAACCAATTTTCAAGCTCTGAATCGACCTTATTTTTATCGATTTTAAAATTTTAAAACCAGAATTGAATTAATTATCTTAGAGTCTGAACCAACCCAATCAAAATTGTGTTCATACAATATAAAGCTTTCTTCCCTGTGTGCGGGTCGAATTCAAAAAGAAAAAGAAAAACCATCTTGAAAACTCAGTCTAAGAGCTAAACCTAAAAATTGGGTTTCCATTTTTAAACTTAGGGTCAATTCAACGTAAGATGATTGAATTAATTTAGTTTTGACACTTTTGGTTATATTGTGCGCTATTTTTTTACCCTTACACTATAGAAAAAAAAAAAAAAAGAATTTGCTCTTTTGTTTATTCAGAATTATTTTACTATTCTTAAACTACCTTAATTACCCATTATTCTTATACCACCTATAATTACCCAGTATTTATTAAAAGCTTAAATCCACTGTTTAATTATTATTTTTGCTTTAAATATTAGTTAAATAACTTAATTGATAGATATAAAATATAATAAAAAAGTTCACACAAGAGTCAGGTAATAACAATAAAAACTAAATGTTAGATTTAGTAATGTATAATCGTATATAATTAGTATCCCTTATTTTATGCCTTTCCTTATTTTATGTTTTTCCTTATATCATAATTAGGATTATTATTCCATTTCTTATTTTGTATATCCAATCATAATTAGGATTACTATCTCCTATTAGGATTAGAATTATTGTCCTCTTATATAAAAGACCTTGTAGTCTTGCATTCTCACACACAGAAATAAATATTAATACATAATTCTTTCCTTCTTCTTTTATTCTTAACATGGTATCAGAGCAGATATTCTATTTTTTTTTCTCTTCTTCGTCGGCCATTATTTTCCGGCGCAATCTTGCGTTGGTATATATCATCAGCAGAGTTAAAGAAACCTTGATTTTTCGCTTCTGTATTACTCTTCTAGTGAATATTCCAACATCTACATACATCATCGGATTCGTCTCTCATCGATGAACCCAACGCCACCAATCAGAACCGGAGATCTGCTTCCACGCGCCCTCACGCGCCACCTGAAAATTGCGCATGACTTCACACGAATTCACGCGCCGCTGGTCTTCACATTCGCCTCGCTGATGTCATCTCGACAAATCACGGTGCGCCGCGCAGACTATTCGTTGGTGTACCTGCCGCACTGGATCGCGCTCACGCCAGCAAACTGCGATCTGCCACGTAGCCCTAACTGCTCCAACGGTCAGACCGGTCCACCCAGACCGGTTCAGTGCTTCTTTTGGGCCGGTTCAACCATTTTTGGCAGATTTTCAACCGGTTCAAACCGGTTCCTTACCTTTTTCGACGTTCGGGACGCACTGGTGATCTCTGTTCTACTCGGATTTATTGTTTATCTTTATTGGGCAATATGAAAGCTTTTTTTGTGGATCGCTCTGACAACATTACGTCCCTCTCTGTCATTCTGGATAGGACTAATTATGTTTTGTGGGCACAAGCTCTCTTTGGCTTTATCAAAGGACGTCGTTTATGGCGTATTATCTCTGGCTTTCAGAACAAACCCATCCAGAAAGACGATGAGGATCAGTCTGCTTTTGAGGATCATCTTGATGATTAGGAAAGCAAGAATTATCAAATTATCACCTGGTTTCGTGCCACTACTATTCCTTCCATCAGTCTTCAATTTGGCCGATTCCAGGACGATGATCAGTATCCCTCTAAGGCTATTTGGGATTTCTTAAAGGATCGCTATCAGACCACTGGTCATGCTCACCAGTATCAATTACTTCAGACTCTTCATTGTATGCGTCAAGAGCCTGGGCAATCCATCAATTATTTTCTCTCTCAAATGTCTTCTGTTTGGGATCAACTTGCTTTATGTGAACCTACCTGGAAACACTCTGAGGATGCTCAATTGTACACTATCCACCGCAATCATCAGCGACTTTTGCTATTTCTTATGGCTCTCCATGACACTTTTGAGTCGGTTCGTGCCTCATTGCTCCATCGCATGCCTCTACTCACTCTTGAACAAACTATTTCAGAACTCTTGTCCGAAGAAACTCGTCTGGGTCTCAAAACTAAGGCGTTGGATTTAGTTCTTGCTATACCACCATCTCCAGTTCCAGATGCCGCTCTTGCCATGTCTCACGCTCGATCTTCTGGCCCATTGACTCCTCACTCCTGCATCTACTGTCTAAAAAGGGGTCTACCACACAATCATTCATTTGAACATTGTCCAGTTCGTGAGTGTTTGACTTGCCACAAAACAGCTCTTGGTCATTTTCAGCGTGACAGTCCCAAGGTTTCCTCCTCTGGAGCTTATTCCAAAAAGAGATCCTCTAAGTCCTCCGTTAAATCTCATGGTTCTCATACCACTGCTGCTGTTACTTCAGACGGGTCCTCCTCTTCTGGCCCATCATTTTCTATGACTGATGTGGAGTCTATCATTCAGCAAATACTTGCCAAAACTGATACATCTCCTTCTACTACCCTCTCCGTCATGCCAAGCACTTCCTCTTGGTATTTTAACTCAAGATGTTGCAATCATATGACTTCTGATTCTACAATTTTTTCGTCTATTGCTTCATCATCCTCTATTCCCACTATTCATACTGCTGATGGTACTCATATGTCTGTTACCCACACTGGTCATATTTCTACTTCATCTATTTCTCTTTTTAATGTTTACCACATTCCTACCCTTGCTTTAAATCTTGTGTCTATTGGTCAATTATGTGAACTTGGTCTGATCGTTACTTTTTCTGCTTCTGGTTGTTTGGTGCAGGACCCACAGACGAAACAGGTTCTTGGGATAGGCCGTAAGCATGGACGTCTGTTTAAGATTGTTCACCTCCAACTTCCACCATCCTCTACTACTTCCGCTGCTGCTTTCACTTCCACAGCTTCTATTTTTAATCTTTGGCATTGTCATTTGGGTCATGTGTCTTTTAGTCATTTGAAAACTTTAGTTTCTAGTGGTCAATTGGGTCATGTGGTTTCTGAGAAAGTTGATTGTTTATCATGTCAAACTGCTAAACAACCCGCTTTACCTTTTAATAAAAGTAATTCTGTTTCTCTTGCACCATTTGATCTCGTTCACTTGGATATCTGGGGACCTTCACCCACTCCCACTATGGGGGGCTCTCATTATTTTGTTATTTTTGTGGATGATTGTACTCACTATACTTGGTTGTATCTTTTAACTAAACGTTCTAAACTTAAACAGATATACTCTGATTTCTCAGCAATGGTGAAAACTTAATTTTCTCGTACAATCAAGGTTTTTCAAACTGATAATGCTATGGAATATCTTGACTCTGAGGTTTTATCTTTTCTACGCTCTCAGGGGACACAGTCTCATCTTTCTTGTCCTGGTACTTCTCAGCAGAATGGTTGGGCAGAACGCAAACATCGTCATCTTCTTGACACGATCCATGCCCTTCTTATTTCTTCCTCCTGTCCAGAAAAGTTTTGGGGGGGAAGCTGCTCTTACTGCTGCCTACACCATTAATCATGTTCCCACTTCTGTCCTTGGTAATTCTACCCCTTTTGAACGCTTGTATGGCTCCCCTCCTGATTATTCTCATCTTAGAGTATTTGGGTCTGCTTGTTTTGTTCTCCTTCAACCCCATGAAAAAACTAAACTTGAACCACGCTCTCGTCTTTGTTGTTTCTTGGGTTATGGTATTGAACATAAGGGGTATCGGTGTTGGGATCCTATTTCTCGACGTCTTCGTGTCTCTCGACATGTTGTCTTTTGGGAACACAAGATGTTTTCTACTCTTTCTCCATTTCATCTTTCTACATCTTCCTATAATCTTCTCTTTACTGATATTTCCAAAAATTTACATTCTGACATATTTGATGCAGATAGTCCACAGGTCTCTCAGACACCACTGCTTACGGTTCATCCTAAGACACCTGGGTCTTCTACTAGACCTGTGACCACTCCTGATGAGTCTTCTCTTCCATCCCTTGTTGACGAATCTCCTCCTTCAGAACGTCCTAAACGAGTAACACAACCTTCTATTCATCTTCGTGATTATATTGTTGGTTCTGCTGCCTTTTCTACTCACGAACCTTCTTCCTACCGTGAGGCTTGTACTAACCTTTTATGGCAGCAAGCTATGGATGATGAGTTACAGGCTCTTAAGAAAACTCATACTTGGGATGTGGTTCCCCTTACTCCTGGGAAGACTGCTATCAGTTGCAAATGGATCTATAAAATCAAAACCCATTCAGATGGTTCTATTGAGCGACACAAAGCTCATCTTGTTGCTCAAGGTTTTACTCAGGAGTATGGTATTGACTATGAAGAAAATTTTGCTCCTGTTGCTAGGCTTACTTCCGTTCGTAGTTTACTTGCTATTTCTGCTGCTCGTAACTGGGATCTTTATCAGATGGATGTTAAGAATGCCTTTCTAAATGGTGATCTTACTAAGGAAGTCTATATGCAACCTCCTCTGGGCTCCTCTATTCCGTCTTCTCATGTTTGCAAGCTTCATTGAGCACTATATGGGCTGAAACAGGCTCCTCGTGCCTGGTTTGCGAAGTTTAGCTCTATTATTCGTGAGCTTGGATTTATCCCCAGTTCATATGACTCTGCTTTGTTTATCCGCACCACTACAACTGGATCTGTTCTTTTTCTTCTCCTTTATGTGGACGATATGATTATTACTGGGGATGACAGTGTTGGCATTTCTTATCTCAAACAATTTCTTAGTCGACAGTTTGAGATGAAGGATTTGGGGTTTCTCAATTACTTTCTGGGCTTGGAGATCTCCCGAGATTCTTTTGGTTACTTTCTCTCTCAAGCTAAGTATGCTTCTGATCTCTTGACACGGGCTGGTATTTCTAACTGCAAGACTGCTCCTACTCCGATTAATCCACAGCTCCGTCTTACCCCTCTTGATGGTGCACCATTATCTGATGCGACTTTGTATCGTCAACTTGTTGGTAGCCTTGTTTATCTTACTGTCACTCGCCTTGACATTGCTTATGCTGTTCACATTGTTAGTCAATTTATGGCTGCTCCACGTTCTCATCATTTTACTGTTTTGCTGCGCATTCTCCGATATATCAAAGGCACTATGTTTCATGGTCTTCATTACTCAGCCCAGTCCTCACTTGAGTTACATGCTTTTTCTGATGCCGACTGGGCAGGTGATCCTACTGATCGTCGTTTTACGACAGGGTTTTGTTTCTTTCTAGGGACTTCTCTCATAGGCTAGCGTAGCATGAAACAAACTCTCACTGCCCGTTCTAGTACTGAAGCTAAGTACTGTGCTCTCGCCGATACCACTCAAGAGCTCCTTTGGCTTAGATGGCTTCTTACTGATATGGATGTCACTTATTCTACAGGCACTAAATTATATTGTGACAATCAAAGTGCTATTCAGATTGCTCATAATGATGTTTTTCATGATCACACTAAACACATTGAAATAGATTGTCACTTTATTCGTCAACATATCAGAAGTGGCATTGTTCGTCTCATTTCTGTATCCTCAGCAAATCAAACTGCCGATTTTTTCACGAAGGCTCATCCTCTTGGTCGTTTCTTCAAGTTAATCTCCAAACTCAACCTGCTTCCTGTGTTGCCACCTTGAATTTGAGGGGGGTGTTAGATTTAGTAATGAATAATCGTATATAATTAGTATCCCTTATTTATGTCTTTTCTTATTTTATGTCTTTTCTTATTTTATGTCTTTCCTTATATCATAATTAGGATTATTATTCCATTCCTTAATTATTTTGTATATCCAATCATAATTAGAATTACTATCTCCTATCAGGATTAAGATTATTGTCCTCTTATATAAAGGATCTTGTAGTCTTGTATTCTCACACAGAAAAATAAATATTAATACATAATTCTTTCCTTCTTCTTTTATTCTTAACACTAAAATAGTCACTTTTGGATACAATTCCACGAACACAAACCAAACAAAATAAACTTAGCCCACCCTCGGATTCTTAGTTCAAATCATTGCCCAAAAAAAATTGAAATATACACGCACACACACATATATATATTAATTAGAAATAAATAATATTAAAAATTCCTAAATTATCAAAACGCTTCAATTTAAATCACTCAAATCCGAGCAAGAGGACCAACCACCTAGTTAACTTCCTGAGGGTTGGGAGTTTCGCTAGCTGGTAACCCGACTCGAATTTGATCCCAACATCCGATTATGCCCGAATATTACTTGTATCTTTCCTTTCAAAAATAATGCCTAAAAACTCTTGGTGAAATCTATATTTAAATAAATGAATTTTAAATTAAACTTCACAAATATATATATATATATATATATATATATATATATTTAAGTCTTTCATTTCAAGGAATGTGAATGCTGTATAATATGCATTTTGAAGTACCAAATTTAACTGAAAATCTCTAAACTAAACATCTTTATTTTTTTTTAATTTTTATCAATTTTCTCCAACTTTTTGAACAATACAGTACTTAACAATTCAAAATTTACATACTTTTTATTTTTTATTTTCTTTTTTTCCCCCAAAATTTGGCACTCCACAAGCACATAAACGGATTAAAAACTAAACTTCACAAACATACAAGGAATGTGACTATTTTAGGTAAATTTGAAAACTATTTCTTCCGATTCGTTAAACCTCTTCGAAAAAAGGAAAAAAGAAGAAAGAAAAAAAAAAACCTCTTAAATAGTTAATAACACGGTTTTCAAATAACTATGTAATACTAGTGTAGACCCGTGCGATGCACGGAATTGTATAACAATTTTATAGATAAAATATAATTTTTAAATATATTACAAAATATTTTTAAAAATTACATAATTTCATAAAATAGTTAGAGTTATTTTTTTGACCAAATCTCGATCCAATCTGGTCCAATCCTAAAAAATAAAATTTGCTCTAGAATATATATATTAAATCATAAATTTACCTAATTGACCTGATCTCTTTTTTGTTTTAAACTATTTGTTAGTTTTAATATACATTTTTATGTTTTTTTAATTCTTCACTCATTTTGCAGAATTAGAAATACTATTAGTCTTAATTATATTAATCAGTTAAAAATTATCGATATGACCAATTTAAATTTAAAATTAGAAATTTTTTTGAAAATTTTTAAAAAATAAATTATTCACAGGCTTAAATAATATTTCAAATTTTATTTAATTTTTTTAAATTTAAGTTATAACAAATTTCAAATTTTGGTGTTTAAACAAATTATTTTTAATTTTTATTTGTGTTTTTAATTTAATTATTAATGTATTTGAAATATATAAATTTTACAACTATATTAAATTTATAAGCAAGTGGGTTACCTTTTAGAACTCATAAGTTCATTCATATGAAATTTATAAGCAAATGGATTTTTTTTCATAACCGAACCAAGTAAGTCTCTTTTCGAAACTCATGAAGTCTTTTACATATATTAAATTATATACCACAATTCTAGTACTTTTATTAAAAGAAAAAAGTGAAATTATAGTATTTTGGCATTGTGGAATAAATAAATAAAGGTTTTGTAAATGAGAAAAGAGAAGAGAAGAAGAGAATGAATGAATTCAAAAAATAATTGAAAAATCTGTAAAAAAAAAAAAAAAAAAAAAAAAAAAAAAAAAAAAAAAAAAAAAAAAAAAAAAAACGAATGGCATATCCATGTAGAATAAAAGTTAAGGAAATGAAGAAAGAAAAATGTACATAATATAGATTTATAAAAACAACTCAAATATTAAGTATTATTATTCGGTTAAAAATTGTGGCATGACCAATTTTAATTTAAAATTAAAAATTTTTCTAAACAAAAAAATTATTCCCAAGCTTAAATAATATTTCAACATTTTTTGTGTTTTTAAATTTTAACATGTTTTTGTGTTTTTAAATTTAAGATATAAAAAGAGTTATCATTATAACAAAAGTTATTTTTTTTAATTTGATTAATATTTAATAATTTTTAACTCAAATTAATTATTTAGTAAATTTTACAATTAAAATGAACCAATAAGTAAGTTTTATTTAAGAAACCCATGGAAGTAGATTCCTTTTCGAAACCCAAGAAAGTGGGTTTCTTTTTTGAACCCATGAGTTCTTTTGCATTTATTAAAATCACATGCCACAACTCTAGTGCTTTTATAGGCAAAAGAAAAAGTAAAATTGTAATATTTTGACAATGTGGGACAAAGAAATAATAGTTTTGTTAATGAGACAAGAGAAAAAAGAAGAGGGAATGAAAGAAATTAAAAAATAATTCAAAAATCTATTAAAAAAAAGAAAAAGTACAATAATGATCAAAGAGGTATGTCACCTAAAATTAGAGTGAATGAAAAGATGAGAGAGAAAATACATTGTTTTAGTATTATAGTATAGATTACATGGCTGTTGCAAATGCACATTCACTGTTTCAAATTCATATCCACTATTTCATTAGTGTGGCATCCTTCCATTTCAAACGCCATAATTGCTGTGCCTACTTTTACTTCTTTGCAATGCCCATTGATTATTACAAACACAGGGAAATATTTGAAAATAAAACAAAAAGTAAATAATACTCACAAACACACCTTACTTAATTTTATTTTATTTACCTGTTTAAGAAATTGGCATAATAAATTGAAATTAGGGGAACTATCTAGAAAAAATTTTCTCTTGCCAGGGGAAAAAGTGGTTGATTAAATTTACCACTCTATTTATTTCAACGTAAAATATTTTTGAAAAAAAAATTAATTTACTCATATTTTGAGGTAATATATATTTTTAAAATATGAGACATTATCTTCTGAAAAAATATTTTACATTGAGACAAACGAAGCGTAAACTAAATAATAACAATCACAAAACCCTTGATTGGCTAAGAGTTGTACAATTAATAATAAATAAGCCACAAAACTTCAATCTCTATTTGGGGCCTTTGGACATCAAGAGGAGGATACTTCAAATGGCAAAAAATTTCCCAGGAAAAACAAAGGGCTCGTAAAAGTTGCCCTTTGTACACAGTTAACAATCACGAGACAGATTGTGAAGCCTCAAAGCAAATTCCAATTATCTTTCAGAAAAACATATGACATTTAAGGCGCTGTAATTTAAGCAAATCATGCACAAGAAGTTACGGTTCAAGTTTTAGTAATTCAAGCTTCCACTCTAGCGAAATCGGAATTATGACACTTTGCATAAGCAAATAAAAAAAAACACAAACAAATCAAAATGAAAAAAAAAAAAATTTCATTCAATATATATATATATATATATATATGAGGAGCAATGTGGATAAATTAGTGTTGAGATCTTAGCAGCCAATCAAGGATGGAGCCAGGGGCCATTGGTCTTCTAAAATTGAGGAACACTTGTCGCCTTAGCTATCTCACCAAAAGATGCAATCCCAATCCCAAAAAATAAATAAATAGATATACAAAGCAACCGTTTATCCTCATGAAGAGAACCACCCCAAATTCCAATAGATATAAAATCTGATGATTCAGTTAACTGGAATCCTTTAAGAGTCCAATCCAAGTCCAAAATATTGTCTAATATACCAGTGTGGTACCTGTCAAAAATTCTCCAATACTTGAGTTAGTAAGGAAATTAAGAAAGTATTTTGACAGAATTTTAGTAAAGTAAAGAGCGTACGTACCATGAACTTGAGAGGATTGTGTATATATAAAAGTGTAAGACTTGCAAGGACATAATGCATGTGAGCCTCATACAATTATGCTTTTCTTCCAATCATATTATGTCACGTGTATTGTAAATCCTAAGATCGATTTCTGTAATTGGTTATTAAAACCGTTATGTAGCAAGCAGCACTTTGACACACGAGAATCACAAAATATGTCAAAATACAGTTATACATGTGATTGTAACATAAGCAATCTTGCCTTTAGTACATTGATTGGTACGTCGACCAAGGTCCCCACCGTTCGGTTGGATCAGGTTTAGATCGCGATCGCTTGGGCAACCTTACTTGGTTAGGTGTACCCTATCAGATGCCCCTGATTCCTTTAGTCACCGAAAAGGATCGAGAGAAATCCAATAATTACCCAATCATTCACTCGATTCTCAGTTGGGCACAAGCCATCAGATGCCCTCGGTTCGATCAATCGGATGAGAGTGCCAAGGGAATCTGATGGTTACACTATCTTGGGAATATGTGTGCATTTATTACTTATCTGACACAGCACACGCGATTGTATGGCAAAAAGACATAGTCGTTTTGCCACGTGTTGCTTGCTTACTGGCTGCAACATTAAGGCTGCAACTGAGTTTTGTTTACTGTTGGATGGATTTTTCCTGCCTAAATCACCACTGTCAATTTCAAATGAGGACAACTGAAGGGTTTTACCTTTTCACCTAGAAATAGAGAAAACAGAGACCATTTTGCTTTTTTCTGTTACTGCTACTTCAATTGTGCTCAAGTCCATTTGCTCAACTCGTGCTTTCTTGTATAGCCGGTAAAGATTTTTCTTTATTTTCTTAAGTTTTCCTCTTGTTTTTTTATTTCTTTTTTCGTATATTTTGGCAACTGCATCAACGTGCGTATTTCCTTAAAAATAATCGTAGACTCTCAAATCCTTTAGGTTTTGTAAGAAACCCTAAGTTTATCAAATCAGTAGTAAGGGGCTTAATTTTTGTGTCGTATTCCTATCGTGTGTCCCAGCTTTCCTTGTCTTTTGCAATGGCCAATCCAGATAGAGTCCATATCTCTAGCGGTGAAGAGTTTGATGACGACGGACTCGTTTTTCGTCGAGCCAGGGCTCCCAATGCCCCCAGTACCAGCGATTGTCGAGTGGACGAATCTGGACGAATTGTTGAGCATTTGAACTCGACATGGGAGAGAAACGCTGTCGCATCGCTGTGACTAGTGACGGTGATGCCCTTTTTAAGGCAAAGGGCATCAAGTCTACTATCACTAGTAGGAGGATATCAAAAATAATTTCTAAATTCCAATTTCCCTCAGATCTTACCTACCAAGTCCCGGAGGAGAATGATTCGGCGTGCACGTTGAGGTACGGAGAGTTCGCTGTGTATGAAGCAGCGTTACTCAGTGGCCTTAGGTTCCTACTACCAAAATTTGTTCGGTAGGTGCTCGCTTATCTCGGTCTATCCATGGGCCAGATCGCACCGAATTGTTAGAGAATATTGATCGGGTGCACAATATTCCAGGTGGTCGCCACGGGACACGACCTTACTCCAAGCGAGTTCCTCCATTTTTACAAGATAACTGAGAGAGGGTTGAGTAGATGGTATTTTTATGCTAGAAAACTAGAGTTCAACTTCATTACCGACCTGTCCACCTCCAACAAAGGATGGAAGTAGAAGTACTTCTTCGTCTGAGGGTCCATTTGAGAATTTCAAATATGGGAGACTGACCAAGAAAAGAACATTCGGGTCCCTCAGGTCTAAGGTTAGCCAACTTTAAAGGGTACATTTAGGCTTCTTGTTCGAGTTTTTGTCAACTTCCCTTAGATTATAGGGTCTAACATCCTTTCCTTGTTAATTCTGTCCACCTCAAAAACCACTTGTCCTAACCTCAGAGCAAAAAGATCTTCTTCGTAAAGCAAAGAATAATCAACTCCGAAACATAAAATTCCTCATTATAGTAGAAAACTTGAGTCTTTACCTGCTCGGCCCTGAGCCTACAACTGAAGCTTTGGCTGCCGAACATGAGCGGAGTGATAATTTTGAAAAAAGTTTGGTACTTCAATTCTTCTAACTTTCTATTTTTGAAAATAGTCTGTGCTCAAAGCGTCCAATCGATTAGAAGATCAGACCAAGCACTAACAACTAGAAATGTCATTGTTTTACATAAGCTTTTTGGATCGGGTGGAGAAGGCCCCCCCAAAAATTACCAAAGGAACCTGTCTATAAAAAGGTGCAAACGATTAAGGCTAAGGCGACTACTCCAAAGGCCACTGCTTCGACTACTCCAAAGGCCACTACTTCGACTGCTCCCCCTACTCAACAATAGAAGGTGATCTCTACCCCCACACCACATGAGGCTACTCACACTCTCCCTTCTCTGTCTAGGGCCATAGGGCCCAAATCATAAAGCGGGCTGTCTTCGCGCCAGCCTCTCCTCATGAGTTGTGAGGCAGCTTGGCAGAAGCTCTTTGGCACAATGGTAGACAAGGACATGTCGTCATTTCGTGGCATGGATAGCACAGAAACGCCCTATGACATGAACCATGATCTATTCAAGGTATGGCCACATTGTTCAATTTTTGTTTTCTTTCTCCTTCTTCTCTTTTTTAAGCTGTTGTTGGTTTTGTTTATCAGACCATGGTTTGGTCCTACGCCATGTTCGCTTAGCTAGTCAATACAGAGAAGGCCTTGCTTGTTGAGAGAAAAGTAAGAGTGCAAACTCTCACTGATCTCGAAGTAGCTAAGGATAATGCTGCAATTGCCCAAGCTGAGAAGGAAGAGGTTCTTAGGCATAAGTGAAAGATAATAGAAGAGAACAAAAGCCTAGGAACTGAGCGAGCTAGCCTTTTCTGTAGTCATTTCAAGGAGCTTGAAACAGAAAAGCTAAGGGAGGTTGCAAAGAAGAGAATTGAGGAGCTGACCGAGGAACTCAAAACTGCGGAGGAAGAACTCCAAACCACAGAGGACATGGCTATAGTCAACTTCAAAAGCATAGATAATTTCTAGGCTCAGATTATGCTTGTGTTTCTCGAAGGTTTTGAGCACTACAAGGAAAAGTTCGCTACTTTCTTTCCTAAACTTGACATTTCAAATATCAAACCTGGTCGCACCGCCACTGAACGGGATGAACAGTAGCTAGATAATAGTTAAGAGGTTGAGACTTCTAAACAAGCCATGGAGACTACCAAAGGGGCCAATGCTCAGACTGAAGACACAAAATGTACTCTAAAAAACATAAATGAAAATGCTGAAGGCAATATTTAGAAGGAAACTTGAGTGCTTCTCATTTTTCTTCTTCTTTTTCTTTTTTTTTCAATGAAATGTAATTCCAAGGTGTCATATTTTGCTATGTAATGAAACCTTTTTCAATACAATTTGATGTTTCTGTGATCGCCAATTCATATGCTCTTCTCTTATTTGTGTCAATGATTACTTTCACTCGCTTATTCTTTTCTTTTCTTTTCTTTTGTTTTTGTTTTTTTTTTTTTTTTATGATGTTCCCTGATAATGAATTTACATTTGCATATTACACCATCACGTCAAGCAACACTCATTCTATTATTGGCTTTATCATTCTTCTTTATGCTGCTCGGCCGTGTAAGCCGATCAGGATCTTTGCTCTGCTCAGTCACGTGAACCAAGTAGGAATCCTTGCTATTTTTAGGTGCTAGCCTCGTGAACCATCTTCACACTCCTCAGCCACGTGAGCCAAGTAGAATCTTTGCTCTACTTAGTCGCGTGAACTGAGCAAGAATTCTTACCATTCTTCGGCATTGGCCTTCTGAGCCATCTTCATGTTTGTAAGCCCCATGAGTTGAGTAGGTTCTTTGCTTTGCTCACTCATATGAACCGAGCAGGAATTCTTGCCTTTTTTGGTGCTGCCCTTGTGAGCCATCTTCACACTGCTCAGCCTCATGAGTCGAGTAGGATCTTTGCTCTGCTCAATCACGTGAACTGAGCAGGAATTCTTGTCATTTTTGGCATTGGCCTCATGAGCCGTCTTTGTGCTGCTTGGCTTCGTGAATTGAGCAGGTTCTTTACTCTGCTCGGTCACATGAACTGAGCAGGAAGTTTTTGTAGTTGAATCATTTATTGCGGTGATCATTCACCATAGTAGAATTAGTCTCAAAAAACTTGCGCCAAATGCCTTTTATTGATAATCAAATACAATTACAAAAGAAATAACTCCTCATACATAATATTTTTGTAGGTGCTCGACATGCCATGGGTGAGGTAGCTCCTTACCCCCTAGTGCCTTGAGCCTATAAGTTCCTTTTCGAGTAGATCCCAACACCTCATATGGACCTTCCCAATTTAGCCTAAGCTTTCCTTCATGTGGATTCTCGTAGACTAGTTCACTTTTTTTAGCACTAATTCTCCACTTTGAAATTCTTTGGGTTGAGCTCTTGAATTATGATACTACCGCGTCTGTTTGTTGATAGAAGGCCATTCTGATTGTAGCTTGTAAGTGTTTCCCTTCTAGTAGATCAACCACTTTATTCACCATCTCATCATTCTGCTCCAGATTGAAATTTTGTGTTCTTGGGTTGGGAAGTCCAATCTCGACAAGAATTAGAGCCTCCGTTCCATACGTGAAAGAAAAATAAGTTTGACCCATTGCCACCCATTCAGTCGTATTATAGGCTTATAGAATGTTGGGGAGCTCATCTACCTAGAGACTTTTTGTTTTGTCCAACATCGTCTTGATAATTTTGAGGAGAGACCTGTTAGTGACTTCAACCTGTCTATTAACTTTAGGGTGCTTGGGTGATGAATGGTGATGGCTGATGCCCCAATCTTCGTATAATCTATTGAACTGCCTTCCATCAAACTGTTCCCACTGTCTGTAATCACCACACTGGAGATGCCAAACCAGTAGATGATGTTTTGTTACAAAAACTTCCTTATGTTTTGTTCGGTAATGGTTAGTAAGACTTCTACTTCAGCCTACTTGGTAAAATAGTCGGTAATGGTCAATTTGTTAGAAAGGTATAAAGGATAGGCTTTTCAAAAATTGTCAAATTTTACCACTGCAGCACGGGATTGGACTCACTATTGAAACTTTTTGAAAGATAAAGACATTGAAGTCTTTTCAAATGGAATTGGACTCACTATTGAAGAGTGTTTAGCTTTCCACCATATGAGTTATCTTCTATATGTATGAATTATAGGGTTTTTATATCTTCATAGTTATTTGGGAATTAGTTTTGATATATTGATTTTGACTTCAAAGTTTTGAGTTCGGATTCATCAAAGTGATTTTTGGCTTGCTTATTTGCATATTTCTAAGGTATATATATCTTCCATATGTTTATTATACATTATATGTTTGAGTTGATTTTGATGACCTTGTAGTAATTTAATTAAGGAAAAATGTTGATTTTTATCTAACATGTCAGGTTTTAATTCTGTTAAATGAATTTTGAATTTTTTTACTAATGCTTCTATATTCTTGTTGTTGCGAATTAGGGTAAAGTGCAAAAATCATCCCTACAGTTTACCCTGGGTATCACTTTAGTCCCACACGTTTCAATTGCAACAGTTAAATCCCTACACTTTCGGTCAAGTATCAATTTGGTCATTCCGTTAATTAACTGTTAGAAACAACCATTAAACTGAGGATAAAATAGTAATTTTATTTATAATTTACCTTCAGTGTCACTTTATTCCCTCACGTTTTCAATTCTAACAATCGACTCTCTACACTTTCGGTTTATATTTGAAATATATTTTATTAAATTATTTTTAATAAATAATATAATCTGAAATATATTTTATTAAATTATATAACATATTTTAATTTGAAATATATCTTATTAAATTATTTTTGATCAATAATATATTTAATTATATTTCATATATTCTATTTTTATTGACTTAAATTATTTATCAAAAATAATATGATTAAATTAATAATATAATTCAAATAATATTTAATTTAGTTTAATTAATATGAAATATATTTTTTTAAATTTAGTTAATTTTCTTAAAAATTAATAAAATTAAAAATTTTATTAAAGGCTGATTCGATGATTTCACTAATAGTTGTTATAATGATTTAATAAAATTTTTAAATTTTTTAGTGAAGCCATCAAATCACCTTTTAATGAGACCATCAAATCACCCTTTGATAAAACCATCAACTATTAGTGAAACCATCAAATCACCTTTTAATAAAATTTTTAATTTATTAGTTTTTAACAAAATTAACCGAATTTAATAAAATATATGTCATATTAATAAAAGTAAATTAAATATTTTAATTATATTATTGATTTAATCATATTATTTATGAAAAATAATTTAAGTCAATAAAAATAGAATATATTAAATGTAATTTAAATATATTATTGATTAAAAATAATTTAATAAGATATATTTCAAATTAAATGTGTTTATAATTTAATAAAATATATTTCAGGTTATATTATTTATTAAAAATAATTTAATAAAATATATTTCAATTATAAACCGAAAGTGTAGGGAGTCAATTGTTACAATTGAAAACGTGAGGGAGTAAAATGACATTGAGGATAAACTATACATGAAATTACTATTTTATCCTCATTTTAACGGTTATTTCTAACGGTCAATTAACGGAATGACCAAATTGATACTTGATCGAAAGTATATGGATTTGACTGTTGCAATTGAAACGTGTGGGAATAAAGTGATACCGAGGGTAAACTGTATGAGTGATTTTTTTACTTTACCTTGCAAATTATTTATTTCTTACGTTTTAGATTTTTATTTAACCTTTAATTTGATAATTATAGTTTTTTGAAATTAGGAAAACTTTTGGATGGTCCCTTTGCACATAGATTAAAAGCTCATTATATATATATATATATATTTCATTTTGACGGTCTTTGAATATATATATTCATTCTCTATGTGATATAAATTTATTATTCAATAAAAGTATATATGCATATATGTTTTGTTTTTTTATTCAAATATATGGCAGTGCCTTTTTCAATTCTCTTCACCTTGCCAACTCCACTGAAGAAAGATGTTTAATAGTTTGATTTTGGGTTATGTTGTTGGTTTTTCTTATAGCACGCCTTATAACTATGATTTATATTAGATTTTCTAACCATTCATTAGTTTTTGTTTTGGTAGTAATTAAATATTAATTTAATTATTTAATTTAATTAAACTAATATGAAATATATTTTATTCAATCATTTTTAATAAAGAATATAATTAAATTATATTTTATATTTATTGAATCATATTATTTTTAATAAATAATATAATTAAAATAGTATAATTTAATTTAATTTAATTATTTAAATTAATAATTAATTAAATTACTACAAAATATATTAAATTAAATTAATTTATAAAAAAAAACTAATAATAGCAATGGCTTGTGGTGCCCTTTAATAATAGCAATATCATAGCATAACTATTATTTCAAATAAAATGCAAATACTTCCAGTGGAATTAAGGTTTTTTGGCACTGATTTGTGTTGTCATTGTGTCACCTAGAAAAGTCCCTAGTTATATATCCCCTTACAATGCTGACAAAATTTGGTTAAATTTTTAAGTGATTAAATTTTTTACTTCAGTTTTGGTTAAAAGAACTCGTCAGTTAAAAATAATTTCATTGTTTATTCATAGGAGTTGTGGCTCAGAAACATGTTTCACTCATTTATTTTTGGGAAAGAAATATTATCAATGTGGGAGAGGATATATGTTATAACATACGGTAGAGACGTGTTATTAAGATCAGTTGAAATTACATATGCTTGATGTTGTTGGCAAAGTTGTATGATATTACTGATGTTGATCTGATTCAATTGGAGATGAAAGTCACCTGTGGGTGCCCTATTTTTGGGAGTAATGGTCAAATCGTACATAGGCCTCTAGTTTTATTGGACAATGGTGGGTGAAAATGATGTTCGATGTCTTGGATCTTCTAAATTGGAATCACGTTGACTTATTCTTAGATTTTAAGCCTAGATAGATACCACTGATGGCTAGAGATGTTGTTAGCCCATCATCTCATTTGCCAAATCAACTTCTAATGGACACTTTTGTTATTGTCATACCATCGACATCGGACGATCCTTGGACACACTATGAATACATTAATCCATCAATTTTCAATTGATAAGGAGAACACTTGGTTAGGCTAATAGAGTTTTAACCTTGTTCGTGAGTACGTTCAGCATTAGGGCGAGTATTGGGATTCTGTAAGTGACTATTGAGACCACTTTAGCGGCGGAAGAGGTACCTTGGCAAAAAGTAAGGCAAAAACAAAGGAGTCAGATAGAATGGAAGTGTAGTGTTTGAAGCTTCCAATGCCATAACTTCGTATCAACCCAACGATCGACGGATGCACCAACCCATTTCTGATATGTTTATAGTAGTTATAGTAGATGATTGCATATCCGACAAGGCTTCTTCTGTTCGACGTCAAATATGGAACCCAGAATGTCAAGATCTATGTGTTGGGCACGCGTTCTCTGCCATGCTTGAGAGCTATAAGAGTGTAGGGATCAGATGCAGCTGATGTGAGATGAGCAGATGAAGTGGTGCCCCTACCCTCAGTTTGTGTTAGACTGTCTACCGACTTACTGTCGAGAAGGGTCTGACATTTAGTGTAACGATGTGGGCCTGCTATGATATGATATCGTGGAGCTATATTTTCCCGAACGTGTCATGTGACAATTTGGCCTACGTTAGGGGATGCTAGAGTTGTGCGACACTGATAGACAATTGCATGTGAATGACAGAAGGGGTTAACCTAACTTCGACTTAGGCCTATACCGCACACCATACCTAACCATGTGGACAGAGAAGATGCAACATATGGTTAGGGGTAAGGCTTTTGTTGGGCGCAAAAGATTTGATAACCTGTACATGTAATGGTACCGTTCAGTCTCGATTAGTCATTGGACCACCCACAATTATGCTAGTAATAGGAACCCAGTAGTTAGTACAGACAAAGCTATTTTAGTAAACTAACAATCATCTTTTGGTTTATAGTATATTTTACTTCTTAATAAGGAATTTTATTTTAATTATATTTTTTTACATGTAGGTCGGCGCAGCGGTATGCACGCACCAACTGGCCAATAAGGCATCTCGAGCTGTTGATCTTTAGATTGCACTATGATTCATTCATGAGATAAAACAACTCAGTGGTATAGTAGTCAAGGCCTTGGACCATGAGGACTGACTGCGGGCACACTGAGACATCCTTAATATGGGATAAGTTAAGATAATGCAGGTCCAGTGGTCAAGGATTTAGGCCATATAGAGCAACCACGAGCACCATTGAGATATCCCCAATCTGGGGTAGGTCAAGATGATGCGGGTCCAACTTATACTATGTCGGTTCAGGGTGCTAGGCAGCCTCGTCGGGGTAGAGGACTGATAATTGGCACTAGCGCCAGGCCAGATAGTCCCCCAAGGTCGATTAGTTTAATCCCACGGCTAAATAGCCCACTATCGAGCAATGACATTTGATTACTAGATGACACAGGTGATCATGCCCGAGGACCAAAGTCCCCAATATTGAATCAAGTGACTATGGAGTTGGGGACCCCTGCACCAGCCAGGCACACTTTAGAGCCAGTAAAGTATAGTTCAGCTCCAATCGAGCACCATTTAGAGATAGCCAAGCATGCTTCTCTTTCCTCTGACACTGTGTATAATGTATGGGCCGACAAATTTCATATCGAGCTTGTGTTGACGTCAAAGGCTTTTGAGAGCCCTTCTCGCCTCTCCCAATGTACTACATGGCATTGCATCGACTTATACCTTTATACCACTTGCGCCCATCAGACATTATAGGTGTAAGCCAGTGCAGATGTCATGTACCGTACCATTGTCACGTATCGTGCCATTACCAGACTCGAAGACCGATACAGAGATTGCTATGGAGCTATATGTAAAGTCACATGAGGCAGATTAGGCTCAAGATGAGAGCTTATAGATGTACAGGCAAGCATTGCGCCCGACTCACAGCCAGGTGCACTTATTTTTGATCTACTGCCACCTATGCAGTCACAACCTCGTTTGCCACGACCACAGCATGAGCTTAAGAGACTGCAGTGTGGCACTAAGTTGTATATGTGAGTAGGTGTATAGTTGATGAGTACAGGATTTATTGAATTATTATGAGGGTTTTTGGTTGGAAAAAAAGTTAGCTAAAAAGTACAGTATAGCATAAACATTTGATATAAAAATGATATGTGATGAAATTTGATTGGAAGAAAGTATAAAAAATTGATAAAAGTTGGTGGGTTTTAGTCAGTTTTGACCAACCAAGCACTCCATATAATTTTTTTTAATGTAACTACTTTTCATCTTACGTTAATTACTTTCATGCAAGTGGCCTAACTTCAATTAACCTCTCTACATTTGGATGCCGGTGCCGGTGGACACATTTATTTTTGACATATTAACTCATAGATTATATAAATATTTATGGAGGCAATTAGATTTTTAACTTTTTTCCCTTCTTACCTTAGTTGCAAAGGTCGTTATATTTTATTTCAATTAGATTTTTATGTTTTTCTTTCTTACTTTAGTTAGAAAGGTTGTTATATTTTATTTCAATTAGATCTTTATTTGTTTCCTTCCTACTTTAATTGCAAAATTATTATTTTTTATTTCAATTAGACTTTTATTTTTTCCCTTCTTACATTAGTTGCAAAAGTTATTAGATTTGAATATATATGGTTTATTGTGTTCAGTGGAAGTGTATATGATTTTTTTGTTATTAGGAGGTTGCAGGTTGCCTTTTTATAGCAAACAAATTCAATACAGGTTGTTTGTCACTTATCATTTGCAGGTTGTTTATTTGACATTTGCAGGTTATTTTATTTGGGCTGTAGTGTTGGTTGTTTAATGCTATGTTATTAGTTGCTTTTGTACAAACTGGGGGTGCTTAAGGAAAAAGTTGCTGAAGGTTTGGGTATTGAGCTAAATTTGTTTGCACATTAAACGAGTTTGGAAAGAACTATCGACTGTGTAAGCAATTTTAAAATTTAAATTCATGTGGCTTCAACTCGTTTACCTAGTAAATATTTTCAGTTAAATTCATCTTCACTGTAAATGAGTTTCAGTTTGTGAAGTTTTTAATTAAAAACATTTCCGTTGTAAATTATTTTGGCCTTAATTTAGTAAAAAAGTTCAAAACCGCCTTAATTTAGTAAAAAAGTTCAAAACCACCTAAGCTTGTGTAAATTAAAATCCAGTAGCCTACTGGGGTCAAAAACTTCTTCTCTCATCTCTCTCTCTCTCTCTCTTTCTTTCTATATCTATATCTATACGATAATATTAAAAGAGTGTAGTTTCTCTCTCTTATTCTCCTTCACTCATTCTACGTGGCATGCATGTCTAATTGAGATACATTCTTTACCTTTTTTTTTCATTTTTTTATTTTATTTGTAAAATAAATTAAACAACAATAAAAGTTTGCATTAAAAATGAATTAGAAAAAAATCAAAATAAAAAAAAGAAACTCAAAAGTCACTCTGACACTTTCTTTTCCAATTTTCCCCCCTCTCTCTCTCTGTTCACTCTTGCCCATTACCTTCTGTGTAAAAAACTTTTTGGTGTCTTCTTCTCTATAAGCTTGAATTGAAATTTCTTTTTCAATTTCTTATTCCAAAATCTTCTTTCTTTAACTCTTGCAAGTTTTTTAAAAGATTTGTTCTTCAATTAGTGAAAGAAGCATGATTCCAACTCGACGTTGCAACAATAGATATCAAAAAGTCCACGGGTATATATATTAGTTTATGTTATTACATATATACATCACTGCATGTATATCGATGAATAGTTTGCAGCTTATTTGTATTTTTCCTTGATTGAATCTCAATAATATAATATTATTTAAAGATGGATTGTTGAGGAGAAAGTGCTCATTTGAGTGAATCATAAAAAATAGAATATACTCTCTTTATATGTGTGTATATATATATTCAAATGAGTTAAGAAAAAGAAGAAGGTAGATAAATAAATGGAAGATACACTCTTTATATTTTCTACATTTGAAACTAGGATCCCGTTTTATATCAAGCGAGTGAAATGAAATAGAAAGTAAACCTTGATCCTACTGCCTCCATCTCTTTAATATGAAATGACACTAAACACTACTTATTGAAACGTGTATGTTACAATTCTATACTCCATTTTTACAAATTAAAATATGATGAAATTGCCCCTAAATGAAAAATTTCCCTTTTTTTATCTATGTCGCTGTAATAACCTAACCAACCCACGTAATGGTGGAATTATTATTAGAAAATTTTTAATATATTAATTTTGTAATGATAATTTTAAATTTATCGCAACTTATTAATTTTAAATATTTAAATTCATGATAAATTCCTATCTAAATTAAGAAAAAAAGATATATGTTTAAGCAATCTTTTTTAAATAATTAACTTCAAATTAATTAATTTCAAATTCATTAATGCAAATAAAAACTATAATTAGCTTAAGTGCATGCACTTCGCTTACCATGTTTGTTTATTTATTGTTCCTTTCATAACCTAGCTCCTCAATTCTTTATTAAATGATAACAGCTGACTGGTGAAAAAAATTAGTAATTACCCACTAGACTAGTGAAAAAAATTATTACACTTGAATTTTAGTTTTACATTTAATAATGTATTTTTAAGGTAATTATATTTTTTCTTGGGCAAGCATTACACATTGTTGTATTAATTATATTTTATTATTTTTAAGCGAATGGATGATAAATGATAAATGTGGGTATATCATTTTATATGCTTTCTTTAGAGTTACTTGTTGTATTCTTAGGGGTAAGACAAAGTTATACTCCAGTTCATCCCTAGTTCGATGTGGTATCAATTGTACTCTTCAGTGGCTATCTCGTTGGGTGTCACTAGGAATTAGAGAGACTGTGCAATCAAGCTCTACAACTTTGAAACTCACTGGCAAGCTCATTGACTGCCTCGTCCTAGTAAACATCAAAAAATTCAATGTATTTGAGGTGGTTTGGAGTCTTAATCCTAATCATAATTATTCTAAAAACTATCTTTGACACACTATGCAATTGAAAGATTATAAAATGCATGTTTTATAGATTACATAGAACAAAGAAACTAAGAATTCTACTCAAATTTAAGTGGATTTTGATTCCTAAAGAATTCTATTAATAGAGGTTTTCTCCTAGAGTTTTTGACATCATCTTGAGAGATTATGTTATTATTCATTGAGTTTTGAAGAAGAGTTCTTCCAATGAACTCGCTAGCAAAATTTCATACATACTTGGTGTTGATTTTTGTATACTTAATTACATTGTATTCTTGAAATTTGTGAATCATACTTTAGTAAAAGAAGGTTGGCCAGTCCTCCATATAAGGTTTGTGATTTTTTTCTTTTGTTAAGAAGGGTTTTCTCATTAAAAATCTTGCGCGTCATTTATTTTCTATAATTGATTGATTGATTGCGCTTATTGTTTAATGCTAGTTTATCCAAAATTTCAATTTTGTTACATTCTTTTTTGGTTGTAAAAATGATTGACTATTTTGTTTGTAAAAATGACTCAAAAAACAAAATATATTAAAACAATTTATTATCTAAAAAAAATGATATCAGTGTGTACAATATAATAAGAAAAATGAAACATTCAATTGTTCGTTTTAACTTTTTAACTTTTGAGTATGAAAAAAATATTTTTACAAATTTATTTAAATTTAATTAAGTGAAGTGGATTATTGATATTTAACTCTGATCCTATCCTATTAAAGTAGGATTAGATAGAATTTCCAATTAACTCGCATCGATTGTGATTTTTAGGATCTACCCTTTCAATGACCCAAACTAGTCACTCAATATCACTTATACATATTAAATTGAATTTAGATGATAGTGCTAAACGTTAACTTGGCACTTTGGAATTTGGGAGTAGCTAGCTTCAAGGGAAGTATTGGTAAAACAACTTGGTTGATAGGGCTAATGGTTGTGGACATTTTAGGATTTGGCAGTAACTAGCTTGAAGTGAAGTATTGGTGAAATGACTTGATTGAATGTGTAATTTCTTGATCTAGGGTTTGAGTAGTTGGCCTTCGTATTACTTATTTGTTCAGATCGACTTTTGGGATCTTCCTCCCTCTCCCCAGATTATATAGTATATCCCTTACTTTGAAAAATAGGAGATGTAACTTTAATAACAATATAAAATATTAAAATAATATAAAAATATCATATTTGCATAAATATTTTTAATTTAAAATGATAGTCTCACATTTAACTCCATAATTTTAATAATTTGTTTGGTAATATAATTTAGTTTTATAACACGGCCACAAATTGTAATACATTTATAGATAAAAAATGAGAATAGTCATGCTTTACCTCTTGAGTTTAGCCCAAAAATACAAAGCTCCTCTATTTTAAAAATCAATACATGACCTTTATTGTAATTTGGATTAAAATGTAAAATTGACATAATTTGTTAAATTTAATTAAATTAATGTCTCACATACCATAGAAAGTCATATATGATTGTGCAAAAGACATTGTTGATAAAAATATAGACATATTGTTTATGAATTGTGTATTGTCTTTAAAAAATGAAAAAAAAAATTCTATTTAAACATAAAATGGATAAAAATATAATTTTATCTATCAATTTTTACAAATTTTTTCCTCTTACTAATTTAAACTCTTGAAGCTAAAATTATGGGGTTGTTTGGAGTAAGAAAAAATGAGATAAATTGAGATAAATTGTGGTTTGGGGAGAGTTCGTAATGCGTGCAGTGAGAGAAAAAAGTTGATGTGATATAAAGTTAACAGAGATTTATAGAGATTTTTGGAGATTTTCATCAAACTATTGCAAACCAAACGGAGCCTATGTTAAATTTGATAAATTTTATCAATTTTGTACCTTTAATTTAAATTATGATCAAATAATGTGTTGATTTTTAAACTAAAAAAGACAATGAGTTTTTGGGTTGTCAACTCTTTGAAGGGATATACAGTAATTACTCAAAAAATTATTATTAATATTATTAGGGTAAACTATCCATCTCTCCTAAACGTTAGATAAATTACACATACACCTCTCAAAATTTAAAATTTATATATACCTCTCTTATTTTCAAACGTTAATAACCCCGACCCCTTTTTGTTTGCCTGCCGTTAAGGTTTTAACAAAAAATATGATATCAACCATAAAATGGTTCTAATATACCAATTTTGTCCTTTTAACATATGTAAATGATCTAAACTAACCTTTCATTTTGATTCATCAACATTCTATTCATTTGGAATGAAGGCAAACTAATTCCAAAAATAAATAAATAAAGACAAATTGAAAAAAAAAAGTTCAGATCGATTTTCCTCCCAAAACCCATCTCAAAATAGTTTTATTAACGATATTGGTATCAGATAAACAAACAAGGAAAAGTTGCTTGAAAGCGTACATATAACTGAAGGAAATACAAATGTCTGTAACAAATTTTCACTAAGAAAAAGGAAGAGAGATAAAACATTAACAAAGAAGCCTCTACTAAATTCACATTTAATAGCCTCCCAATTGAGAATCATTTTACAAATTGAGCATTTAGAAGCAAATCCCACAATTTTACTTTGTTTCATTTACTGATGCATAATTTATTTATATTATTCTACACACCCTGATCAATAATGTCCATGCATTCAACACAAAGGAGAACTGTAAACACTTGTTGGTCCTAAAATTCCCATATGTTTTCCACTTTTACTGCACCTCCCTGGCTTTAAATTGATTTTCCTCCCAAACCCTATCTCCAAATAGTTCCACCCAACTTTGCCCACAAATCAAATAAATAAATATTGCACACAAAAAAAACATATATATATATATATATATATATACACTATTGGCACAAAATAAACTGGGGACACGTGGACCCTTCTCGAGCATCATACAATAGGACACGTGACACTACCTTGAGCACATTATAGGCATGCTCGGCATTAGCCTAGCGATCGAAAGGATACTGTGGATAGGCCTCACTACTTGATAATGTGACCCTAACCATAAATGCCAAATGGTAGTAAAGGAGCCAAATTTATTGACTAGAGTTAACTTAGTTTGTTTGTTTTGTTACATGTGGCAGATAGATGTGACATGTGGACAATTCTAAAGTTACATTATGTCTATTCAGATGCCCTCAATCACCCACGCACATTTAATGCAAAGTAAGGAGCATTAAATGAGAAGTGAAAAACATTTAAGGGAAAGGGGAGTTATATATCACAAGGCATCATTGTAATCTGACTTTTTACGTGTTAATTTATTCATTATACCTTACTCTAAATATAACACTTATCTCCGAAATCTAGATACACTCACTATTATCAACCTAGAGCATTACTCATTCCTTTCAAAGCCCTTGCTGACTTAAGCATCGGAGAGTTTTTTGGTCAGGGACCCTCTCTCCGACCTTAACTCCTGTTTCTTTTGTACTTGGTAGTTCGGCAATCAAATTCTGAGTTGACATGGTGAGCAGTTCTGGTAGTGATTTTTTATTGCCGAATACTTGGCACCCACCGTAGGGCCAGTTTTTGTTCCCTATATATTCTTACTCTTGAAAACTCTTTGTTCTTTCAAACTTCAGTAATAATGACTTCAGGTAGTATCACGACAAACCCATCTTTTCCCCGTGTAGGGGACGAGGTGACGCCATCCAAGACAAAAGGAAGTGCATTGGTTATACGAACTCTGAGATTGAAGTCTAGTAGAAGGAAAAATGTGGATGACCCTGAAGCTGCGAAGTGGAGGCAAGAGTCACTGGCAAAGTCAAGTGACAAACAAGTTGAGTTGGAGGAAATACTCCTCAAATTAAGTAAAAAAAAAAGGAAATCGGCAGCTTAAGCTCAAACCAATCTTGATGACTCAGAACTTGGTTTGGATGAAATCTATGACACTATGTATGGTGATTCAAAAGACCAAGGCGATGACAAAGCAGCAGAAACCAATGGAGTACAATTTGACCTCAGGCGTGAAAGTGCCTTTGCTCAAAAAGAAATCCCTGGTTCTAGGCCTGTTGGAGAGTGTTCCATACAGACCAGCACCCTGAAGCCTTACAGTCAATGAAAGAAAGGCAATCTAAGTCTCACCACAAAGAAGACACGCATAAAAAGAAACAGTTCAGTCGAAGGAAGTACCATGATGCAAGTGAAAGCTCCTCTAGTGAAGACACAGCTCCCATAATGTTGAAGAAGTCGGGCAAGTTGAAGGTGGTAAAGAAGGGGTAAAACAATAAATGGGAAGCCTCTGACCAAACTGCACGAATGATGGTAAGGAGGGCTCTTGGAAGGATCTTTGCCTCCCTATTTACTAAAGATATCTGCGAGACAGAGCCCCCAAAGAAGTTTCAAACCCAAGGTTTAATGTCTATGATGGTAGGTCAAATCCTCTAGCACATTATCATCGTTACTTGCAGGCGCTAACTTTCTAGAGCTGGAACAATGATCTTATTTGCAGAATGTTTCCATCGAGTTTAGGAGACACAGCCTTCCAATGGTTCCATAAGCTGCCCTTGGAAAGCATTGGGAGCTGGAAGCAACTAGTCGAGGAGTTCGTCATGCGGTTCTCAGCTAATGCCAAACAACCGAAGACTGCTGATGTGCTGCACATGATGAAGAAAAAAAAATAGTGAAAGCATGAGGGTTATTCCCGGAGATATATAGAACTCTACAACGAGGTGGAAGGATGCTTAGAGCAGAAAGAGGATAGGTTATGGCTATCACTGATGAAAAAACTGATAATTAATATGTCCGACCTTATGTATAGAATTGAAAAATATGCAACAATTGAGGATGAAACGAGGCCCACCGAGTAGAAAAAAAGGAGACTATAGCATCAAAGAAGGAGAAGGATAAAGGAAAGAGGCGCGAATATGTTAGAGAAGGAAAATCCATGTTTAAGGCCATCAATACGGTGTTTAAGGAGCCCATCTTTAGGATTCTCCCCCAATTCCAATACAAGCCATACTTTAGATGGCCAAAGAAGTTGCCTAATTTTCTAGGCAAAGAAAGTCATAAGGATTACTGTGCTTATCACTAGGCAGAGGGCATCATACGAGATCTTATTGTTCATTACGATAATACGTAGAAAACCTAGTGAGACAAAGGCACCTGAAGGAATATATTGATGAATCAATGACCGAAAATGCTAGAGATCCTCCCCGAGCACAACGGGAGGATCAGAGAAGGAAGAGAGAGGATGTTGATGAAGAAGATTATGTCGAGGAAGCCTTATACCCATAAGAGTAAGGATCAATAGGAAGATACAGAGACCATTAGTCATCCATATTATCCACATAGAGAATTGTCCCCAAAGCATAGTCACCTTCTTCGACCTAAAGAGTAGTAAGTGGGCTGAGCTGGTGAGGTCCTAAAAGTCATAGGACTCTTAAGCAAACAGCCAAGACAAGAGAGTGCTTAGGAGATCACGTTTCAGGAAGATAAGTGCTCTAGAGTTCGGCAACCACACAACGATGCACTTGATGTTTGAATCGGATGTGAAGAGTGTTTTGGTGGATGCTGAGAGTTCAACAGAAGTCATATTTCTCAGTCTGTTTAAGAAACTTGACTTAACTGAAAAACACTTGGAGCTTGTAAAATGTCCATTGATAGGATTTAACTCTGCTAAGTATGGCCCCTGGGTAGATTTATAATTCTCGTCTGAGCGGGCCCGGTAGAATATAAGGTTTAATTCCTGGTGGTGGACTCTCCATCTTTATATAATGCCATTGTAGGAGGGTCATGGATCCACACATTAAGGCAGTCCCCTCAACTTATCACCAAGTTCTTAAGTTTCCCAACGGCAATGAGATAATAGAGATTAGGGGGACAAAAATGTGTCACGAAGGTGCTTCACTACTGTGCTAAGATCTAAACATTGCCTGAGTAAGTCCAATTAATAGAAATGCCAGAGGACACCCTAATGATTGATGATGTCGGAGGAGATCCAGAAAAGAAGGCTGTTGAAAGACTGGAAAAGTTCCAGGTTGGTCCTATCGAGGACGATAGATTTTTCTTGATTAGGTCCAGCTTTAGAGCTGAGGGGAAGTTAAAGCTAACCGAGATGCTATTAAAGAACATTAGAACTTTTACTTGGACTCTACAAGAAATGCCAAGTATTTTCCCTGAAGTTATGAGTCATAAGTTAAACGTTAACCCAGGGGCGAAACTTGTGATTCAAAAGGCAAGGAGGTCCGTGTTGTAGCATGCAAAGGTAGTGATACAAGAGGTCAGCAAGCTGCTAAAGGCTGAGGTAATCAGAAAAGTCTCATACCCTGAGTAGCCAGCCAATACAGTTATTGTCAAGAAGAAGATTAGGAAATGGAGGGTTTACGTTGACTACAGGGATCTAAACAAAGCTTGTCCCAAAGACCTATTTCCCTTATCGAAGATCGAGCAATTGGTTGACTCAATAGCTGAGAGCTCGAGGATGTCTTTTCTGGATGCATATATGGGTTACCACCAGCTTCTAATGCATGGCCCTAACGAGGAGAAGACATCATTCATTACACCGAGAATGGTCTATAACTATAGGGTCATGCCATTTAGCTTAAAGAATGCTAGTGCTACTTATCAACAACTCATCACAAAGATCTTCAAGGATGACCTCGACAAAATTATGGAAGTGTACATTGATGATATGGTGGTTAAGATCAAAGAGCCAGAGACCTATCTTCAACACTTGCAGCATGTCTTTTCCATTCTTGACAAGTATGGGTTAAAACTCAATGCCGCCAAATGTGCCTTCGGAATTAGTTTTGGGAAGTTTTTAGACCATTCAGTCACCAGAAGGGGAATTGTGACTAATCTCGATCAGGTTAAAGCTATTCAGACAATTGTCTCACCTTGTACCAAGAAGGAGGTTCAAAAGCTTATAGGGATGGTGGCGACACTAAATAGATTTATAAGCCTAACATTAGATAAGTGTCGATCATTCGTTAAACTTTTAAAAAGGGCAAACAAGATATTTTGGGATAGCGAGGCAGACCAAGTATTTGAAAAGCTCAAGAAATATCTGAGGACTGCCCCAATCTTGTTAGCCAGGGGATGTGCTACAGTTGTACTTAGCAGTCTCGAAACATGCAGTCAATGCTGTCTTGATAAAAGTGGAGGAAGGAAGACTAATGCCCATCTACTATGTGAGTAAGACTTTACAGAGAGTAGAGACTAGATATGTCCCCCTGGAAAAGTTGACCTTGGCGTTAGTCATGGCCTCAAGGAAGCTAGCCCACTACTTTCATGCTCACATCATTTGGGTAGTATGGATCAACCTATTGACTAACTTTTGAAGAAAGCAGACATTACAGAGAGGATAGCCAAGTTGGCAGTTTCACTTGGAGTGTTTAATTTAAGATTTGTGCCGAGGCCAGCAATAAAGCACAAGTCTTGATAGATTTTGTGGCAAAATTCACTCTTTCAATCCTCCAAGCAAATACAAGAGGTGTGGCAACTTGAAGTCAACTCAGAGGCTAAAGTAGTTCTAGGAGTAGCTACACCCTCATGGTAGATAGAAGTGGATGAGTTCTCATCCAAGAGAGGTTTTGGAGTGGGAGTTGTCTGACAACCCCTGAGGAGGTAACAATTAAATATGCAACAAAGTTGGGCTTTGAAGCCACCAATAATGAAGTAGAATATGATGCTCTTCTGGCTGGACTTGACATCGCTCAGCGCCTTTTTGCTCAAAATGTACTAATCAAGGTAGAACCCTCCCAGAAGATAAAGTTAAAACAAGGAAGCTGAGAGTCAAAGCTACTAGGTTTTGGCTTTCCCCCGACCATAAATTATATAAGAAGTCCTTCATAGGCCCTTATCCTCTTTGTGTCCATCCTACAAGGTACAAGACTTCCTTTATGAAATACACGAAGGGATCAGTGGAGCACACACTAAAGGCAAGTCGCTAGCTCATATGGCAATCACTTAAGGTTACTAGTGGCCAAACATGAGGAATCAAAAATGTCTATTCAACACCTACCTACCCCGAGAGCAATAAGCAAGTTGAAGCTTCAAATAAGATCATCCTGAATGGCATCAAGAAAAAGCTAGAAACTGCTAAAGGAAAATAGGTGGACGAATTTCCATCAGTGCTTTGGACATATAGGGTATCCCTAAGAAGGTCAACTAGTGAATCTTCATTCTCTTTGGCTTATGAGATGGATGCAGTAATTCCACTGGAGGTTGTCTTACTGATCATACATACCCAAGCCTTTGACCAAGGGAAAAACGATGTAGCAATGGGGGTAAATCTGGATTTGATTGATAAGAAGAGGGAGTTGGCTGCATTAAGACTTACAAACAACCAGCAAGAGACAAAGAGAAAATAAAACAAAGGGGTCAAGCTAAGAGAATTCAAGGTTGGAGATTAAGTGTTGAGAAAGTTAATAGGGGCCAGAAAAGATCCAACTAACGGGTAGCTCCGTGCGAACTAGGAAGGACCATTTCGTGTCACAAAAGTGCTTGGCAATGGAGCTTATTGACTATGTGACCAAAAGGGAAGACCTATCAAGAGGCCATGGAACACTGCTCACTTGAAATTATTTTATATGTAAGCATTTGTATTGAATACTTATTAATGAAATTTTCTTGTAGATGAGCATTTGGAAGAAGTAATTGTAGAAGCTTGCATGAAATTAAAGAAGTCACTAAAAAAGGATTACCATACTAGGTTTCCCTAGTGTTGATTCAAAAAGGATTACTGCACTAGGTTTTTCTAGTGTTGGTGTGAAAGAATTGCCACACTAGGTTACCCTAGTGCTGGTTCGAAAAGGATTGTCATATTAAAAAGATTGTCATATTAAAAAGATTGTCACACTAGGTTTCCTTAGTGTTGCTTTGAAAAAGATTGCCACACTAGGCTTCCCTAGTGTTGGTGTGAAAGGATTGCCAGACTAAGTTTCCCTGATGCTGGTTCGAAAAAGAATGTCACATTAGGGTTCCCTAGTGTTGGTGCGAAAGAATTGCCACATTGGGTTTTCCCGAGTGTTGGTTCAAAAGATTGCCCCACTAAGATTCCCTAGTGTTGGTTCGAGAAAGGATTTTTATGATTGTTGACTCAGAAGAACAAAAATCTATTGGATGTTCCAAATGGTTGACTCGAAAAGAAGGTAAGTTTGTTAATTTCCATATAAGGCTGCAAATGTGTGATTCTGGTCTGCTTATCATCTTAAAACTTTCATTCAAATGGCTATTACTTCCAGAATAGTGAATATTCGAAAGCCCAGATCACATCATGCTACGAGATATGGCAAAAATGCAATTATAACTCAAAATATATAAATGCAAGGATATGCCAACCACTCGAAATGTGCTCAGCTAGGTGTTGAAAAGTTACATATGATTATGTTGGTTTAAGTTTAAATACTACGTTAAGAAGTATAAGATAATTTAAGTTTAAAGTTTCCCAACCACCTAAAAAGAGGTCAGCAATTATTCAGCAAGCCTTCATAATAAGATCTGCAGTAGTTCAACTTTGTTTTCGTTAAGGACTAGTAAATTTACTATGCTAATCATATAAAGTGCAAGTATTTATTAAACATTCTAGTATTTATCATATAACAAGTTTTGTTGCTTATTACTTGACACTTTACAAAGTGTTTATGCTCAGCACTAACTTAAAAGTTACACTACTTAAGGATTGTATTTCGAAAGCTAGGAATACGAAAAGAAGAAGGAATAACAAAGGAATGTTCAATAAGGTTTGGAAGTTTTATTACATTCTCGAAAGAACCAAAGCACAAAAGAATAACAAGAACAATAAATCAAGTATTTTTCCTAAGTATCAAATCCTACTACGTAATTGACAATTGTTTTAATAAGGTATTTAGTTGCTCTTTCAATTATCTCTTCAGCAACAGAAATAAGGAATTCGTCAATTGGATCCTAGAGAACGGAATTGCTGAAAATTCAAAGTATACGATATATTGAGTATGAAATAATCATAACAATTTCAACAAAGAAGAAATTTTCAAAAGTTCATTTTCATTAAATGTAGGAAAATTTTACGTTAGAGTTAGATTACAAAAGAAAAGAAAAATAAAAGTAGACAGGATGGTTCAAGTCTCACTTTTCTCCCTCTTGGAAAGAGTCCTTCTTGAGCTCAAAATATATTTCCTTAACTGCACCAGGCTCTTAAGCAGGGCCCACTAGGGGAGTTCTTGATTGGATGAGGTAACCTTTGAAGCGCTATCAACTTCAACCTCACCTCGTCAATTTCTTCTTCAAATGTTTGCATTGATGGGGTTTGGGGGGGATGTTGAAGCTGAATGGAAGAATGGCCCTATGAGGGTTGGGGAATGGAACTTCTTTGTATACTGGGCAGGTTCAATATTATTCTTCTTCATTATAGTCTCCAACCCATCTAAAAAATACTAATTCCAAGCATCTTGCATTTGATGGACGAAATCTTGAAATTGGGATTCAAAGGTCAGCTGCAGCTTTATCTTCACCAGTTTTTAGATCGAATCTTTTCTCCTGCAAAGCCAAGGATTTGATCTTGAGCTCCAACGTCAATTTCTTGATCTCGCCCTTCATGCTAGCTTGCTTGGAATGGGACTTGGCCAATTCCAGTGCAATCTTCTCCTGCTTGGCCTTAGAAAATGATAGTTTAGATTTTGTTAACACGAGTTCACTAATCTTCTTCACCAGCTCCTTATCTTTTTGGGCAAAAGTTTGTTTAGGTATGCTACCCTAATGTCACTGGCCTCTACCTTAGCGTTAGCAGCCATCAGTTGTTATTCGGAGCTCTTTTTCTCCTCTTCAAGGCCTTTATTTTCTTCCTTTAAGTTCTTCTTCTTCACTTTGAGGTCATCAATTCTCTCCCTAAGGTTTTTCATATAAGTCTCATCCAGGTCTGCCTTCAAGTGTGGACCTTGGCTTCTCGTGATAAGCTCCATTATGTTAAGGGTTAACTGCAATAAGATGAAAAAGATCAATTAAAAAGCTTCACAACTTAGAAAGGGTATGGGGATTAAAATTGAAAGAACTTACAGTAATCATATTTTTCATTAACGTGGAATGAAGATCCTCCATTTTGTTCTTCCTTGTATTCTGAACATCACGAGGAGGGAGAATAGCTTTAAGATACTCCTCGAAATGGTTGAGGGCAGTGTCTTGGATTGTGAAAGTATGTCCAAAGGGGAATTAGAGGTTTAGAATTAAGATCTGGGGAATGAAAGGAGGAGAGTCTCGAACAGGGTTTTTTGGGAAGATGACTTGAAAGGGGACCTGGCTAGTTCCTTCAGCCTCAGATGGTGTAGGGCTAGTTTGTTTAGGAGATGGTGGTCACGAAGAGCTTGGAATGCTCTCTGGGTAGACTGGTGGCACCTTAAAAGTAGCAAGAGCCTCCAAGAGAAGAATTTCTCCTGGTCGGTCAACCGTTTGCTTTTTTCTGGCTTAGGGTCATCGATCTCAACTAGGGAAGACTATTTATTCTTCTCTATATTTTTCTCTTTAATTCTTTGGAACTACTTGGTGTTAGCAGTTTCCTTGGATTTGTCCTCATTGGCCTTCTTTTTGTTGGCTGCCTTTTTCTTCTCTGACCTCTTATTTGCCCCTTCCAACTTTTGCTTTTTTGCTGCTTCCTCGGCAGCCTTTTTGATGTTCCTCTTTAGGGCCATGTCCTCTACTTCAGGCTCAGGAGAAAAATGAATAATTTCTTCTTCTTCTTCTTCTTCAAGCATCAACCTTTGTCTTCGAGGAGGTTGCTCGATGGGCTCAGATGATTAGGCGAGTTGGACAAGTGGGGCTTAGGAGACGAGATGGATATCAAAAGGAGAATCTGGCACCCAATCTCTATGTTTCAAGGTGTAAAAAGCCTACTTCTCCTCGAGAGTTGAGCTGAACCACTTCTACAATCAATCTATAGCTTCTCCAATTGCATGGGGCGGTAAGATAAATGATTTGTAGCTTGGTACAAAGTTGAACAAGATCGGGAGTGCTCTAGTAAACGGATATAGTTTAGGTCCCTCAAGAAATTTCAACACTTCTTCCACATGTGCTGTGTCAGCACGCGTTCCCCTGGCCTAAGACTTTTTTGCTTACTCAACTACACAGAAATACATTAAAGGTTAGGCTCAATCCATATTTAAAGAAGTAAATGAAGAACAAACAAATAAGTGATGATTTAAAGTCTGCCGACCTGGGCCCATGGACACTAGAGGGATTGGAGGGATGGAATCTTCATCTGGATCATGCATCCAGTGCCCAGAGAAAAGGTAAGTGTCATCTTCTAATTTTATGTTATCAGGAAGCATGTGTATCAAGGCTCTCTTTGGTCAAGACTTCAAATACCACTTATTCTCATTTTTTCTTACTTCTTGAACGATGTAATAGTAGAGTAGATCATATTCAGAAATATGGAACCCATATTATTTGTTGATCTCATTGACACCATTCACTATCTTATGGAAATTATGAGTTACACACCTGGAGGAGAGGTCAAGCATGCTCATAACAAAACGAAGGAAAGGGTTTAAAGGAAACCTAAGGCCACCCTCTGTAATGGCCACTATAGAGAATTCCCTTAGCTCGCGATCTCTCTCGCGGGAGAGCTTGATATATACGTTATTAGGGAAATTATATCTTTAATTGAAAGCTCTAATTTTCTCCTCAAACCTGAGTTCGTCAGCTAATCTACCCATGATTTAGAGTTGAAAAAGAAGAAAATAAGGAGATGAAATTAAGGAATTTGATATTCACCAAAAGGGAATTACTAAATCGAAAAATAGAAGTGCTAGTAGAGAAGGAAAAGATTGCAGAGATGACTTGTGTAGGCTCAAAGAAAGCAAATCCCAGAAAAAGGTAAGTGAGGCAGACAATACGTACATATATATGTATGCGAATATGAAGTCTTGAGGCCAAAAAGTCAAACGAGCAAGAAAAATGGTATTTATTGTCGCCTCTATTTTTGAATTAATATTTATAAGTTTTGAGCGTCGTTGTCCTAGGGTTTTGTGCAGGCAGAGCGATGCGTTAAAAAGGCAAAGAGATGCATCAATTGTAATAAATAAGACGGAAGGGTGGCCAATCACGATAAAACACGTAAAAAGTAAAGTGATTATGAGGTATGTGAAAAGACTTTATTTAAATCTAATAAGTGTCATTTCAAGAGTCTTGTACTCTACTCAGAAAACAAATTATCCCAACCAGAGTGGGGCATAAGTTTGGTGCAAAATAAACTGGGGACATGTGGCCCTTCCCCAAGCATTATACAATGGGACACGTGGCCCCTTCTCGAGCATTATACAATGGGACATGTGGCACTATCCCGAGCATATTATAGGCATGGTCGGCATCAGATGTGACACGTGGGATGAGCCCCGCTGCATGATAATGTGACCCTAACCATAAATGCCAAATGGTAATAAATGAACTGAATTTATTGACTAAAACTGAACTTACTTAGTTTATTTTATTACAAGCGGCAGACAGATGAGATATGTGAATAATCCTAGAGTTGCATTCTATCTATTCAGACGCTCCCTATCACCCACACGTATTTAATGCAAAGTAGGGGCATTAAATGAGAAGTGAAAGGTATTTAAGAGAAAGGGGAGTTGTATATCACAGTGCATCATTGCAATCTGATTTTTTACGTGTTAATTTATTCATTCTACCTTACTATAAATATAACACTTATTTCTAAAATCCAGATGCGCTCACTATTGTCAACTTAGAGCATTACTCATTTTTTCAAAGCCTTTGTTGATTTAAGTATTGAAGGGTTTTCTAGTCGGAGACCCTTTATCCGGCCATAACCCCTGTTTCCTTTGTGCTCGACAGGTTGGCGATCGGATTCCGGGTTGACGTGGTGAGCAGATTCGGTAGTGATTTTTTTTTCGCCGAACATATGCATATATGTAACTGTATATCTATATATATCAAGTAAGATCACTAGTCAATTTCGATATCAAGACAAGGAATTCTTATCTGGATTGCTTCTCCCTAGATTTGTCACCATCTCTAGAGAAGAAATTTCAATTTGAGTCTACAAATTCTGGTCTCGAAATCCCAAATTCGCCTTGAGTTTTCACTTAGTGTCTCTCTGCTACTGAGATTGAGTTTTCAAAGGACTAGACTCATGTGATCTCTCGTGGCCCGAATCCAAAGACCATTCATATATTCGATAACTGCGTAGTTCAAAGGAGTTGTGGTATTATTGTGTTCTTTACTGGAACGGGATTTGTCGGCAGCAAAAGGGTGATCGGCGATTAGAGGTAAGGGGGACCGGCGAAGGAGACTTGTCGACGATGGTAACGGAGGAGGGCGAGGAAGACCAATGCAGACAGGAGAAGTGAATTTGTAGATATTTAGAAGGCTGTTCAGTAGAGAAAGAAAAAAGAATAGTGTAAATTCATTGATATCTTTTTAGGTAAATTTGTCTCAATAATAAATATTTTAACGGAGTTCGAGTTTAAACTGACGGAAGGAGGTCAGAATTAGTAATTTTTGAAAATAAAGAAGGCATATGCAAATTTTAAATATTGAAGTGTGTATGTGTAATTAGTCTAAGTACTCTTACCAGGAGGGATAATGTGTAATTTACCTTATTCTTATTATTATTATTATTATTATTATTATTAGAATAACAAAGAGTCAATACTCCTCCGATCGTTTTCAAGGACATGGAAAAACTAATATCATTCTAATTTGTTCCCAATTTTTTTTTTATTTAAATTAAAAAAAATAGTAGAGAACAAGAAGATTTTATTTTTATTTTTTCTATTCTAATTTTTACTTTGGAGACGAACCTCATCCCGTTGCGGGAAGAAGCAATAAATACCAAATAAATAAATAAATAAATAAAGATGAAGAAGAGAGAAGATTTTAAGGAAATAAAAGTGTACTTTAAGCCTCCATAGTCCTATGTAGGGTTTAAGAACAAGAACCCGAAAGTAAAACCCTGAAGTATAACTACCAAAAAAAAAAAAAAAACCCTGAAGTAAAACCCTAAACTGCGAATCCAACAAAGTCAAAGTTTTTCTCACAAAAATCCATTGAAGAACCTTCACACATGCATGATAAAGGAAGCCCTGCAGTTCTTCGCCCGTCTGCGAAGAACCTCAAAAACAAAGATTCCCAACGCCAACCCCTATACCTTCAACCAGTTCCTCCACCACCTCATCCGCTCCCATTGCGGGGAGCTCTCCCTCAAGCTCCTCCCCTACTTCATCTCGAAAGGGTACTCTCCCCCCCTCTCTTCTTGCAATTCCATTATATTCCTTTTCTGCAGACTGGGTAATCTTAGTTCTGCTCATAGGTTCTTGAATTTGATGCCTGTGTTCGGGCGCTTGCCCGACATCGTTAGTTTCAATTCTTTGATCGATGGTTATTGCCGTTCTCGGGATATCAAGAGTGCGTGTTCGATGTTGAATTGGATTTGTGGTGGTGGTGGACAAATTAAGCCCGACTTGGTTACATTCAATGCTCTATTTAACGGGTTCTGTAAGCTTGGAATGCAAAAGGAAGCACTTTTATATATGGGTTTGATGTGGAAATGTTGTGTGCCTAACGTCATTACTTATAGTATTTTTATTGATATGTTTTGTAAAATGGGTAATTTAGATATGGGTTTTAGAGTGTTTAGGGATATGAGCAGAGATGGGATTTTCCCAAATTTGGTTGTTTTCACTTGTTTGATTGATGGGTATTGCAAGGCTGGTAATATACAAGTTGCTTTTGAGTTGTACGAGGAAATGGGTAAATCTTCACTTCTACCGAATCTGGTTACTTATGCAGCTTTAATTGATGGTCTTTGTAAGCAAGGGATGTTGGAAAGGGCTGACATTTTGTTTTCAAAGATGTTGAAAGATGGGGTTGAGCCCAATTATGCAGTTTACACTTCAATGATAGATGGGCAGTTTAAGAGAGGAAATGTTGGTGGTGCCTTGAAGTATTTAAGCAGAATGCAATCTCAAGGCATCACTCTCGACGTAGCTACTTATGGGGCAGTTATATGTGGCCTCTGTAATTGTGGTAGGTTAAATAAAGCAATGGAGATTAAGGAAGCTATGAAGATGAGTGGATTGGAACCTGATTGTATGATCTTCACCACACTTATTGATGCTCATTTTAAGGCTGGCAATTTGAATGCAGCACTGAATGAGTACAATGAATTATTGGCTAAAGGTTTTGAGCCTGATGTCGTGACACTTTCAACCTTGATTGATGGCCTTTGCAAGCATGGGCATATAAATGAGGCAAAAAAGTATTTTAGCAAGGAACAGGCAAATGAAATTTTATATACTGTGCTTATTGATGGGATGTGCAAAGAGGGAAATTTAAGTGAAGTTGAGTGCACTTTTAGGGAGATGGAGAAGGCAGGATTTGTTCCAGACAAGTACATGTACACTTCCTGGATTACTGGACTATGCAAGCATGGAAAATTGGTGGAAGCATTCAGGCTGAAAAACAAGATGATCCAAGAGGGTATTGCTCCTGATTTGTTAACATACAGCTCTTTAATTTTTGGATTGGCAGATAAAGGACTCATGATTGAAGCAAAACAGGTTTTTGATGATATGTTGAAAAGGGGAATCAATCCTGACTATGCAGTTTATGATATTTTGATTAGAGGCTATGTCAAGCAAGAAAATGAAGTTGCCATTTCCTGTTTGCATGATGATATGAGAAAAAGGGGACTTCTCAAAGAAGGAAACGTGGTGGAAAGAAGAAGGTGATTGGGGATGGTAGACTGTTTGGTGGCATCATGCACCACCACAAGTCGGTTCCACAATTAAGAAAAGTCTTTTTGTGCCATCCTTCTTCAAGCCATCTTACTTGAGCTTATTACGAAGCCTTAAGCCCTACTTGTTAATTGTTCATCATGGTTCATGGTATTGCCTCCTTAAAATTTCTGTCATTACTGCTTCTACTTCCATTTTATGTGCATATACTACTTCCACCATTTTGAATTTTATGTGGTGCATAATGGCTAGAGAATTCATATGGTATATCGTTCTAAGCAGAACAGATTGGGTCTGTTATTGAAGTTTACGTATAATTAAACTCAAGTGCAAAATGATCTCTCTTCTTGTTTATCTTAACTCATGCACTTTGAGATATGTTGACTGATTTTTTATTTATTTTGTTTTGGCAGTGAATTCAAGCCTTCAGAAATGCATTGCTCTAGTTGCTTCAAATGCATACCACTGCATCTTAGCGTGTGCAATTGTGAAATGATAGGTAATTGTATTTTTAAAGCCCAGCTTAAGAAATTAACCACAAAATCAAAGTGCTTCATAATACACTTAAAATCTTTCGTAGCCAATAAGGTCTATTACATATATACATGCTGCAAAACTGCCTATTGATTACCGTTTGGTGTTGACAGTGGTTTCACAAGTTCAACATTGTGCGTGTGTAATTGAAATACTTGTTGAATTCATGTGGGATTTGCATTTGACAAGCATTTGGATGTGGGCCTCACCACTAAGCCCTTCTGGTGGACCTATAAATTTTTATTCTTAAAATTTATATTTTAGATCATCATGAGCAATTTTGTGTACGTATCTTTATGTTGCAAGGCCAGTTTTTTTTCTTTTTTTCTTTTTTTAAGTTAACAACACTGCATAGTGCATATTAATTACACCCATGTATAGGTGAATTATCTTTCATAGATGGTTTATAATATGATAATTCAAATTGCATAGTGGAACCTTGATGGTTTTTGTTCTGTCAACTTATCTCTGTTGATGATTTTCGTTTTATATCTTTGGATAGCCAGTGAGAGGCTTTCAGCTGCCCATCCCCTTTCATCATTCCAATGTGCTACTTACCAAAAAATAAAATCATTCCAAGATGCTCCAAGCCTTAGTTTTGGGGGCCTACATGAGAAGACATGTCAAATCCCTCATGTTCCATTATATTTATTGAGGCTGAATTAAATATTGGGAAAAATTACATTTAGGGTGAAGACAACAACTAGGAATTGGAATTACTAACTGTCTGTAAGTCTTCAGGCTGAAATGGGAATGCTTAAATGGATACTGAATCCTGGAAACTAAATTGTAGTTCATTTAAGGAAATCCAAGGTATCCTAGTTTCATTAGGTGATAAATTTGAATAATCATCCATTGGGGAAAGTGAATAGGTTTAATGAGAGTTACTGATTTTGTCATAACGTGAATTAGCATGAATTGAAAATGCTGAGAAGATGGTGCATTCTCGATGAGTAAGAACAAACCTTAAATCCTTAAATCCATTGCTTGAGCTTGCATTTGGAACCAATGTCCTTATCAAACTATAAATTTATATTTGGTACTGAAAATGATATGAGAATTAAGCTTTGCAATATATGCCAACTACTCATTGTGAGTGAAAACTTGTTAGGAACATTATGCTAAAAAATGAGCTTACCAACAATGAGGGTTTGAGATGAATGAGTGGTATTTTGATAACTTATTGGACGAGAATGTAATGGGTTTGTTGAGCTAGAAATTGCAATAGCTGAAGATAAGATGGGCCGAAATCGTCTGAGATGGATTTGCAAGTGAACGGTACACTATTATGTAGAAGCAATTCCATCTCTTCCACTTCTTGGTGGGCAGGTGGCCCATTGCGGCTCAGTTACCTGGTAGCATATGTTAGCATGTGAGTCTGTGAGAATACTAGCTTGGCAGAAAGAGAAGGGAACAACACTTATTTTAGTTCCGTGTATTGTCCCACCATGGTCTTTTAGAACAGTGATTAGTTACCTAACTGATATGGACAAAGAGAATAAATTCAATCCCAAAATGTATTAATTCTAAGGATAATAGAGTCATGACATACCCTAAAATCCCAATGTGGGAGTTCACTGCTCACGTGGTTGCCAACGTAGCAAGAGTGAGCTGCCATAAAATGGCTATATGAGCGGGGGAGACTGATACTTAAAGCCATGCTCTACGCAGCTAGAAATTCTCTCTTCTTGCTATTTTTCCTAGTGCTGAGTCAGTGGCTTGCTTGTTATTCTCTTCAACCAACCAACCCTCCCCCCCCGGGGGGCGGTCATTGTTGGCTTGTTTGGGAAGAGGGGGAAGGTTGTTTGTGAAGCATGCAAGGTGGTGCAATTGGTGTCCTTTGTGGGAAACGATCATTGTTGAGAAGGGATGGAGGAAGACTTGCCCAGAGGATTCTCTCGGATGAGTAGGGACCTTTGGAGGATATTCAAGCGGTGGGAGGCCAACTTGTCTCACCATGCAGCAGGGGGGCCATCACGAGTTCGATCTGAGGTTCAATGGGCTCATAAGCCGAATGAGAATCACACTTCCAGCACCCTGGTGTGGGGTAGTGAGTCGAACCTCCCACCATACCAACATGGTAGCATGAGGAACCTCCAGCTAGCGATCTAGGCCAGAGAAGAACTTGCTCTCATGAAAGAGCAATGGCATGCAAAAAGAAGAAAGTGAAGGGATTCCAATGCTTTAAAACCCATCATTCGGGGACAGCTCCCCTAGATATTGTAATTCCCCACCTCAGCAAGTTTCAAGGAGGGAACTTTGACTATAGATATCTTGATGCGGAGGGTGAGGCCTAATTCTATTGGCAGGTTGGCATGATTATTGGTGTCTGTTGTATGGGGAACTCGTTCTGGATTGTGAATGTAGAATGAAATTAGAGTTTGTACATACGTACCTACATATATATGTATATATATTTATCATTTTAGGGACATATGGGTATTTTACTTGAGCTATCTTATGGAATTTAGGAGTCCTGCATCTAATCTCCCAACTAAGATATACATTCTCATGTATATGAAATTTAGTATCCCATGCACAGAGCGTGGCCTTGGCTCAAGTAGTTAAGAGTTTCCTTACCCGCTCATTCAACTCAGGTTCGATTTCCCCCCTCCTCCGCTTACCTAACATAAAAAAAAAAAAAAAAAAAAGTATCCCATGCAGATTAATCACCACTATTATTTATTTATTTTCTATTTATTATTTTTTTTACATCCTCGTAAAATTGTAACTTCCTTCCACAAAACTATTCAATTTGATCATTAAATTGATAGTGTATTTTTCTTCTTTGAATTTGGCTTATTACTATGAAAAAATAACCATCAGGGCAGTTTACCAAACATTGTGAGATTCAATCTTTCAGTCGATCTAATTAATTTTTAAATTTTTTCAGGTATTGGTATCATTTGGTGGATGGTTGAGGATGTATTAGGCTGCCATTTTATTTTTTTTCTTTTATTTATTTATTTATTTTATATTGTATGTTGGATATGTATAATAATAGATTTGTATATTATTTATGTAATTGTTTTTTAATTTATGAATAGTGATTTTTTGTTCATATATATTTAGTTTGATTATAATTTTAAATTATTTATTTGTAATAGTGTTATTCATGAATTTTATTAACATCTTAAGAATCCTCTGTGGTTGTCCACCAATCACCCGATTTCCTAGTCAATTGAAACCCTCAACTCGTCCTCAACGATCTTTATCATATTAAGTATCCTCTTGATATAATAATCGGAATTTCTATTTTCTTTAAATAATTTTGTTTAATTTTTTGATTACGGTTTTTATGGTGATAATTAGAAAGATACGAATTTAAAAATTTTTGGAATAATAAAATTTATTGAAACTATTTCTAAACTTAAATTTGTTCCATAACAGGAGTTTAATGTGAACTTGCTAGATTTTTTATCCCCCAAAAAAAAAAAATCTCTAATTAATTATCCATTTGAGTCAACCCAAACCCAATCATCCATAGATGAATTCATCACTTAATTCACTCTCGACTCACGTCACCACTCACTGAGTTGATTCATAAGCAGTAAAAGACAATCAAACCTCTTAAACCATTGTTTTCTTCCTCTTCTCATTCAAACTTCTCCTCCATTTTCTTGCTAGCATAGTTCATATCAACACCAATTATGGATCTTGACCCCCTTTTGGCATTCTTGATCCATTTTTGTATACTTTAAAGCATTAAACTTGGCTTTGTTTTCCTACATCAACAGTCACCTTCAACCGAGAGAATTTCTAATGTCTTCCTTATATATTGCTTCCTTTATTGATTAAAATATTAGAAAGCCATCTTGAATGTTGTGAGGAGTAATGTTTCTCCAAATTGTCAGAGTTAGCTTGAGATTGTGGTGTGTTCGGTGGATAAGAAAAGAAAAGAGAAATTTGAAACTTTCCGATTTCGAAGATTTTCAAAGTTCAATTTCATCACCTTATTGGATCAGGTCACCAAATTTTCATTGAGGTAGGATGACGTTGAATGTGTCCCATGTCTCCAAATTGAATTAAATTGATCATGTGAAGCATTAATTTGAAATAGAAACATTTTTTGAATTTGAAGCATGTAACTTGACTATGCTTGAAATTATATTTAATTAGTCCTATAATTGTGAAATTAATTGGACATATATGCTTTTAATTATGTACTTTTCGTCTGTGAACGTTTATATGCATTTATAATGGTGATGTAGGAGGCCTAAAAAACAAAACTAAAGCCAAAATATCTTAGAACCAAAAACAGGGCCTAAGATGCTCTATTGGAACTCAAACACTTTTGTCGCGCGTTCGAACGCTAGTCTCGTATTTGTACGCTAGGCATTAATTCTTAGTTATACGTGTACAACATCATCTAGATATCCATCCAAACAGAAAGACAGCGGCATTATCTAGACGCCTATCTGACTGAGAGGGCTCCAGACGTGGCACTGAGCGCTGCAATGCACACTTGCATGCTTGGGGATGTTTTGGCACTTGTGTGGCACTATCATTGCCCACAACTTTGGGTATTTTGGCCATTCTTAAGTAAAATTTTATTAAAGTTATAAATATTTCTAAAATAATTAATCACACATTACCTAGGCTTGGATTAATTTAATTTAATTCTTAAGGCCTAATTTAGTAATGTACTCCCATTGTTCAACGAAATACCTAAGTCAAAATCTTAAACATAAAACTACCTAGTGCACTTCCTATTGATATAGGATCTTTTTAATTGGCTTTTAGATATTATCTGAACACTCCAATACTATTGGTAAACTATCCTACGTATTTAGTTACTTTATTTATGGCTCGAAAAATTTTATTGAAATTAAAATAGTTATGAAACTTATTTGTTTTGTAAAAATACCTAAATGAAATGTTCAATCAAAATTTCCCCTCAATTGGACTCTTAAATAAATTTGGCTCATCTTAATAAGCTTTTAGGCGTTGTTTTGTCAACTCAACACTTTAGGTAACCTTTATTCATTATTGAATTAGATTTAGATGACTTGGTTAATTTAATGATATTAAATTTTATAAAATGCGCGTTGAAACGATAAAATACTTATTTGATTAAAATTGAACATTCCATTAAATTTTTAATTGTTGGATAATGTTGGAATATTTTTATAAAAATTTATGGATATCTTGAAGCTCCTGAATTTATTTCTCGAAATCCGGATATCCAATTCTATGTACTTTCTTATCAAATTTGGAGTAAAAAATTAAATTTTATCAATTTTCTAAGATTTAAAAATAATTTCAAGGTTTTAATATTATTTTATATTTTTATAAAATAAGAAAATAAGAAAAAATAAGCAAATCTCAGATCAGGGCTAATGACATTTGACTTGGTGACCTCTTTGTTAATAACTGGGTTGCCCTCCCATCAAGTCACTGACCGTGGCTCTGTTAAATATTTCACAAAAAATTTCGTTATGTTAATTAAATTGATTTGATAAACTAATCAAAATATTTAGTTTAATTAATCCTTAATCTAAATTGATTCTACTAAATTAATACTTGTACGTGTACTTTAAGCAATTATCCTTGTAAATGTAATATTTGTGACTATGTGTAGTTTCAATTTATTTGAAAAATTGATGACAAAAAATGTTAACTCTCTTAAACGAAAGATTTGGATTTTTTGAAAGAATGTGATTGAAAAATTTCACATGTTATTCATCACTTAAAATCATTGCTGGTTTGAATAAAAAGTCTTGTTTTCATACATGGTATCTTGAAAAATGTTAAAGGGTGAAAAGAAGCTCAAATCACACGGTGCTAATATTATTATAGGAAATGGGGATGATGGGTGGATAGAAATAATCTTTTTAGGTGGAGATGAGAACTTATTTATTTGTTGTATAGGGATGCCCCATTTTGACATGGCTAGTCACGTAATCGATCGTGATGATTAGATTTTTGGTTAGTGATATCCAACAGAACGTATTGGATGTGATGCCTGTAAAGTCATTAGTTTTCAAGATTGAGGTTAGAAGAGAATAGGAATATAATTAAACCAGAATGATTTAGATAAAACCTTTCATTAAATTTTTAATGTGCTTGGCAACTTCTTTTGCTTATTTTTGGTAGGTTATGTTTTTATTTATTTATTTATTTGTTTATATATTTAATTCCTTCTACGAACTATTAAATATTTAAGAGTAAAAATACATGAAACTAGTACTGTTTTGGGTTTGATCCTAGACATTAAAGATTTAAATCTGAAATCTATACTATTGCGACACTAATTTCATTGTGGTACAAAACTACAACATTAAATTATTTAATATGTAAGTAAAATAATGTTTATAATGATGGATTATTTTAGATTGTTGCAAGTATAATTTTAAATTGTTTAGTTATAATTCTTTGAATTATTTGTTGCACAACTGGCATGCTACCTAGCTACATTTACTGTATTGGGTCACATAATACAGTGTAGTATTAAAACCATTGCATATGGGCACCTAAGAGATTTTGACTATTAAGCTTTAGCAACTTACTCAGTTGGGAAACATTTTTTTAAAAAAATGATTACGGAGATATTGAAGAAGAATTGGAGATAAATAATTTCTCTTGAAATTTTATTTTATTAGTTTTATTTTTCTTTTTATCTAGCACAGAAAGAGTCTGCTAAGAATTTTAATTTGTAATAATATTTATTGAATAATTATAATAATTAAGTTTAAACTTGATTTTTTATTAATTTGAATGTAGTATTATCCCCATGGTTGGGACGATTAAACGATTCTGTAAATCATATTTTTATTTTATATTATTTTACACGTTACAGTTTAGTTCCAACACTGACTTAGCCCAACGACTTAGAATTTATTTAAGGTCCCGTTTGGTTGGTCAAAAATTACTGAAACTTAGATAAAGTTACAAATATTTACTTATTTTTATCAAGTTTTGTCACTTTTCGTTTTTGTGCGTTTGCTTTCAAAATTTAAATTTTACAATCTTTTACAAAAAAATTACAAAAAGTTACAAAAAATTACCTATTTTTTTCAAATTTTTTCAACATTTGTTAGCTTTTTGACGTAGTTTCTAATCAAAACTGTTGGAAAAGGCTTGCTTTTTACCATTCCAATGGATTTTTTTGGTAGATTTTGATTGGTCTTCTAAATATTAAAAACTAACTGACACAACTCACTTTTTTCAACTTTTTGTACTTATCGGTCATCCAAACGGCCTTTTAGGATAAATTAAGAATTTTGAAATATCTTAGGTGACATTTGGTTTATTTTTTTATTTTTTATCTTATGTGTTAAAAATCTTAAATGAGGAAACAGAAAATGTTCTGTTTTCCTTATTTTGATATTGTTCTTGTTTTGGGTTAAAAATTCTTAAAATTATTTTTTAACATTTTTCATTTTATGTGTAAACTCATTTTCTGTTTCTAAAACAAAATTTAAAAATACAAATAATCACGTGAGTTTTGAACTATTTTCCTTATTTTCAAAAGCACAAAATGAAAATTAAACTCAAAATAAAAAATAAAAAATAAAAATAAAAATAAAATAAAAAAATAAACTAAATGATACTTTAATTTAGAGTGAGTTTGGAATAAGATAAATTGAGATAAATTGAGACAAATTGAGAGTTCGTAATGCGTGCAGTGAAAGAAAAAAATTAATGTGATATAAAGTTAACAGATATTTATAGAATTTTTTAAAGTTTGTTTATAAATCATACAGAGCTTTATTCTCACATGTCAGCCGAGGGTTTGCACGAATATTATGATGTGACAGCTTGATATTAGAGCATTTCAGTATATTTTTATTCTTAAATCACCCTTGGTCTTTAGCTTACGAAAATTTAGGACATGGCAGGTTAGGTTTGTCTGTGTGAATATGATTTGTTCGTGATTAACCTGCACCTTGATTTGCATGTGATTAACCTAGGTCTATGTGTTAGTAGGCTCCAAGAATAATATATTTAATAGGGGGTAATGTTTCAAATAAATTTTTATATAAAAATAAATAAATTTTAATTCAAGGTAAATTATTCCAAAATATTTTCCTAATATCCAAATTTCCAACTCTTAAATAAAATTTTAAATTTATTGAAAAATCAAATAAAATCTATTTATGAAAATTAAAATTCCGAGGTATTATAATAAAACTATTCCCATTATTTTTCTTAAAGTAGTACTAGACCGTAATTTGGTCATGCTAGTCCATAAAATTATGCATTTTAGCCGATAAATTTGTACACCTTGAATTACATTATTATACACCTTTGCCCGTAAAATTATATAAATTGCTCCATAAGTTTTTTACTCTTCAACTCAAAAAATTATCCACTTTTAGTCATACAATTATGAACATTGGTACATAAAATTAAACACATTGATCTATAAATTTGTTTACTTTGATCTCAAAATTTTAAACATTGACCCTTAAAATTATTCATCCTTGTCCATAAAAGTTTATACTTTATTTTTTAATATTGTTCGCACTCCTTGAAGCTATTCACATTTATCCTTAAAATTGTTAACATTAGTCCACAAATTTGTTTACATTAATTCATAAAATTATTCGGTATTATCTATTAAAATTGTTTACATTACTTAATTTTAATCCATACAATTATTAGGGGTGCACAAAATACCCGAACAATTAGAAAATCGAATCAATCAGATCAATTTGGCTTGGGTTAGTTCGGATTTATATTGTTTTGGGTTGAAAAATTGAAAAATTGATTTTTTCGGTTCGGTTCGGTTCCCGGATTGGTATATTTTGAACCCGAACCGACATGAACCCGAACCGAATCCGAACCGAAACCGAACTAAACCGAAAATACCCAAACCAACCCGAAAATTTAATATATATAATTATATATTATACATTATATAATTTATAATATATAAAATAAATGAGAGTTAGGGTTCCATTTATAATATTATGGGATTGTATTTTATTATGGATTGTATTAAATGTTGTCTTTTTTTTTTTAAGTACTTTTATGGAATTGTATTTTATTTTGACTTGTACTAAATGTTGCATTCTTTAATGGATCCGACCCAACCCGAAAATAGACCCAATCCAACCCAAAAATTGTCTAAATCGAAAATAGGCCCGACCCAACCCGAAATGATCCAACTCGAAAACCGAACTAAATCAACCCAATATTTTCGGTTCGGTTCGGTTCGGTTCCAATTTAAAATCAGTTCGATTTCAGGTTCAAATTTTAGAAACTAAAAAAATTGGTTTAATTTCGAGTTAAGTACAAATTCGAACCAAACTGACTCATGCACACCCCTAACAATTATACACTTCCAACCATAACTTCGTGCAGGTTCTTCTTAATTTGATGTACTTTGGCCACATTTTTGTCCATTGAGGTTTTGTTTGAGTACTAAAAACAGTTTTTTAGTTTTTTGTAACTTATTTTCATCTTATATGACTTTTTTTATAAAATTTAATTTTTTTCTAAAAATTGTAATTTTTAAATGTATTAATTGTGTTCATAAAAAAAATCTTAAATAGTTTATCTCCGTTTTAAAAAAAAAATTTAAAAAAACCAAAAGCCTGGATTTGTTAAAAAAAAAAAAGAACAAAAACAAAAAAAGTACCTCCATTTTAAAAATTTTTTAAAAATAAAAAACGTTTTGGTTATTTTTTAAACGGGCATGTATTTTTAATTTTTTGAAAATTTATTTTTTACAAATACAATTAACATGTCTAAGAATTATAATTTCTAAAAAGAAATTTAAATTTTGAACAAAATCTATATAAATAAAAATAAATTAGAAAAAATCAAAAATTAATTTTGGTAGACAAACCAATCATTAGCTCCTTTTAGAATTAAACAAAATAAAATTTTACAAATCTCTACAAACATAAATTACGAGAAAATAAAATTTAAATTCTTCACTCACTGCACGAATTACGAGATATTTACTTTTACAATTTTATTTTATTTTATACACTTTTATACAATTTCAAACACACCCATTATCTTAAAAAAAAAAGACAAACCAATCATTGATTGGCGTGGAAGACGAAGCGAACCGGTAGGCCATATATTAATTTTTTGGTCAAAACTATTCTTTTTTTTTTTTTTTTTTTTTTAAGGACCATGGAATATTGGTTGGTGATTTCAACATCCAACCACGCAGGATAAGTCAGGTAATTCATTCCGTACCGCCCATGTTTGTGGTGTGTGTTCGGGTATAGTGGCCATAATTATTACTATTATTTATTATTATTATTTTTTAAGGTAAATTTCACTAACCTCCCCTGAGGTTTCTGACACCAACAGAAACCTTCCTTGAAGTTTCTGAAATAACATTGTCCTCCCTTATTTTACCAAATAAATTTCACTAACCTCCCCTGATCTATTTTTTCCCGTAAAAGTTCCGTTTGGAGTAAGAAAAATAAGATAAATTGTGATAAAATATAGTTTAGGGTTGATTTTGGCGTCTTTTTTTTAAAAAGTAGCAAACTGTGGGATAAATTGAGATAAAATGTAATTTTGAGTTGATTTTGGCATCTTTTTTTTTAGAAAGTAGCAAACTGTGATAACGATTTTTCAAATCCGTTCCCACAAATTCAAAAAAATAGCGACAATGATATTCGTTTGAAAGTTTTCAATGCAAAGAATATGATTGTATAAAAAATTTACACATTCAAAAACTTCAGGGGAGGTTAGTGAAACTTATCTGGTAAAGTAAGGGGGTCAGTGTTATTTCAGAAATTTCAGGGGAGGTTTCTGTTGGTGTCAGAAACTTCAGGGGAGGTTAGTGAAATTTATCCTATTTTTTATAATTTATAAGTATCACCGATTTATTATAATTCTCAACTAATTGTATACATAATGGATAAATCTAAAAAACTTTTACTATTTCTTATTCATATCTCGTTTGAATTAAGAATTAAATTCTCACATCTCCCCAATAGTCACTCATTTGAATATCCTTAGAGTCACTAGAGGTTCATTCGATCGTTAACTTTGGAGTTTCATAAATTAATCGAAACTCAATGATCGAACGGGTACCTTTAGAGTTACTAGAGGTTCATTCGATCGTTAATTTTAAAATCGCATAGATTAATTGAAGTGCGTATAAACTAAACCGAATACCTGAGTTATAAAAAAAAATTAAATTCTTACACACATCTGATTTGAATTATAAATTGAATCCGTGTTTACGAGGGCGTATGATTTCATAAATTACTTTTCCACTCGATTTATCTCCATATATAACGGTACAACCAACCAAATATATATACACGTGGAGCGGTGTAAGGGTTATTAATTATTATTATTATTATTATTATTTTTTATTTCCACCTCTTTTAGGCTTCTCCTGGTTGTTCGATTGAAATAAAAACCGAAATACAAAGAGGTATAACAAAAGGGAGAGATTAACTCTGGATTAATTAGGGAATCCAAATCACATAGAAAGAGAGAGAGAGAATGGGACCGAGTTCACATCCGCCGGCGCTTCAGAACGTGTTCGTGTACGGCAGTCTGTTGGCTGACGAGGTTGTTCAAGTAATACTGAAGCGGGTCCCTCCGTCGGCTCCTGCAGTGCTGGATGGCTTGTCAGTCTTTTCTTTCCTTCCATACTTTCTTCAAATACTGCGATTTTCCTCCATGTTTTCAGCTTCTTAATTCTGGTTATCCAATGGTAGAAATTTGGGTGTCTTTTTTTATTTTATTTTATTCATACTCCACTCGTATGATGAATCCTTTACACTGTTATTGAACATTGATTCATCTCTTGGATTTCCTTTATTTTTTTTTTTTTTTAATTTCATCAGCTAAATTCGGTATTTCTATTTATTTATTTATTTATGTATACGTATACCTGCAAGCAAATTCTTAACTGCCAAACTAACCGTTGATTTATATTACTTCATATATGTATATATATATTTTTGAGGGACAGCGGCTGGCTCTTTCTATGGGCTGTGTTTGCTGAGAGATGGATGGATTAAGGAGAATGGAGAGGGGAATGATTCTTTTCTGTATGTTTATGGGCCTTATGTTCTTTTGGTTTTTTTGGCTGAAAGTAAAATAGTTTGTAAATTACACATGAATAAGGAAAAATACTTCCCTCCATCACGCACATTATTTAGGACAAAAGGTTTTGTGGAACAACTTTTTTGATAGATAATGGTTTGTAATTAAATTAAAAATGGCATAAGGGATGCCTCTCAAGTACAAAAATGAAGCATCACTCAACCCACCAAAACCAAACAACCATATTCTTGGCAAAAGATTGGAAAAAAAAAAAAAAAAAAAAAAACTAAACCTGGATCCCTAACCCTGATAACCACCTATATGATGTATCAACTTTAGAAAAAACTTGAGAATGCTCTCGGTGCACTTTAGGAGTTCCTTGCTATCGTGCACCAGCAAGGAAAATCTTGAGTGATGGTGAGAATGAGAACGGAAGGCAAACACTTTCTCGATAGGAAACTAAGATGCTCTTTTCATACGGAAGAAGTCACGATTGATGTAGAGGAAGACAATAAAAGAAAAGGAGGAATAAGACTGATTGAAAGAGGAAGGAGATACGTAAAGGTTCTAGTTCTTTTCGTTGAAGAACTTTAATGGCTGCAAAAGATGTGTTGGAAAGAGAGAAGAACCTCTAGAAGTTTCCAGTAGTTAGGATGCCTCAGGGGAGGCCATAGATCCCTGATATGCTCCAGAATCAGAGTTGGGGCTATCAGAAAAATGGAGCTTCGATTGTTTGCTCCATTTGGCAAAAGACAAATGTGTGTCCCTGAGATTGTAGCAGGGCATGGGTGGCTTTTCTTCGCAGATTTGCTATGCAATTTTGTCCCAACGGAGACAACTGGACAGTCCAATGTATGTCCAGCAAATGAGTGGAGCTTTCCCCGAAGGATGGAGGAAGAATTTCCAATGAGAGATTGGAACACAAGGAAAGCAGCAATGACACAGCCACAAAGAACATATCTGCAAGCAGCAAGCCTTCCTCAATGGAAGCTTTCTGGCTTGAGAAGTTCTTTCATCAAAGGAGAGGAAAATTATGTGTCAGTTAATTTTGAGGATGCAGTTGAAAGGAGCTTCCAAATGAATAGATGTCTGGTTTGTAGCTTGGGTGGATTAGAGCACGAAAATGAAAATCCTGCAGAAGTAAAGAGATGGGTGGACAGACACTGGAAAGTTCTTGGAGGTGTAGAGGTCAAAGAAGTCAGTCCAAACACTTTCCTGTTTATGTTCCCATCCAGAGAAATAGCAGAAGAGAAAATAGGTAAGAATCTGTTTCATGGAAAGCCACTATTTTTGGATAGATGGCATAGCTGGATCTGCTGCAACAGGAAAGGATGGAGTCAAAAATCCACTTGGATCTGAGCGCTTGGCTTGCCTATATTCCTCTGGGACATAAGAATTTTTGAAAGTATAGGAGAATTCTGTGGAGGTCATTTGGAAACAGCAGAGGAAACGATAACACAATCGCATCTAAAATGGGCTAAATTGAGAATTCTGGGGAATGGAAGGAATGTTCCAGCTTGGTGAAGATCAAAGTAGGGAACACCATGTATGACTGTCCCATTTGGGTTGATAGAAGGCCATGGGCAGATTGGACTTCCAACCAAGGGGGCCACCGATCACCGAAAATGAGGAATGGGGTGGCGCGTGAAGCTGATTCAGCGAGAAGTCAAAGAGGTAGAACATTAAATAGAAATGGGAATCAAAGAAACAATAATTACAACCGTGAAAAGGGGAAGGTTCGATGGATTAAGGTGGGTGATAAAAATGCAGTCTACTCGAAAGGTCACAATTCAAATTTTATTAATGAGGGCCACCCTTCATTTAATAAATTTGACATACTTAATACTTTAAAAGATTCAATGGATGGGGAGACTAAGAAGTTTCAGAACATTAATAATACAGTTAATAGAGAACCTTCAAGTTTAATGTTGGACAAGGAGGAGGGGAATCAGAATCTCATTGTCTTCAGAGGGGGAGACATTAAAAAAGGTCTTCCAGTTAATCGTCCCCATCCTTCAAGGGATGAACTGACCTGGGGAGATATCATGAAAAAAGAAAAGGAAGATTTTGAGTCTGCAGATGGACTTGATTTCGTCTCTCAATCAGAATGCAGTTTTGGAGCTAAAACTGACTTCATGTATGAGAACTCCCTTTCCCTCATGAATGACAATGAAAGTGAGAAAAATGAAGCAATTGACTGTTTACCTTTAGCCTGTTATGGACCTGATGACTGGAACATTAACAGTGATCTTCTGCTGCTAGGGGAATGTGGAACTGATCAAGGAAAAATTTCTAAATGGGTAATGAACCGTATGAAATCTTTCAAGAAGATCTTGGGAATTTCTTGTGAGGGGTTCGAAGATAAGATTGTAGAGCTTTTACAGACCATTGAAGTGAAAAGAGGAAATCAGTCAAGCAAGGCAGGAAAGAAACTGGCAGGGTACTCTAGAAGAGGCAAAAGAGAACTCAAAAACCTTCAGAGCTCAATTTCATATGAGAAAAAGGGATCAAATCAGAAATATGGAGGAAGAAAATCAGGAGATCCATTACCCATCTGTTTTTAAATGAAGCCTAAAATTATAAGTTGAAATGTTAGAGGATGCTGTGGTTTACAGAAAAGATTGATTATCAGAAATTCCCTCAGAAAATGGAACCCAGATTTAGTATGCCTGCAGGAGACCAAGTTAGGAGAGATTGATGAGAATGTTATCAGAACTTTATGGGGAAGAGTATGGTACAAATGGAGAGCTCTTGATGCCTTAGGAGCCTCCGGAGGAATTTTGTTGATGTGGGATAGTAGGAAACTTCATTTGTTAGATACTGAAGTAGGACGTTTCTCAGTCTCATGTCTGTTCAAGCATGCTGACGAGGAAATCTATTGGTCTTTCACTGGAGTGTATGGCCCAGTGGAGAGAAATCTGAAAGATGACTTTTTGGAGGAAATTGGAGCTGCTGCCTTTCGATGGAGATCTCCTTGGTGTATGGGTGGAGACTTTAATATGGTCAAAAGTATTGAGGAAAAATGGAATTGCAGCAAAAGAACAAAACAGATGCAAACTTTCTCAGATTTCATTTCTAATTTAGAATGCATTGACCTACCTTTGAATGGCTGCAAGTTTACTTGGAGGAACAGCAGAAGCAAGTCCAGAATTGACAGATTTTTTGTATCTAGTGATTGGGAAGACCTATTTCCTGAGGTAATTCAGAAGGCAAAACCACGTTTGATATCAGATCATCACCCACTGTTGCTGGATGGGGGTGGACTTAAAAGTGGGCCAAAACCTTTCAGATTCGAGAATATGTGGCTGCAGGTTGAAGGTTTTAGTGATATGATTACCAATTGGTGGCAGGGCTACCACTTTGATGGTAGTGCAAGTTACATATTGGCAGAGAAGCTCAAATGTCTTAAAACAGATTTGAAATGATGGAATAAAGAGGAATTTGGGAGGATAGAGAATCAAAAACTACAGTTGGAAAAGGAAATTCAGAAAATAGATATGATGGATGACTATAGGAAGCTCACAGATCAGGAGAAATTCAACAGAGAAGAGAAGATTAAAGAGCTGAACAAATTGGCCAAAATGGAAGAAATCAGCTGGAGACAGAAATCAAGAGTTAAATGGCTAAAAGAAGGAGACAGAAACACAAAGTTTTTTCATAAAATGGCATCAGCCAACAAGAGGAAAAATTGGATTGACAAGCTAAAAGTTAATGGCTTAATTACTGAAGACCAGGAGCTAATCAAACAAGGAATTCTTGATTTTTACAAGCAGCTGTTCATGGAGCAGGCTGAATGGAGACCTAAAGTGGATGGACTACAATTCTCCCAGATAAGTTTAATGGAAGCTGAATATCTAGAAGAACCTTTCTCTGAACTTGAGGTTTTTACAGCCCTTAAGGATCTAGATGGAGATAAAGCTCCTGGTCCAAATGGATGGACCATAGCATTCTTCCAAAAGTGCTGGAATGTCTTCAAACAGGATGTACTGCAGGTCTTTGTAGAATTTCATGACAGCTGTAGATTTGTTAGAAGCCTTAACACAACTTTCATAGCTCTCATTCCGAAGAAGAAAGGTGCTGTGGATGTTACAAATTTCAGACCTATAAGTTTGGTTGGGATGGTTTACAAACTGATAGCTAAGGTTCTAGCTGCTAGGTTTAAGAAAATTTTGGACCCTATTATCTCTGCCTCTCAAAATGCATTTGTGGGTGGTAGGCAAATAACGGATGCTGTACTAATAGCTAATGAAGTTATTGAATCAAAAGCAAAGAGTAAGGAAGCTGGTATAGTTTGTAAACTTGACATTGAGAAAGCTTTTGACCATGTTAACTGGGACTGTTTGATTTATTTGCTGCGAAGAATGGGGTTTGGAGATAGATGGTGCAGGTGGATTTACTGGTGCATCTCCACTGCCAGGTTCTCCATCTTGATAAATGGATCTTCTGAAGGGTTCTTTACTTCGTCTAGAGGTTTAAGGCAAGGTGACCCACTCTCCCCTTTTCTATTTATCATCATCATGGAAGTCTTAAGCAGAATGATACAGAAAGTTGAGGAAGTTGGGTTAATTGAAGGCTTCTTAGTCAGAAATAGAGCTAATAATTCAGCAAGCATTAGTCATCTTCTCTTCGTAGATGACTCCATAATTTTTTGTGGAGCTGATATGATGCAATTGGGACACTTGCGATGCACTCTGCTGGGTTTTGAGGCTGTAACTGGTCTAAAGATTAATCTATCCAAGTCTGAGGTCAGCTTTGTTGGAAATGCCAATTGTATAAATGAATTGGCAGCAATTTTGGGTTGCAAATCAAGAAATTTTCCAACTACATACTTAGGGATGCCCTTAGGAAACCAACTTAACCCCAAACAGATCTGGGAACCAGTCCTGGAAAGGTGCAAGAGTAGACTGGCAATTTGGAAGGCGAGATATCTATCCAAAGGGGCTAGAGTCACATTGATAAAAAGTGTGCTATCCAATCTCCCTACATATTACCTCTCCCTTTTCAAAGCCCCAGCAGCTGTCATTAAAAATCTAGAGAAAATGCAAAAAAATTTTCTTTGGGGCAAAAGTGATGAAACTTTCAAATACAGCCTAGTGAACTGGAAGACAGTTAGCTCTCCAATTGTCTCCGGAGGTCTTGGTATCAGGCAGTTGCAGTTGCAGTTGCAGAACGAAGCCTTACTTGGTAAGTGGTTATGGAGATTTGCTCAAGATAATACCAGGCTTTGGAAGAGAGTAATAATGATTAAATATGGGGAAGAATTGGGGGGCTGGAATTCTGGCCAAGGTTCAAATGCTACAGGCGTAAGTCTATGGAAAGGAATTAGGAGAAACTGGAAGAAATTTTCTAGCTGCATTACCTAGAAAGTAGGGAGAGGTAACAGGATTCTATTCTGGAAGCATGACTGGTTGAGTATTGGCTGCTTAAGTGATCTATTCCCTGTGATTTATACTCTAGCAATCAACAAAAATGCATTTGTCAAAGATTGCTGCACAGGCATGGGCAGACAATGCACTTGGTCTGTACAGCTTCGCAGGAACATTAATGATTGGGAAATGGATGAATACTTGTCTCTTCTGGAATTGCTACAGAATGCATATCTGGATACCACCGAAGACTCTATGGTTTGGAAAGTGTCTAAAGAGAAAATCTTCACTGTTAAATCCTTTTATCTGACCGTTCGTGGGGAAACAAAGGACACTTTTCCTTGGTCAAAGCTTTGGAAAAATGTTGTCCTCACAAGAGTTCTCTTCTTCTCTTGGTGTGCTGCTATGGAGAAGATCCTAACCATGGACAATCTTAAGCTCAGAGGCCATTCTTTAGCTAACTGCTGCACTCTATGTTGCCGGCAAGAGAAAACAATAGCTCATCTTCTCCTACATTGTCAATGGGCAGCAGAATTGTGGGGATTGTTTCTATCTTGTTTTGGAGTTCACATGTGCTTTCCAAAAGAATTTTGTGACTTTCTTTTGGCATGGTGGGGACAGCCACTTGGAAAGCACAAGAAAGCCATCTGGAAACTGGTTCCATTTTGTGTGATTTGGCTGGTTTGGAAGGAGAGGAATCGAAGGATATTTGAAGAAGATAGCACTACCACACTGAGAAATAAGAGTGTAGTTCTAAATTGCCTTTAGAGCTGGGTAAAGGAAGGAAGGGAGACGGAAATTGATTCTTTTTTAAGCTTTCTCGAACAATTGAGCTGAACTCATTCTGATCTATTGGGGTTGATTGTATTTTCTATCACCTTGATTGTAGGTTGCTTTAGCATCACATCAACGCTTCGGTAGCCCATATTTAATTAATAAAATATTTACTTATCTTTTTCAAAAAAAAACCACCTATATGATGTAGCTATAAATCGGCTTTTCAATCTATAAAATTTTCTTTCATCCCAAATCAACTAAAGTAAACTGAAAGGAACAAATGCACCACGCTTTGTCCATTGTTCGCTGACGCAATTGCCTCGCAATTCAAAAAAAACTTGCTTGGCTTTCTTGTATACCAAAAGCAGAAAGAGCCAAATGTAATGGTTTCTTTGCCCGCAAGCAATGCACAAACAAATGTTTAATGGATTCCCCATCCCTTTTCCATAAACGACACCAATTTACTAAGATCTTTCTCCTCATAATGAGATTGCCAATATATTTATTTTTTTCGTAAACCAAGCAGCAACCGAAAACAAAAGTAGAAAAATCTTAGAAGGTGCTCCAAATTTCCAAATGCCAGCCCAAGGATACACCTCCACCTTCCTCCCTGCTAAAAAATTATAATAAGATTTTATGAAAAAAACCAGATTGGGATTTGTTCCAATGAATGCCATCCTCCCCCTCACCCAACTTCCTAGTGTCTAACATAACAAGAAGATTCTCAAAACTATCAATCTCTCAATTGTGAAGATTTATTCTAAGTGTAATGTTCTGCACGATCTTTCCATCTCTTAAAGGTAAAACATCAGCCAGTGAAGTCTCCTTGTCCACTGCCAAATAAAAAATGTCTGGGAAAATGTCTTATAGTTTCTTACCCTCCATCCATGGATGTCTTCAAAAACTCCCCCACTCCCCACCTCCATGGGTAAATTCTATGAAAATTCAATCCATTTGCATCTAATGGCTTTCCAAAAATCGATACCATGAAAATGACACCCATTTGAAGCAATCCATCTGCCCCAAGAAATTCCATTTGTAGCTGAGATCACTGTTCTCCAAAATCTCCCTCTCTCTCTCTCTCTCTCTCTGTCTCTTGCGTAAGCATATTTCCATAGCCACTTCCTAAAAGAGCCTTATTGAATAACTTTATTCTCTGCATGTCAATACCCCCCTTCCCTTAATGGTAAGCCAACCCTATCTCTGTCCACCAGATGATATTTGAATTCTTCCTCCAAACCACCTCATAAAATTCTTGTAAGAATTTCTCCAGCCTCTTTAATATGGACTAGGGGTGGCAAAATCAACCCAAACCCATCAACCCGCCCAATTGAACCCATAATAAATGGGTTTGGGTCTTATTATTTTACTAATTGGATTGTAATTGGGTAACTTATAAAATACCCATTTATAAACGAGTGCAATTGGGTTGTGAAACGGGATCCGTTAAAACACCCATTTAAATTAAAAAATACTAGTTTAATTCCCCTCTTTACACTGCTTTCTCTCTCACCTCTCTCTTTCTCCAGAGAGAAAGAGTGCACACGCGCGCACACACACACACACACACACACACACACACACACAAAAACACACACACACGCACACGCGCACGCGCGCACACACACGCGCATGCAAACACACCCACACACGCGCGCGCGCACATGCGCACGCATACATGCATGTGCACACAAGCAAACACACTCACACGCGCGCGCACGCACACACTCCCCCACACACACACGCACACACGAGCGCGCGCACACACACGCGCACGTGCACGGGCAAACGCGCACACGCGCGCTCGCGCGCACTCCCACACATGCACACGCACGCACACACATCCACACACGTGCATGCACACACACGCGTGCGGGCGCACACGCATACACACATGCACACACGCGCGCACACATGCAGGCACCCGCGCGCACACGTACACACACACGCACGCGCGCACACACACGCGCGCGTGCGCATGCACACACACACCCACACCCACACACAAAGAGAGAGTTGTTGATTTAAAATTGAATGAAAAATAAATCGGTTCGTATAAATTCGAAATCAACTGAAAATTGTAAATATAATATATAATATTATGTAATATGTATAATATTATATTAAATAAAATAAATATTGATGTATTTATATATATACACATTAATTGAAATAAATTTTTAATTTTTTTTTTTTAAAGTAAGTTAGGCTATTTGCAGATGATATTGTTTTAGTAGATGAGACGAGAGAAGGAGTGAATGCTAAGCTAGAATTGTGGCGGGATACGTTAGAGACAAAAGGGTTTAGGCTAAGCCGATGCAAGACGGAATATATGGAATGTAAGTTTAGTCAAAGTAGGATAACGAGTAGTATAGAAGTAAGTTTAGGTACACAAAAGATTGTAGAGAAAGATAAATTTAGGTACCTTGGATCTATGGTGCAACAAGATGGAGGGATTGATACTGATGTAAGTTACAGGATTCAAGCTGGATGGACCAAATGGAGGAGTGCTTCGGGGGTTTTGTGCGACCGAAAAATCCCCCTCAAGGTGAAAGGAAAGTATTATAAGGTAGCGGTTAGACCAGCGCTGCTATATGGATCAGAGTGTTGGGCAGTAAAGTATAATCATGGTCAGAAGATGGCAGTTGCGGAGATGAGGATGCTAAGGTGGATGTGCGGGATTACAAGGAAAGATAGGATTAGGAACGAGGAGATTAGGGGCAAAGTAGGAATAGCACCGATTGAAGATAAAATGAGAGAAAATCGATTAAGATGGTTTAGCCATATTAAAAGGCGTCCAGTAGAGGCACCTGTTAGAAGGTGTGAAAGTATGGAGATTGTCAGGAGTAGGAGAGATAGAGGAAGACTCAAGAGAAGTTGGAAAGAAACCATTAAACATGACCTAACCTACCTAGATTTATCGGAGGACATGCCCCTAAACAGATCTAATTGGCGTCGACAAATCCATATAGCCGACCCCACCTAGTGGGAAAATGCTTGGTTTAGTTTGGTTAAGTTAGGTTATAAGTAAATGGGTTGTGATATGGGTTCATGGGTTTGTAATAACCCGTATTCAACCCGCCCATATCTAACCTGCCTTTTAAATAGGTGGGTTTGGGTTGTACCCATTTAACCTCCAACCCGTTTAAACCAATCACTAACCCGCCCAACCCACCCATTTTGCCACCCCTAATATGGACATTGGTACAACAAATAGAGACACAAAAAATGTAGGCAAGCTAGACAACGGACTCTTAATAAACTTCCCAAAAAAAAAGGGACTCTTAATAAGAGTAACCCTTGCTTCTTTAGATAAATATACTTTCTTCTAGCTTGGGAGCCTCCTTTAAAACCTTTCAATAAAACTATTCCATACCTTTATGAGCTCCATTTCATTTGTTCATGTGTGATTTGCTTCAAACTTATAAATAGAATTTTTGTTGCATAAAACATATCTACTAATGTCATTAATGAATGTGAAGAACAATAAAGTCCACCGTATCGAGAGAAAATTAATCAATTACTCCTTCAAGTAAATAAAATTTCACATGATTTTCTTAGTATCTAAAAACTTTTGGAAGATGCAATTACAACTTTTTCCCCCCTATTGGAGTAAGAAAAAAGTATTATAATGATTGCTTCTAGCACAATTATAGCAAATTTAGCCACAACACAACCTAAAGGAGATATATTTGGAAAGATGGTTACATGGTTGAACCTCTCAAACCGACCTCCGGAAAATTGGTTCAATCTGTTGGTCTGCATGCTTTTCCTCAATTTTATAGGCATGTCTACCTTCGATTTGTGTTGATTTCCTCTTTCAATTTGCCAAGGAGAAGTGTCATTCTTCGTAATGAATTGGTACAAAGGTCATTCCACGCTTGTTGCCAAATAAGGTAATAAATAGATGAATAAATAAAGTTTAATTATCTTTGTACCTTCTGTACTAAAAATGAAAATCATAACATTCCCTAAACTTAAAAAAATTACCTTTATACCCTTATACTTTAGACTAAAGCGAAAATGGTAAAAAATCCATTGAAGATAACGGTTTTGGCTATTAATAGCTTTAAAAAATGCATTTACACCCCTTTCATATTCTTTGCACTCATGTCTTTTGATTTTATTTGACTTTTTATGGGTATTTTTGTCTTTTCACTTAAAATTTTATTATCATTCATGATTTTATTTTAGTCTTAAGTACGAGGGTTTTGAATGTAGGTTTTTAAAGTTTAAGAGTGGTAGTGATTCTTACCTTTAGTACAGGTGTATAAGGGAAATTAACCCATAAATAAAAACCATTATTATTGGATGGAAGGTCTCTTTAAAGCCATGAGTTCGATTAAAGTCCTTTATAACTCTAGCATTTTCTCTCTCCATAGATCTATTAGTTAATTGCTTTACAATCATCACCCATTTGCATCCAATTGCCTTTTGCTTCCATTAAAGAGAATGGAAAATTTCCTATCACTACGGAATTGGCTCTCATTTTCTTTCTTCCATGTATTTTGTGCCAATATCATTCTTTCACTTGATGCGTTATTGTAGAGGATAATGATGAAAATGCAATCAAAAGGTAGGAGACAATTACAAGACACTAAGTTGGAAGTTTGAGTATTGGTCCAAAGTCGCTTATGTATTGTGATAGTAAGACGAAGATCACCAACACATAAGTAGTTAGAGTTGAAACAATTGATGATGAAGTATCCGGGAAGGATTCACATAATTCCTTTTTCAAGATTAGTGATGAAGTATCTGATACATAAATGAAATCAAAGAAGTGTTCATTTATAAAACCATCAATGGCCAAAAAGTTGCAGGCAATTTCTTCCAAATCAACTCTCGCCTTTTGAAAATGTGACACACATGAGGTATCAGAGTCAAGGATATATTTGGGTTTTTATATTTTATGGGGGTAATTGCCTTTATACTCCTGAGAAAACCATTAATAACCCATGAACTAAAAAAATCTACCTTTACACCTTTTTACTCCAGGCTAAATGAAAACATTATAAAATCCATCAAAGATAATAGTTTTGGCTTTGATAACTTTAAAAACTACATTTACATCCTTTGTACTTTACACTCCATTCACTTATACCCTTTGATTTACTTTGATGTTGATGGATATTTGTCTTTTCACTAAATTCATGACTTCACTTTAGTTTTGAGTGCAAGGCCATAAATGTAGGTTTTTGAAGTTCAAAGAGTATTAGTGATTTTCATATTTAGTACTGTGGTATAAAGGCAATTTTTTTTTTTTGAAAAGATAAGTAAGATTTTATTACTAGCATCGAAAAAATGCCATGGACAAAACAAATTACATCGATTCTTTTCTTATTTCATACTTTCTATGAAAATCAGAAAAGAACTAAGATCAATCTCTTTTCCATCCTCCACCCAACTAAACAAACAAGAAAGAAATACACTTTTGGAATGCAAAATAGTCCTTTCTGAGTTTTCGAATATTCTCCTATTGCGTTCCTTCCAGATCAACCAAAAAAGGCAATACGGGATTATGTTCCATATCTTCCTCTTTCTTCTGTCCATAGGCTGTTCCCACCAAGCTAGAAGAAAACTTTTTAAGCCTATGAGAAAACACATTTGAACTCCAAAATATGAAAGAATTAGGCTCCAAATATCAGTTACCCAAACACAATGGATGAGTAAATGATCAATAGATTCCTTCTGTCTTAGACATAAAGGGCACCTGTTAACTATAGCATAACCCCGTCGCTTAAAATTGTCCATTGTCAAAATCCTTCCCCTAACCGCACACCAGGTGAAAAAGATGACTCTTGTAGGTACTGGAGCCTTCCATAATTTCTTCCAAGGAAAATTATCCTCCACTCCACTCTGCAAGAACAAATAAAAGGAATTGACCGAGAACACTTTATTCACTGAATGTTGCCATCTCAGTGAATCAAAAGAGTCTTCCATTGGGCAAGAATAAAGGATTTCCATCAAGGTCCTGAAACTATCCACTTCCCAATCATTCAGATTCCTTCGCAACTGAATATTCCAACTTCCATTAGATCATGTCCCAATGAATAATCAGAAACCAAAGCATTCTTGTCCAAAGCAATGGCATAAATGTCAAGAAAAACATCGGAGAGGCTGTCCCCTATCAACCATTTATGTTTCCAAAACAAAATCCTATCTCCCCTTCCCACCTTCCAAGATAAACATCTCTCAAAACTCAGCCATATCTTGCTTAAACTTCTCCATAAACTAATACCAAAAGATGGGGACCCAACATCAGATTTCCATCCACCTTTTACAACTCCATATTTGGTCTCATTCAAATGCCTCCAAAGACTAGTTTCTTCATGAGCAAATCTCCAAAGCCATTTACCCTTAAGGGCTTCATTGTGCAGCTTAAGCTGCCTGATGCCAACTCCCCCCATATGAATGGAGTTGCAAACAATTTTTCAATCTACTAAGTTGTGCTTAAACACTCCTTCACTTCTTCCTCAAAGGAAATTCCTTTGTAACCTCTCAATTTCCTTGAGAACTCTAACAGGGGCAGGAAAAAGTGAAAAGAAATAGGTGGGAAGGCTGGATAAAACACTCTTAATCAAGGTGACTCTCGCTCCCGTGGATAAATAATTAGCTTTCCACCCTGCCAATCTATTTCTGCACCTTTCAATAACAGGTTCCTAGATTTCTTTAGACCTGAACTTTGCTCCAATGATCATCCCCAAGTAAACAGTAGGAAGGGACCCTATACTACATCCAAGAACAGCTGCAAATTCCTCTATGCCTGAATTAAATCCCACGGGTAGTACCTCAGATTTACTGAGGTTTATCTTGAGGCCAGTGACAGCTTCGAACCCTAGCAGGATGCAGCGAAGATGTCCAAGCTGAAGCAAATTAGTCCCGCAGAACACAATTGAATCATCTGCAAACAACAGGTGAGAAATACTGAGTCTCTGCCTACTGTTTTGCACAGGAAAATCCTCAATGAAGCTTGCCTCCGCAGCCTTATCAATCATCCTGTTTAGAACCTCCATTACTAAAATGAATAGAAAAGGAGATAAAGGATCTCCTTGTCTTAGCCCCCGAGAGAAAAGAAAAAAGCCTTCAGGGGATCCATTAATCAAGACTGAAAAGCTGGCAGTGGAGATACACCATTTTATCCATTGACACCATCTTTCCCCGAAGCCCATTCTACTCAGCAAATGCAGTAGGAATTTCAAGTTTACATGGTCATAAGCTTTTTCTATATCCACTTTGCAGACCAAGCCAGCATCTTTGCTTTTGAATCTTGAATGCAGGACCTCATTTGCAATAAGAATTGCATCCAAAATCTGCCTGCCCTTGACAAAAGCATGCTGAGATTCAGAGATGAGCTTGTCAATTACCTGTTTCAGCCTATTGGCTAGAATTTTGGACAGCAACTTGTACACTGCACCCACTAGACTAATTGGCCTGAAATCCTTTAATTCCACAGCTCCCTTTTTCTTCGAAATTAGTGCAATAAAGGTAGAGTTCAAGCTTCGTACAAACCTGCAACTGCAGTGGAATTCTCCAAAAACAGCTAGCAGATCCTCCTTCAGTATTTCCCAGCATCTTTGAAAAAAGGCCAATGTCCATCCATCTGGGCCAGGGGCTTTATCCCCATTTAATTCCATCATCGCCTGGAATACCTCTGGTTCAGTGAAAGGAATCTCTAGGCAGTTTGCTGCAGAGGAACTTAGCCGAGAAAACACCATGTCATTCACTAACGGCCTCCAATTTTCTTCTTCCGCAAACAGTTTCTTGTAAAACTCCAAAATACCCTGTCTAATCATCCCTTGATCTTCAGTGAGCTCCCCATTAACTTTCAATTTATCAATCCAATTCCTCCTTTTATTTGCAGAAGCCATTTTATGAAAGAATTTTGTATTGCAATCTCCTTCTTTAAGCCAACAGATTCTGGACTTTTGCCTCCAACTTATTTCCTCCATTTTAATTAAACTAGTTAACTTCAAAATCTTATCTTGCCGCAAAGATCTTCCTGTTTCAGATAATAAACCACCATCATCCAGCCTGTCAAGATCTTTAATGTCTTTTTCCATTTGGGCTTTCTGCTGTGCTATCCTTCCAAACACCTAATTGTTCCAGATTTTCAGATTTGCCTTTAAAGCCTTCAGCTTTTGACACAGTCTGTAGCTAGCAGTTCCTTCAAAATGGTAATTCTGCCACCAATGAGCAATCATTTCCTTAAAACCTTCTGTCTGCAGCCACATGTTTTCAAATTTGAAAGGCTTTGGACCCTCTTTAATGCCTCCCCCATCCAGCAGCAGAGGGGAATGATCTGAGACCAGCTTTGGGAGAGTTTTATGAAGAACAGCAGGGAATAAATCCTCCCAATCTGAGGAGACCAGAAATCTATCAATCCTAGACTTGCACAAACTGTTACTCCAAGTGAATTTGCTTCCAGTTAAAGGCAAATCAATGCATTTTAGGTCGTTAATGAAATCAAAGAAAATGTCCATCTGCCTTGTTCTCTTTTTGCATTCCCATTTATCCTCTAATCCTCTAATCATATTAAAGTCACCCACCAAGCACCATGGCATATTCCATTTGTGTACTGCAGCTCCCACTTCGTCTAGAAAATCTAACTTCCAAAGTTTACTCACAGGCCCATAAACTCCAGTGTAGGACCAAGAAATGTCCTCCTTCAAGTGCTGGAACTAGCAGGAGATGGAAAAAGCGCCAATCTCATAATCCAACGCTTGCAATTTCCTGCTGTCCCACATAAGCAGGATGCCTCCCGAAGCCCCAACAGACTCTAGCGCTAACCACTTGCACCAGCCCCCACCCCAAATAGTCCTAACAGTCTGATCATCAACCTTACTCAGCTTAGTTTCCTACAAACAGACTATATCAGGTTGCTGCTTAACAATGACAGATTTAATCACCATCCTCTTCTCCTTCCCACAACAGCCCCTCACATTCCAGCTTAGGATTTTGGGCTTCATAGCAGACATAATGGTAAAATCTCACCCCTTCTTCCTTCCTCATTAAACAACTCCCTATCATCTTTGTCATATGTAATAGAACATTGTAGATTTCTCAGCTCCCTTGCACCTCCCTTTACCCTGCTTTTTGGGATCTTCTGCTGGCTACTACTCCCCATCTGCCTTTTATCTTCAATGGTCTGCAAAAGAGCCATTATCTGCTCTTCAAATTCTTCGCTTGAGATTCCCAATATCTTCTTTTGATCCTTCCCACAATTTCTAGTAGCAGGTGATTATCATCAGGCCAATTAGCTGGCCCTACTGCTGCCAAAGGTTGGCATTCAACAACTTCCCTAGGTACTGATTCCTCAAATCCAAAAGGAACCAATAGAGACCCAAAAGGAGATCCAATGTTATCAACAAGAGGATCGTCAATTGATGAATTGACCACTGTTTGGTCAAGGATTGACATTGCACTTGTTTGTCTCCTAGATTTATATTTTCTCCCATAAAACTTCCAACTCTCCATAGAACTGAAAAAATTTCCATCACCAGCAGTCTCCTCTCCATTAATATTATCACTTGGTAAAAGATTCATTCGTGCATCAGCATTAATTTGGCCCTCATCATTAATTGTATTCAGAATATCAAACCTATTAACTGCTGGCTGTCCCATTGTAGAGACTTTTGGTTTTGAAATCCTCTTTGATAAATTTGACTTTCCACCTACTTGGATCCATTGAACCTTCTCTGCAGCCTTTAATTGCCTTCCAGGTTTTCCGGCCCCAAATTTTAATGACTCCTTACCCTTTCGATTTCCAATATGTGATTGATTCAAAGAATCAGCTTCCTTCTCACGCGCCACCTTCTTCTTCCCCTTCGGTGGCTGGGAAACTTCAGAAGGCCAACAATCTTCTATCCATTCCACCCAAGGCCTTCTTTCAACCCAAATAGGACAATCATAAACAACTTCACCCACTAAAATCTTGACTGAAGCAGGGATGTTTCTTCCATCACCTCTGATTTTAATTCTAACCCACCTAAAGTTGGCAGCATTGCAAGGATCAAACTTAGACTCCATAAAGCCTCCACAAAAATTGCCTATGCTCTGGAAAACATTGACACTCCATAAATGGAAAGGTAGACCCAACACTCTGATCCAAACAGATTCAGCATTCCATCATCTTCTATAACAGCAACTCCAGCTGTGCCAAGTATCTAATCAAAGAGGTTCCCCATTGATAACATAAAACTTGCCTTTAATTCTATCAGCTAACTGCTGTGAAGGAAATATAAATAAGAATCTTTCCTCATCCAGGACTTTAAGTCCAACTCCTTCAGGAATCCTCTATTTTCTATTGACTCATTCTGAAATTTTGGCAACCTCCATTCTGGCAACACTCGGGCCACCTAATCTGCCAACTAAGCATTTTTTCATAAGCATACTGTTCTCCTCTGCATCCTCATGGTTAACAATGACATGTAGGTCGTTGTGGGTGCTGCGTATATTTGAAAGCTGCCAAACTGGAAGGGCAGCTGCTTGAACATATGACTTGGATTCTCTAGGAACACAATAGGTTGTTAACTGAGAAGGAGCATACTTCCATGCGTGAGGCTTGATTTTATTATAGACTCGATCTCTAGGTAAGAGATCGCTAATGATATCCTTGAGAAAACTCCAGCCAAACCCGAAAGACAACTTGGGGATCCTAACTTGTCTTCTTCCAAAGGGGGCAAAGAGTCTCAGCTCCAACTTCCTACCAATACCATTGGATAAAATGGTACCTACCAGAGTTCTTGCCCCTCCTCTATGACTACCAATTTGATGATGGCCATTAGTATTCCAAAGTTGCTTCGAACATTTCTGCTGCAACCATCTAAGTTCTTCCACATAAATAACTAAAAGTCTAACATATCCTCGTCCACGTTCAATTATCCTATATCCTCCTTTGATCTTAGAATCCTCCTCAAATTCAATAGTTACATCTTGAGCTTGAAAAGTTTTCTTGAGTACTTTGGTTTGGTTGAACAAGTTGGAATACCGTGAGTTGCTAAAATGGTGCATTTTAGCAATTAGGCCCCTTAACTTGCACCGAGAGCATTTTTCAAAGCTTGCAATTAACTCTATTTATATTATTGATTAGGTTTCTACTTTAGCTCATGTTTTCAATATATTTAAACAAATCCAGTCAAGATTGTTTAATTACAAAACAAACCCTTGAATAATTTAAATTTACGTTGTTAAATTTTACTATTTAAGGAGAGACAATTTAGGAGAGACAATTTAAAGTTTGAAAACAATTTGGGGTAAATTGTCTTGATATCCCTTATACTAAAGATGAAAATCACTAATACTCTTGAACTTAAAAAATCTACCTTTACAGCCCCTGTATTTCAGATTAAAGTAAAAATATTAATAAGCTGTCAAATATAACAGTTGTGTCTCTTAATAACTATAAAAAATGCATTTTTTATACCTATGCTCCTTAATTCTATTTGATTTTAATGGGAATTTTTGTCTTTTGACTTGAAAGTTTAACACCATTCACGACTTTATGTTAGTCTTGGGTACATGGGATCCAAAGGTAGATTTTTGAAGTTCAGTGGCTATTAGTGTTTTTACCTCTAGGACAGGAGGTATAAAGGTAGTTATCCCAAAAAATTGGAGGAGGGTGGAGTATTCATCAAATGAAGAGATAACTAGCAATTTGTACTAGTATTTGAATGATGTTTCACAAGCTTGAGGGGCGGTCAAACACACAAATTTTGAACTCTATCCAAATCTTGTTAATTACCTTCATTTTGTAAAGACCTTATTTTCCGTGTTGTTCTACTCTCTAATTATATGTGGTTTGTGCACAAAAGCCAATACCTTTTAGGGTCCCCCCCCCCCCAAAATTGAAATTTCAATCTTTGATTATCCTTTGTTTTTGGTAAGTAATCCTTGATTTTCCTGTACTCTCCAGTCTGTATATGTTGATTAATAACCATATTCAGGCCAGTCCAATTGACTTGCGACCTTGATGTTAATGATTGTAATAGCAAATTTCCAATAGTTTATTTATTGATTATTATTAGGATGCAACAATGTTACAATGCAATTACACCTTCGTCTCATTTATACTACTGCATGTTCCCTGAGAATTCTTAATTAAGTAGATGAAATGTGCCTGAAATATCAACTTAAATGAAGTGGATATATACCCTAGAGTTTATTTTTTCTTGTTCCCTTTTCTAATTATATTTTTATAATTAAACTTGTTATACTTTTACAAGCTTTAACTGTTGTGGCTATTTACGTTGTTGACACGCATTTTAATGTTTTTTTCCCCTCTTGCAGCCATAGATTTAGCATCAAAGGACGTGTTTATCCTGCTATTCTACCTGTGGAGAATAAGAAAGTTATTGGGAAGGTGTGTTTGTCAAGCATTTCTGCTGCTCCAGAGTATTATAAATATCTTGACATGGAACACTATTTTCCTGTTTCACCATTGTAACAAAAATACCTTCCTGTTAAACTTATTAGGATCTTAAACTGGCTAAAATGGTAAGGTAAGAGTATCTTAAGGTACCAACTTATCAAAACAAAGTGAGCGAGTTAACGAGTACGTTATGATTTCGGTTTGTGTGTGTGTGTGTGTGTGTGTGAGTGAGTTTGAGTGAGTGAGTGTCAAAAGAACAAAGTTTCAAATTTCATCACTTTCTTATTTCCACCATGTTAAGAGTATTATTGAGATATTTTTCTTTCTTATTCCTGTGTGTTGTTCATTTCTTAGCTTGTATAGAATTATATAGTTTTTCCAATTTCTATTTTGTATAGGATTCCTACTAGTATGAATACAAAACATAGACAACCCTGCTTGTGTGTCAAGTAGGAGTGCACAAAGTGCTCAAGAGACCTGAAAACCGAATTAACTTGACCTCCTTGTTTTTAGTTGGTTTCAGTTTTATTAGGAGTTGGGTATGATTTTGAGTGTAAAAATTGTCAACTAATAATTTAGGTTGGTCCTTTGGTTGGCATATTTTTGGATCCAACCTAATCCATTCATGATAAAAAGGCATTATCATAGAACTACAACTAGAATCAAGGTAATCAAGATTGGATTGGGTTGGTTCTCTATTGGAGATAATTAATGCAGTTTCAATTCAAAAAATTAGAGCCGATAAAAATTGGATTGGTTTTGGGTCTAACATGGACCCAACCCAACTCATACACACCCTAAGTGTCAAGGCATTCACTTAACTCTAGTCTTTTAACATGGTATCAAAGTGAACAATCTGCCTGGGAGCCTTTTCATTGAATTGAGCTCGGTCAATGGGTGGGCTTTTTTGCCACCCATTAGACCCTCATCTTTACTCGTAGTTTTATACAATTAGTCTCTTTACACATTATTTCATTTCAATTTTTGGACTACCATATGTGCTATTTTATTGTAGCATACTCTGTTCCGTCGCTTGTATTTTTCTTGGTAGAGATTTAAAGCTCCCTTTGGGTAGACGTGTCTGTCAAATAGTTGAGAAGGAAAAACTAAGAGATTAGTTATCCCCTCCGCTCATGTAATATAAATCAAAGGTTTGAGATGCAACTGGACACAACTGCCCAAAATAGAAAAGGAAACTAAAAAATGCAAATATTCTAGCGATATGCTAAGCACTTTCACTCAAGCTATAGCATACATGTCAAACATGCCTAACTTGGTAGACAACTACTAAAAAGAAGGATAAGCCAAGGGTTTGGTGAGGATGTTACCTAACTGAGAGTTTGAGTTCACAAATGTAATAGCGAGATCATGCCTAAGCAGAAGATTTCAGATAAAATGACACACCATCTCAGTATGATTCGTAAATTCATGTAAGACTAGAATATTGACAATTAAGATAGCTGGTAGGTTGTCACAATACAAAGATATCAGAGATGGAACCTCAAGACTAAAGTCACTAAGGAGAGAAGGGACCTAAAACATCTCAAAAGCTTTATGAACCATAACATGGTACTCATACTCACCATTAGAATGAGCTACAATAATCTGCTTATTATTGTGCCAGATTACAAAGTTGCCACCTACAAAGATACTATATCCAGAGGCAAACTTTTGATCTAAACAACTATCAGCCTAATTTACATCACTATCTTCAATTACATCTAATGTTGTAAAAGGTTGATAGAGCAAATCTTAGCTAATAAAACTCTTTGGACTTCTCAGAATGCGACACACAATATGAAAATAGGGTTGGCAAGGTCCATGCATGAATTGCCAACCACGCTAACTGCATATTTAATACCTAGTTGTGTCAAGTGAGATAGATCAGTTTACCACAAGTCTATGTTACTAGTTGATATCATGATTGGGTCGCCACTTTTAGAATCTTGATGAATAGAAGAATTCATAGTGTCATCGGTCACCTAAGAGCCTAGTCTCTGAGAGTAAATCTAGGATATATTTCCTTTGGATAGAGAGATACCATGAGGGGAATGGGCAACCTCATCCCCTAGAAAATAGCATAAAGCTTCAAGGTCCTTTATGTGAAACTGTTATCCTAGATGATCCTTCAATATAGAAATACTATTAGTTTCCATTTTTGCAAAGAAGCATTGGTAGAGGACGGCTTCCTTGTTTTTCTGGTAAGATAACCTAACTTCCCCCTGCCATCGATTACGAGTTTGATGGATTGAGTCCATTCGAGATTATTTTTTTCGTTCAACTTTTCTACCATGAGTTGAAAAGACATGTTATCAAGTCCATTTGAAACCATAGTCAATGGTAACCCTGATTGGTTGTCAGTGGTTTCAGAGGATAAAAACCCATTGTCCTTCACGGCGGTGTCTGCCATTATTTGGCTAAGAAAATCTTGGGATCTGATGGTATGAAAATAGAACTTTTGTTTTTGTATTTCTTCAATAAAATTATTTAGATTCTACTCTGTCATATTTGTAATACAAAAAGGAAGACTAACACACTTCTAGAATCAAGGGAAACAATATTCTAGTCTAATTTTAGAAAATAAAATCTTTAACAAATTTGCTCCTAATAAGATAAATATTTACAACTTAATTCCTGGAAATCTGGGATTTCAACTAGTTTTATTTAACACAATTCTTTCCTTTTAATTCCCATGTGTATTAAAACTAGTGTAGTGTCTAGCATTTGTTGGTCAAAATAGTGTCGGAAGTCGGAAACAATAAGCTGTCAGTGAGAAAATACCACCAGAGGGAGTTGTTGTCCAGATGGCAAAATGCCGTCCTGACTCCAGCGTCTGGACGCCCAAGAGATGTCTCAATGGCTGCTGTCTTGATGATATTTTGCCATCCTAACACTAGTTGGTTCTTGGTTGATTCTGTATACAAATTCAGGCTTTATTTTACTTGTTTCTGAATACCAGATCAAATCTTTTCACATATATGCAATAAAATTCATTCAAAACAACTTCTAAATCATGAAAACAACTATCCTTATTAGATCGCATAATTAATTTCATCAATTAGAACCACTGGTAATGAAATTTGATAGAGCATATACAATAAATGTGTATATTAGTAAAGACGACTCAGATTCTTCAATTTCTTTTATACATGCATTACTAAAATTTTCAATTAATGGATTGTGTTTGATTATCAAGCTACAAACTTGTCTTGATTATCATGGTACACATTTCTAAGAGATCATCACACTACCTTAGGATTATCATGGGCCTGGGATTCCTCTCCTCTGGTTCTCACTCCAACTCTCAGACTTATGGAGATTAGTGATCAGTGATACACTACACCTCTATTTATAGACAAAGATCTCTCAGGGTTCCTTCCTTATAACGCTTCTCACCTGAGTCAAAAGATTATGCTTGTACAGCCTGTAGAACAGTGTTAGTGGCTGGGTTCACCCCCTGGGCTCAAGATACAGCTGGTCCCAGACAGAGGCAAGTTATCTGGGCCATGATAGTTTATATGAGTGGTACATCGAGAGGATGAAGGTCATTATGTTTGAGCAAGTGGCTAATGCTATTGTTGGTATAGTTAGGAATATGAAACCAATGTTTTGAAAATTTGTTAGGGAAAAGGGAGGTTCTGTAACTGGAAATGGGAATTCAGTTAGGGAATAAAACAATAATTTAGGTTAGGAAAATAATTAAAAATTGAAGATATGACTTTGGGTCAAGAAATGAAACTAAAGGGTTGTAACTTTAGGGAAAGAAATAAATAGATATCCAGTTGGTTCTAAGCTTAGGAAAATAATAGAAAGTATTGGTTTAAACAAAATTTCTAACTCCTCTTCCACCAACCAAATAAGTCTATGATGGCAAAATATTCTGAATACTTCAGAAAAGTCACAGGAAAACTCAAAATAAGTTCAAAAATTTAATCAAGATAAAATATGAATAGCAAAAACTTTCCAGGGCTTACACTGCTTGTCTTACATCTTCACATTTTATACACTGGTCCAATCCTTACATGAAATCTTTTAGTTCTTCCTTTCACATTCCTTGAATTTTGTGCTGGCCATTAATCAGAAGTGGAGTGGTCTAGTTTTTCTTAATGTTTTAATCAGTGTGGTCTCCAGTCTACTCTTTTTATTGTTTCCATTATTCTTTTCCCCAAAAAAGCTTATAAGTTATTTCCCGCTTTTATCACTTAAACATGCTTTGATACCCATGGTTTGACACGATACTCTGTGAAGAGCAACCTTGTGTATTGACCAAATTCTGTGTATTACATGTGTGAATTCAAGTTGCTCGGTATGTGTATGCACCTCTGGAGATTCATAGTGTCTAAGCATGTTGGTTTAAAAAACTAAAGGTTACCTGGTTATTTGATTTGCCACCAATTTAAAGGTCACCTGGTTATTTGATTTGCCACCCAAAAAAAAAAAAAAAAAAAAAAAAATTGTATTCCTTTTTTTTCTTTCCCTTTTGTGACAAATTTTGCTACAGGTATTATCGGGCATCACAGCTCCTGAATTAGACATATTGGACGCTTTTGAGGATACTGAGTATAAGAGGCACACTGTTGAGGTTTCTTTGATGGTATGTATGGCTGAAATCATCTTTTAAATGTTTAGTATGCATCATCATATATTTGTACTTGCAAATTGGGAGGAATGAAATGGGAGATTCATGTAGAAGCATAGCAATTTGATCGGTGAGAGAAATGTTCAACTTTTTTGATTACTGAAATCCTTTGATGGGTTTCTTAGTGGCATGCACAAGCGAGGTACTACATTAAGTTTTAAGATGGCAAACAATGTAACTAAACAGGAACATTTTGAAATTTTTATTATATGACCAATTTTTAAGATAATTCCGATGCCTTGGTAAAATTGTGCCTCTACAGTCATTTCTTTGTGATTCTTTCACCTTTCAATAGTTCTAAGAAGAATGGTATGGTTTTTTCCACAGAATGGTTGTCAGAAGTTACAGGTGTATGCATATGTTTGGTCTGATAGTACTGATCCAAACTTATACGGAGACTGGAATTTTGAGGTAAATTTTCTTGTTTTTTGTTTTTGTTCTTATCCTCCTACATGGTCAGATAAAAAGTTTCCACCCTTGTATAGTAGAAATATTTATTCTTGGGATAAAAAGTTTTTGCTCTTAATATATTTCTGTTGTCTTGACTCACTGATGCTGAAATTTGTTAAAGATGGGGTACATTGCACTTCCTTTCACAGATATAGCTTGCAGGGTCATGATTTTAATTTTTAACAGCACATCCTAGGATTTATTGTGCATGTTTTCATGTTGTATATAATTTCATTTTCGAAATATTATTGGCTTTTTTGTATTTGTCTTTTGTTCATTGGTTTCCATTTTCTTTCTGCTCTTGTGCTCTTTCGACTTAATTTCTTTGTTTTCTTCTTTTCTTTTCCTTCCCTCCTCCCCCCCCCCCCCAACACCTTTTTTATTTGTTAAAGGAATGGAGAGAGGCACACATGAACGACTTCGTGAAGATGACAACGGGGTTTATGGAAGAACAAAAGCTACCTGAATCAAAACCAAGAGTGGAAACCTATGAGTCCTTCTACAAGCAGAGTGGTGACAATTCCATGCCTTGATATGTTTGTTAGGGTGTGTTTAGATTGAGGATTTGGTGAGGAAAAAAATGGGTATGGAAAAGAAAAAGAAAAGGGAAGGGAAAATGACAAGAAAATATAAAATCTCAAATCCATCTTTTTATTTTAGTGGATTAGAAATTATGAAGAAAATAAAATACATTCATTAATAAATTAATTTTCTAATTTAATTATTTTTAACTTATCAAATTCCTTGATTTTTCCCTTTCATTTTCCTTAAACAAATCCTTAATCAAAATACAACCTTAATTTTTCTCAATTATGAGAAAAATATTCATTTTGAGTATGATTTTAATTATTTATTTCTCACTCTGAGTACGATTTTAATTATTTATTTCTCACTATTTTGCACTGTAGCTGGTATCAGTATTCCTGCATACTCTTAATAATATTATGCATTCCAAGTTAAAGAGTACTTACCTCTCTAATCTGGAGGTGTGGGTATACTTCTAAGTTGGTGTCTGTCCGGAGAAGTTTGATTAGGACTTTCGATAAAGAAAAAGATGCTTCCATTCCACACAGAGAGAGAAAGAGAGAGAGAGAGAGAGAGAGAGAGAGAGATTTGTGATTTATGTAGGGCATGCTGTCTACCAACTTAGAATGCGTTTGGAGTGATAAAAAGTAAGATAAAATGAGATAAAGTAAGATAAATTATGAATTTGTAATTCGTGCAGAAAAATAAAAAGTGAATATTTTTAGAGTTTTTCAGTATTTTTCATCATTTTTCAAAATTTTTTATCACTCTAAACAGAGCCTTAGTATATGGCAAAGAGAATATGATTTGGTAGTAGCTTTTTTTAAGTCACATTCGTTAGTAAAATTTGTTTACTTTTTTTTTTTTGGCAATAGACAAAATCTGATTTGTAGGCTTAAATTCTTTCCTTTTCTGATGTGAAAATTCCATATTAATTCTTCGTTTTACACTAAGCCCCTCATTTTTTAATTGTTTATATTTTACTATGTGGCGATCTTTTTGAATACTTGAAATGCCAAATCTACTTACCTGGATGGGTAGTATCTAAAATCTCAACTTCAATGCTAGGTCCACACCATAGGCTCCCTCAAGTAGAGCGGTTAAACGAATTAAACAAACCGTTTGAGCAACATTTGGTGAGAGGGTTAAAATGGTAGGATTAATTGATGAAGGAGTAAATTGAAAATTAGACATAGTTGAAGATATGTTAGTGTAATTACTTTTCTTTTATCGGTTTTCTCTAATTTTCTCAAAGTTTAATAACTTTTTCTAATTTTTTTTTTAACTTTCTCTAATTTTTACAAATTTTTACTAAATGCTTAATTACAAAAGTGCCACGTATTAGTTTCATATGCATAGTTATATTTTTTTATGCAGCCAAATGGCCCCTAGATTTTAATTTTCAGTAATATTATTTAATACTCGAATTCATTCTGGGTACTGTGTGGTGTTGAGTTATTTATTTATTTATTTATTTATTATGTATGGTAAAAATATACATTTTTTACTAAATTATTGTCTATAGAATCCGCTGAACCATGCATGCGTTGGGCAAATTTGCCAAACAAACAGCTTTCGTCATTAAAATACCATCAGCCCTAGCTGTGAAAAAAAATTCTTCTTCGCATGCCTTGCTAAAGGGCCATGTTTAGCTAATCTCATTATTCTAACCTTTTGAACTGCGAAATCATTTATTAAATTTTATAATTAAGATTGGCTTCAAAAAAAAAATTATAATTAAGATATTTTAACATTTCATTCTTAGGAGAAGTTTGTTTTGGGGACAATAGGGGATAATTTTTTTTTGTTTAAGTGAAACTTTTAGAGAGGCATAACTTATGTAATTCCTTATCTCATTATTATACCTTTTTGAGCTGCAAAATCATTTATCAAATTTTATAATTAAGATATTTTAACATTTCACTTTTACAAGATGTTTGTTTTAAGGGGTAATGGAGGATAAATTTTATTAAACTAATTTTTACTCTCTATTACATTAGTTTAAAAAAAAGAGATAATAATTACATTAAGGATAAGTATTACCTCCATACTGCGATAAATTGTTATCCGGGAGAGGTGTAAGTAACAGGGCGTAATAAAAAATTACACTATTTTCTCATTATTTTGTAAAAATATTCCTTTATATCTCTGTAAAATCTTAAGCAGCGTTCTCCTGTAAATAATTATAATATATATTATAAAATAATCATTTATTCAACCAAGCTAAAATTAATAATCATTAAATTATTTTATCAAAATAATATTTAATAAGTAATAATTTATTATTAAAATTATTTATTTTATTTTATTAAATTAATACTATTGAAATATTAATTTATGATTAAAATAATTTATTTTCCCAAATTAAAATTATTTTAAAAAAATAATAATTTCTTCTTAAAATGGTTTATTTTATTAAAATGTTTCATTAAATAAAATTATTTCTCATAAATAATAATTTACGAGATTATGTATTGTATTAATATAATTTATTTAAATAAACTAAAATTAATTATTTTATTAAATTATTTTATCAAAATAAAAATAATTTTTTAACAAGTAAATTAAGTAGTTTATTTTTATTATTGATATTTTTATTAAAAATTATATGTTTTAATAATATATATTTTATTAAAAGTAATTATTATTAAAATAACAATCATTATAATGATTTATTTTATTGTAATATTTTACTAGTATTAAATATTAACTTTTATCCCATGGTCAAGTTACCTTTATTCCAAATATAATTAACTATTATCCTTCAAAATTTTTAGTATTCCAAGCATAATATAGTTATTATCGGATAATATTTATTTTTTCAATCATTAACTATTACTGGGGTAACAATTACCCGTAATCTTTTACTCCAAAAATTTTCACATGGTTAATCCATTTAATAGTTTCATATTCTAAAAATTCTTCAAACATATTTTCAATAGAAGAAATAAATCAATCTATTATATATAAAAAAATAATCAATATGAAAAAAAAAATCACAGATGAATCTATTATCTCACTATTGATATTTTGATATTTTGATCAAATAATCTTTTTATATGAATTATATGTTTTTTTTTTCATGGAATTGAGGTTTTTTGTTAATTTCAATAGTTATTTCTTTAAAATAGTCCAAAGCAAATGCAAATCCATTCTTTCGATAATTTTTTAAATAAGTAACAAGATATTTTAAGTAATCTATAAGAACATCTATATGATGAAATTAACAGCAAATATATGTCTTACCAAATAATCATTCTTAAAATAAATTTAAAATTCTCAATCTCATAGGTTGCTGAACACTTTTTTTTTTTTTTTAACATACTTACCAAAAAAAAAAAGGTTGTTGAACACTTTTTATCATTGGGTCTTTACTATTTTTTAATAATTGAATCAAACCATCTCTTATCTTTGGAACTTGAAACTTTATTGTTTTAACACTTTCAATCCTATTTTCCCATCAAATTTGGGATAAAGATTTAACAAAAAATTTACATACATTATCTTGAAAATTTTTTCTTCATTTAATGGAAGAAGCAAATAAAGAATAAATGTGTTGTAATACTCCAAAAAATGAAAATAGCTCGTGGACATGAATTAGCAATATCACATTAAACTAAATTCAAATTATAATAATTACATGGTGTATAAAATGTTCTAGAATTTATATTCAATGATCTTTTTTTGCACTCCTTGATATTTACCTTTCATATTAGATCCATTATTGTAACATTATCCTCTTATATCATTGACGTCAAGCTCATTGTTTTTCAATATATTAATAAGTTCATCAAAAATACTTTTTTTCAATGTGTCATCAACTTTAAAAATTCTACAAAGTACTCTTCAATTTTTATTAGACTAGTTAAATTATTAACATATCTTAAAATAAGAATCATTTGTTTTTGACTTGCATTGATAGTACAATTAGGAATAATCAAAAAATATTTTACTTCTTTAATTATTTTGATTATTCTATATTTTATTTGAGAAGCTAATAACTTTATCAATTCATTTTGTATAATATTATTTAAATAATGAGTACAAAGTTCACCCTCTTTAATATATCTAACATGTTCTTGGATAATTGGATTAAATTCCGCCATAATTTCAATTAAACTTAAAAAATTGTCATTATTTTTTTAATATATCTTTTCTTTTGTCCCACAAAAAATAAGATTATTTTTAGAAAGATATTTTACTATAATAATAATTCTTCTAAAACCTTATCCCAATGTTTCATTTCTTTAGCAATTTGTTATTATATGTTTTTATCAATTGTCCTTTTTTTTATTTTTTTGATAATATTGTTTCTAATTCAATCCATTGCCCATATTAGAGATATTTTCATGACTTTTAAGCTTGGAACCAAGATTTTCAAAGATTTTCCAATCTCTAGTCCCTTCATTAAATAAGTTGATTAACGCCACATTTTGAATCAAACAACTTACAACAGAAACAATAGACTCTATCTAAATCTTTTGAATAAACTACCCATCTTCTATCATATTTTTCTTCATTTGACAATTTTTGTTGGTAAAATAATGAAGAAAAATGTCTATTATTTTCATCTTTTGGAATTGTAAATTATTATCTCTAATTGGACCCATTTCTACTATTAAATCTCTAAACTTTACATCAATAATTTTTCATTGTCTCGGATCATAAATATATTTAGAAACTTCATTTGATGTATTATTATGTTCAACATTCACTTATAATAAATTATCTTCAGATAAAATTTTCTCATCTTCTACTAATATTTTCAATATTTTCTTTTTTTTTTTTTTGAATGTTATTATCAATATTATCTAGTCCTAATAATTTAATATTATTTTTAATTCATTTTCTATGGATGACTGTTCTACTATTTTTTTCACTAATTGAACTTATTATAACATCTTTTTTATCACTAATAACAAATTTATCAAGAGCACAACATTGAGATTAAATTAAATTTTCAATTCTTCTCTTTTTTCTTATAATTTTTCATTGCCACATTATTATTTTCTATTTGATATATTCTTTACTACAAAGTTAAAAAATAGGTAACAATAGTATCTTAACAATACAAATTTAGTTTTTAAATAGAAAATAAAATACTTAAATCAAGTAATTAACACAAATAAAAAAAATTATAAATAAACTAAAAATAAACCCCAAAAAAAAAGTTATGGAAGGATAGAACCTAAATAACAGGCAAGTATTGCATAAGAACTTTCTTTATTTTTTCCTTTCTCTCTTATTTTAGACAATTTTGATCCGATCTCGACTTAGTTCTTAAAGATCGATTGAATTTGGATGATCTTTAGAGCAACTGAACTATTTAATAAAGATAAGGATTGGATTTGGATGGCGATCTAATATCAAAGGCATAGATAACTACTTGATTTCATAAAAATAAGGATTGAATTTGGATGATGATTTGTAGAATGAATTAATATATCACAAATGTAAATAACTACTTGATTGGATAAGGATTAGATTTGGATGATCTGTAGAATGACTAAATGAGTACAGGCATTGTCTTTTCAAGTTCTGATTTGGTATCTATTAGATAAAATTAAAAGAATGATAATGCATTTAATAAGATAAATTATGAATGTATAAATAGAGTTGTAGAAAGTTCAAAAATCTTCAATAAATTTTGGTTTGGTGTCTATCAGATAGAGATAAAAATTAAATAATTAATGCATTTAATAAGATAATTATGAATATATAGAGAGAGTTATAGAAAGTTTAAAAGTCTTTTATTTGTAGTTATCAGATTAAAATTTAAATAAAATTAAAAAATAATAATTAATGCATTAATAAAATTTTGATTTGTTAAAAATATTATTTAATGTTTTTATTATTAATAAAAATTTTTAAAAATTGGGACATTTTTTTGTGGGGCCTACCTAAGCGACTACTTCATTTACAACCCTGTCTCCCCCCTTCACACAATACCTATAGGAGGAGGGAAACTCTATATTTTCTTTTCTTCATATGAAATTCATGCCGGCCAACTTCTGGCAAAATTCAGTCATCTCCCTTGTAACAACTTTGTTAGTATGTCTGTAGAATTTGTGCTCATATGCACATTTTTCAGCTTTAATATTTGTTTTTCTATCACTTTCTCTTATTTAGTGGTATCATGCGTGAATGTATTTGGTATGAGCATGGTACATAACATTCTTACTTAAATGCAAAGCACTTTGACTACCATCGTAAACTACATAATCTTCTTATCTTAGGTTTAGTTCTTGAAGAAAATGTATTAACCAAAGTATCACCTTGCTTTTGCAACAGCAATGTACTTTGCCTTAATAGTAGATAAAGCAACACGTTTTTATAGTTAGGACTATCATAAAATAGCTCCCTTTGCAAAAGTAAATAGATATTTAGAATTTTTTCTGCTATCGATGTCTCCTCTCATTTCAGCATTTGTGTATCCTTCCAAAACTAGCTTAGAACCTACAAATTATAAGCATAATTTGGACGTACCCTTCATGTAATAACCTGAAATTTTTTTTTCCTTAATTAAATTATTTAAGTGTGATAGTGATATTTATTATAGTAAAAATCTAGAAAATTGAGCATTTGAAAATTTTTTGAATGATAAAAATTAGTTGAAAAAATTTTCGGATTAAATTTCACCCTATGTGGGAGTTTAATGTAGAATTTTTAAAATTTTTATCCAAACACTTCTCAGCCCAATTACTTATTTGGTTCAAACCAAGACCATTAACCCATTGGTCAACCCTTTTCTTTGACTCACCTCAACTCATTTCAACTCACTTTATCACTCAATGAATTGACTCATGAATAGTTACTCTAAATTATTTCCCGACAACTTCATTTTCATCTTCCATACACTCTCACCATCTTTCAAAATTATTTGACTAATTGGACAAAGAGAAGACCCACATTGATGACCTTAAAGCATCTTTTTCAAATTATTTAGCAAACAAGATTTAAAGTATTTTGTTTGAAAGCTAGCATGATTTAAAGCATTTTGTTAATTTGTCAAAAAGTTAGCATGATTTCCGGATCATGCCACCTCCATACATCTTCCCTAATGCTTTTCTTAAATGATATGGTTAGATAGTCAAAAAGTAAGCATGATTCTTGGATCATGCTACCAATTGTATAGGCATGATCTTACCTTAGTTGATTTTTTCTCCACCAATAATTTTCTCTACACTCCCTATAAATTGTGTGTCTTCAAAGAGAAGAAAATAAGAGAGAAATAATAATAAATTATTAATTAGTAAGGCTGAAGATTTGGTGTTGCTTGAAGGAAGAAGAAAGGCTTGGAATTTTCCAATTTGGGTGGTGTTCAAAGCTAACTCATTTTTCCTTCTCAGACTTGGTCATTAATATCTTCATTGAGGTAGGATGATGAACCTCCTAAAATATATTTGATGCATTTTCTGGTTTGAAGTATGAAACTTGATTGTGATAAAAATAATAACCCGTATATTGGGGATAGGGAAGCCAAAATTTTGGCTGATGTAACTCAGTATGCTGACAGCTCTCTATTTGTAACTTCTTATGTGCTTCTGACCCCTAAAACAGTGGAATTAGGCTTCGGCTAAAACATAAAAGTTGTAGCCCTTTCAGTTTTCTTTTCAACCCAGAAATAATTGCATCAATCCGATTTGTGAGTCAAAAGTTATTTCCAAAATACTGAGCACGTGTAAAACTGTATTTTCTGAACAAACTGAATTCAAAGCAGTTTTTGTACCTTTAGACCTTAGAATTTTAAAAAGTGTAAAACATGAAAGTTGTAGGTCTTGAAGTCTAGTTTCTACAGATATAAAGTTTATAGATATTGGAGTCTTGCTCTATTTTATATGAACTTTCTTTCAAGCTGTTATTCTGCTTAACTTTAATTGATGCTTGTTTGGATTTGTTTAGAATATTATGTTTAAAGATTTATTTAAATTTCTAATTTCCTTCTGTTAGTTATTGTCATGTTAATAATTTCTATTGATATGAAATTATTTTAAACTAGATATTATGTATTATTTGACACTCTAATATTGATGATAATTGACTTAGATAATCAGTTTCATCATGGATAGTTGGATGACTTATTCAAACTAAAATGCTAGTATTTGATAAAATGCCCAAAAGAAACAATGGACTTGTTCTTTTCTCATTTGGTCTTTCTTAAATGAATTTGATTTATTTTTAGCATTGTTTTGTCAACCTAGCAAGTTATATAATTATATTTTTATGATTAAGTGAATTTAATGAAACTCATTTAATACCTTCCTAAACATTGGAATAATTCTGTAGACATTTGTGGATATCTTGAAGCCAAAAACCTATGATAAGGGTTTGGTTATAAATAAGATGATGATTGGAAATTTATTTAAATTTTTTTGAATAAAATAAAACTTATCAATTTTGCTAAAAATTAAATATAAGTCCAAGAGCTATTTATTATCTTTATATTCCATAAAATAATAAAATAAAAGGTAAAAGAAGCAAAAACTGAGATTTGCAGCCAATGAGGTTCGAACTTGCGACTTTAAATCGCAATTAGGGTCGCCCACCCACTAAGCTACCAACCTCGGCCTAATTAATATACCATTAGAAATAATTTTATTCTTATCAAATTTGGTACGATAAACTTGTCAAAACAATTAACTAAAATACTAATTTGTATTCTAAATTTTTTTTTTACTTGCTAATTGTTAATTTACATATAGTGCCTACCTTTGTGATAATGATATTGATGACTATGTTAAATCTTTGATTTATTGCGAATTACTATTAAAGTATGGATATAGATAAAGTGCTTAAAAATATACTGCATGTGACTAAATAATCCCACTTTTGATTCATTACCCGGGAACATTGCCGGTTGTTATTCAAAATGTCTGATTTCCATACAAGGTACCCTGGGAATGTAAAAAGGGTGAAAAAAAAATTAAGGCACTCGGTGCTAAAGCTATTTTTGGCAATAGGGTGATGGGTGGGTAGAAATGGCCTTTTAGATGAAGATGGGAACATGCATTTTATTTGGGAGATGCTCCCTTCTGACCTGGCCAGTCAGGTAGCCGGTCGCGACGGCTAGGTTTTTGGTAGGTGACACCGTCGGTATGCATTGGATGCTAAGCCCGTAAAGTCACTGGTTCCTAAGGCTAGGGGTAGAGGAGGATAGGAGTATGATTATCTTAGGAGGATTTAGATTAAACTCCTTTACAAAATTTTACTGTGACTAGCAACCTCTCTTGTTATGTATGAATGATGTGTTGGAATTATTTAATTATATTTAATTCCTCTCGATTAATATTTTATAAATATATATATATATATATGTATGTATGAAACCTGTATCGTTACGGGGTTTGATCCCGAGACCTTGAAGATCTAAATCTGAGATCCCTACCACTGCGACATAGACTTCATTGTGGTATACACATCAGTATTTAACTATTTTACATGTAAGTAAAATAGTAGTTCCGGTGACGGTTTCATTGAACCGTTGTAAGTATAATTTACATTATTTAGTTGAGATCTATTGAATTAATTGTTGCATAAATAGTATGCCACCTAAACACATTCACTTAATACAGTGTAGTATTACAACCACTGCATATAGGCACCTAAGAGATTCTGATTACTGGGCTTTAGTAGCTCACCCCTTGTGGGAATATTTTTTTCAGGATATTAAGCACAGGGATACAGAAGATGAGCTGGAAAGAGATTAATTTCTCTTAAATATTCCATTAGAAGAGTTATCTATTTTTTTCTTCTTTCCTGCACAGAGGTGGAGGACTTTATTTTTGGTCTGTAATAATTGTTGGATGATTGTAATTATTAAGCACAGACCTAATTTGCTTTTATTTGGTATGTAATGTTAATCACGTGGTTGGGACACTTAGATGGCTCTGTAATATTTTTCTCTATTTTTATTTTTTGCCCTGTAGTTGAAATCCCATCAAATGGTTCAGTCCAATGACTTATAAATATTGTTTGGGATAAACATGGGATTTTGACTATCTTAAATTTTTCTTACGGGTCAACCCCAATCTGGAGGAAAACTCTAGAGTGTGACAGCGTGTTATTATCATCTTATTTTTATACCTAACAAATAAATTTCAAGTCACCCCTAGGCATTCGGTTATGAAAATCCGGGGCGTGACACTTCAGGTATCTCAGAATCCACTTGATAGCTTTCCAATGTTCTTTTCCTGAATTTGAAAAAAATCTACTCACAGTACCCTACATAACCAATATTAGCTCTAGTGTATACCATGAAGTACATTAAACTTTCAACTGCAAATGAGTAAAGAATATTTTCCATTTATTCTTCCTTCTTTTGAGTAAAAGGACACAAGCTCTTACTAACCTTGAAATGGCTACCTAATGGTATGCTAACAAACTTAGCATTAGTTATGTTGAATCTTCGGGACTTGTTCAATATAATAATGTTGTGATAGCCACAACTTGCCTTCCTGTCTCGAACAATTTTCATACCTAGAATTAGCCGAGCTAAGCCTAGATCTTTCGTGTTGAAGACCTTTGAAAATTCTTTCTTTAATTTTTCATTCATCTTGTTTTTTTATCCTATAATTAGCATATCATCTACATACAATAATACGATGACAAATTTATCATCAAGAAATCTTTTAACATATACAGATGGATCTGCATCTATTCATTTGTAGCCCTGACTATCATGAATGAGTCAAACTTCCTATACCATTGTGTAGAGCTTGTTTAAGACTATATAAGCTCTTTTTCAATCTGCAAACCAAATGCTCTTTGCCCTTTGCTTCAAATCGTTTTGACTACTTCATATAATCTCTTCCTTTAAGTCTCCATAAAAAAGAAAAAAAAATCTTTACATCTAGTTGTTCAACTTCTAGATCCATACTTGTTGCCAAGACTACCACTACTTCAATAAAAATCATTTTTACAAATGGGAAAAATTTTTCGTCAAAGTCAATACATTTCTTTTGTGCAAAGCCTTTAACAACAAGTCTGGCCTTGTACTTTATTATCTTTCCAAAAGGATCTTGCTTGAGTTTAAAGATCCGCTTGTTTTGTAATGCCTTTTACCATCAGGAAGGCATAGCAATTCATAAGCATGATTCTTTTGCAAGGAATCTATCTCATCTTCTAGTGTCTTCTTCCATTTTTTAGCATCTTTACATACTTTTTAAAATTTTCTAGCTCCTTCGTATTGGTAACCAGCACGTACTTTGAAGCAAGAAATCTAGTTGATGGTCTATGCTCTCTGGTTGACCTTCCAACTTGAGGTTTAATATTTTCTGGTGGAGGAATCTACCTACCCTACTCAGTACCTTCTGAATCAACATTTTTTGCTTCAAGAGCTTCTTCTTCCTCTTTTTGTTCTTTTTGTAGTACTTCCCTACCTGTGGTAGATTGTGAAAAGGAATCTGACATAAAATAAGGAAAACTATCAGCTCTTGGTGGTGATGACTTTTCAGAGTCTACTATGAAGTGGTTTTCATAGAACATTACGCCTCTACTTCTAATCATTTTCTTATTCTTTGGATCCCATAATTTGTAGCCAAACTACACATCTCCGCATCCCATAACGATACATGGTAGCATCTTATCATCAAATTTGGATCTCTGCTACTTAGTCACATATGCAAATCTTGCACCCAAACACTTTCAAGTGAGAATAAGCAACATTTTTACCAATCCAAATTCTTTTCAAAATATTAAAGCCTAAGGTGCTGAGAGAGATCGATTAATAACAAACAGTGACAACTTCTTTTCCACAAAATGGTTTTGGCAAGTCTATCATTTTTAGCCTGTTCAAACTTTCTCTACAATGGTGCGATTTAATCTTTCTGCGACACCATTGTATTGTAGTGTACCAGGTACTGTCTTGTCATGACGAATGTCATACTAAGCTTCAAAATCATTTTGTACTCACCGCCATTATATGCTTGAAGATACTAGAATATGTAGTCTTTTGTTCTCACCAGATATACCCATACCTTTTGTAATGCATCATCGTGTTTAAGGTTCCAAAATACTTATTGCCGACTACAGATTCCATTTTAAGAGGACTGCATACATCTGAATCAACCTGGCTCGATAATTCTTTTCTTCTTTTAGTCGGAGAACTAAAAAAAATCCCTATAATATTTGCTAAATAAATAGCACTCACATAGATCTAGTGTAGTATTTTTTGGTGAAAGGAATTGATGACTTATTTTCTAGGATTTGAAGACCCTTCTCACTCATGTGGGTCCAGTGCCACAAATTTGGAGACGATTCATTCTCAATAGCATTTGGGCTATTGGAACATACCTTGACTTGAGTTTTGTACAACGAATGACAAGCATCTCCTTTAGCAACAACTAAAGAATATTTGGTTAGCTTCCATCTACTATTGCTAAAGTAATTTGCATAGACTTGTCAATTAAGTGCAATCCCAAAGATGAGATTGAAGCGGGAAACATGCCTCACATCCTTTAATACCATTGTGGACTTATATCTACTAACTGCCTTTTATATAGATTGGAGGCTAGAGAGATACTAGATTAAGGTATAGTGCTACTACCAGAGAAGGCTGTTTCATGCTAGGCGTCCACCCAGCATTAGTGCGGATCCGAAAATCACCTATTCCTACAATCTTTGATTAGCTTATGTTACCTATTTTCATGATACCAAAGTCTCCACTTTTGTATGAAATGAAAAAATCTTGATTGGGAGTAGCGTGATAGGAGGCAGTAGTGTCAACAATCTATTATTTACTTGGGTCTTCAAAGTGAAAGCATTTCTTAGCTTCAATTGCAAGTGCTATTATTTCTTTAGATAGAGAGACAGTGGTATCACTATCTTCTTCTTTCTTCTGAGTACTTTTTTTGTTATTGCTGCTCTCTTTTCAGTAGTCTGTAGTTTTCTTCATGTGACCCTCCCAACCATAATTGTTGCACTTAATTTTAGATGTTGATGGACTTTTACCTCTGGTTTTTCTGTGATCATTAAGTTTATTGTTAAACCTAGTCCTACTCTTTCCTCTCTCTCAACCTTGACTTATATCCTCTGTGATGAGGACATGAGTCTATTGTAAGTTAGATTCCTTTCACCTTGTTTCTTTATTGAACAAGGTATTTTATACTATGACCATAGTGATTATATCTTTTGGAGCAGAATTACTGAGTAACACAACTAGTATTTCCTAGTTATTAGGAAGAGAACCTAGAAGTAATAAAATCTACATTTCATCATCAATATTCTTGAGTCAACTGGAAACCAAAGTTTTAAAAGTTGCTCATGTGTTCAAAACTTCAATCTTTGTACTTTAAGTCTACCAATCTCCTAATCAGAAGAACTTTTTTGTGATCAATCTTTTACTCATACATATTTATGACCAACATTCCACTCATACATACTTTCTAATTTCTTCCAAAGAGCGAATACGTCTGTATCATGAGAAAGATAGTAAAATACATTGACGTTGACCCATTATGGAATTAGGCCAACAATCTTTTAGTTTGTCTGCCTCCATTCATCTTCCTTTATATCCGTTGATTTAACGCTTTCATATTTGATTGGATCGATCAAATCTTTACAATATAGGAGATCTTCCATCTTTGGTTTCCAAATGGAGTAATTTGAAGATGTTAATTTGATCATACAACTACTTGATTCATCTATTTCTTCAATTTAGAAGCAAAATTTTGCAAAACAGACACACGGTTGAATCTGGAACATCAAAAAATCCCTTAGCATAGACCAACTCGAAACCGTCAAAGCTTAGTCAAAAATTCAATCAAAGTGAAAAATTTTACAAAACGGACGCGCGGTTGGATCTGCAGCATCAAAAAACCCCTTAGGATAGACCCTTCTGGAACCGTCAAAGCTCAGTCAAAAATTCAATCAAAGTCTAAAATTCAGATGACGTGACCTGCTTGCTGGGCTTACCTTAAAAAAGAAAAAAAGAAAAAAATGAGACAAATTTTGCTCCTCTTACGAATCGAACCTGGTATATCCAAGATAGTAAGCATAATGCCAATCCAGTCTACCTAAGCACAATCTTTTAAAAAAATTTCTCGATAATATATATATATATATTTCCACGAATCCTCCTTCCCCCCGCCGGTGCGCCATTTTTTCCGGCGGAACTCTGGCATGAATTCGTGAGGAAGCGTAAGGTAATTCTGGAAAACATGCTTATATCAGCGTGCTCGGCTTGATGAGGGTTATCACCTAGTGTGCTAAAAAATAATAATAATTCTGAGCGCACTCAAAACTGGTAGTGCTCTGCTTTTGATCAAATTCAGCACGAGCCTAACTCTGATACCGGCTGCTAGGTTTAGATAATTAAAGCACACAAGAACATGATCAATTTAACATGATTATACAAACACCTACATCCACGAGGGAGAGGAATTTCACTAATTTGAGGAAAACCGAAGAAGTCAGAATATTATAGAGGATCACACAACTACCCAAACTCTCTCTACTTCTCTCTCTTTCACTCTTCGCTTCAGATTACAAACTCACTCACTCACTTGCACACACCTTTTGACCTAACCCGTATTTATACCCAAATTTTGGAAGAACAAGACAACGGAAGAGAAAAGTACTCATCACGAGCTTTTGACCTTCCACCTTCCTATCGCTTGAACTCCCCCTTCTTAGCTCTTCCCCAGCAAATTCTCCAAGAGTTCTAGGAGATTCTGTTGGGCTTCCTTTTTGTTGTGGATATTCCTAGGAGGAGAAGGTAATGCTGGTGAGAAAGTGATGGCTTCGGTGCAGAGAGGGAAGAGGTGAGGAGTTGGGTCGGCAGCAGGCTTCACTTGTAGTTTAGGTTAGTGTCGGTGGAAAATATATATGTGCGTGTGTGCCCCCCGGGGAGGTTGGGGATTGTGTTGTGTGTATATATAATTATTCAATATATATATATATATATATGAAATAAACGAAAGAAAAGGATCAGGCACAGAAGTCAAATTTCAGTGGCCAGCAAAAATTTCGGATCTAGTTCCCTCGGGCTATAAATCTTTATTATTTTATTATTATTATTATTATTATGAATTGAGTTGTGCCTAAAATCCCCGTCTAACAAAATCCATAATAATCGATTGTCAAATTTTGAAGTATAATACTAAAAAAATACTCATACTGCGTTGTAAGTTTTCGATTTCTTTAAGTATTAAATAACGTTAGAAAATTTTTCAGAAATAAATAATTGATTATTAAGAATAGTTAAAGAAAAATTGAGTTATTATAGCTACCATAATGTGAGTCATTGGAAATAATAATACAATTCCCTATAAATAAGACCTTAGTATAAGCCTAATTTTAACTCAAGTAATAAGATGTCCAAACATTTAAAGAGAGAAACCCACAATTTCAACACGACGATGCTGAGTTTTTTCAGTCTGGAAGATATTGATGGGAGATCATCCCCCTTAGACTCTTGATTGATGAGATTTCTCCCCTTGAATAGAACTTATTAGTTTATCTAGGAAGGTCTTCCTTAGTTCTTGTCTTTTAATGTTTCTTTTGTGCGTGTTTATGTATATGTGTGTATGTGTTTGTGTATTTTTTTTTTTTTTTTTTTTTCATTTAGGTGTGTTGAATGTTGGTGTGAGATTATGGTTAAATGTTATAAATTGCTATTGAAATGAAACTTGTGATATTTAGATAGTGATGGAAAATAAGCTAGGACGGGCTTAACCCACCTCCCATTTGTGTCAAATCGAGCCATGATTAAAAAAAAAAAAATTCAACCCTTGTTCACTCTAACTTATTTTTGAATATTTAAACAAAATGAACGACAAATCGGGATAAAGTGTCTCAAGTCCTAACTTGTGTTACTTAAGTTAAACTATGCCAAGATAGTATGGGCACTAGGAGAAGGGCATGGCATGACATGTTGTTGGTTAGACCGCCCCCGTTTACACCACTATCTTTCGACTAGGTAAATAATTCAAGATATTTAAATAATTATTAAAAATTATATCTATACGGTGTCCTTTTTTTGTTTTTTTTTTCTTTTTTTCTCCCGGAGAAGCTTATAGGACTCTTTTGTTCGTGTTTCAATGCATTTGATCAAAATGCTCGAATAAATTTCGAAGTTATAGATAACCACTTACTTTCTTTGATAAGCTCTGTAATTTCCTACTACCGATTATGCATTACAAGCTGTGTACCCAACTGCTAGCAATAAACAAACTGAAGTGATAATAGCAGGGTAATGATATAAATGAGGCTGTTTCTTCCATTTGCTTTTAGAAAAGAAACTTCTTCCATCACATTTATGCAAGTCTTGTTTTCATATTAAGAAACCAAATAAAGGGGTGAAGGAAAAAGGGAGAAACAAAATGAAATTTATGCTTTGTAACTTAATTTGCCCTCAACTTCATTTGGGATCTAGGCTTTCAGTCATAATAATTAAACTTCGAACACTTTCAATTTGTTAAAATGTGGAATTTTTGTAAATCTCTACTAGGGAACTTTTGGCCGCGAAATCATTTTTAAACAGTAAAAAAATATAAAATTACATATTTTCTTTTATATTCTACTTAAAAAAAAGGGGGAGAAGAAGAAACTCACTTTTACTATGCGGTGTTGCTAGCATGCATTTTATCAAATAATCACATTGACCCTCACTAGAAATGAGTTTTTTTAGCCAAAAAAAAAAAATAGAAAAAATACATATTTCACCAATTTTTACCTCTTGAGGAATGAACATGTGGCCATTTAATATAAAATCCTCAAATATAATTTCAAAAAAAAGTCCACATTATCACAAATTAGGCGTGTCTAAACTTAATTGTCGTAATTAACATTGTAAACAGTAGGTGATAAAATATAAAATATTCAAGCGATTATTCAATTCTATTACAAGTCCTATTCAATTTTGAATCTAAAAATTACACTTCCAATTCTATAAGAAGTTCGATGCGATTTTATATCTAAAAATTGTACTCAATCATTTCAGTTCAATTCTTTTGTTGACATATTATTATCTTTTATTTTTTATCTAAACGGAACAACATGATTCACCCTATTTTATATACTTAGGATGCGTTTAAAATGACAAAAAGTGAGATAAAGTGTAAATTCATAATTCATGCAGTAAGATAAAAAATAAATAATTTTTAAAGTTATTTAGTATTTTTAATCATTTTTTTAAAATTTTTTGTAACTTCAAACGAAATCTAGTAAGACGTTGTACAATGAAACCAAATTAATGAAGATTGCCTTGAGCTGGTCCTTTTTCACAAAAATTTTTTATTATTGTTCCGTGTCCAAGATAAAAATTAAGTCCAGTCAGTTTAGGGTCTTAAGTGAACACAAACTTCTTAATTTTATAGTACAATTTGCTATCGGGTGTAATTTATCACCCAAAAAAGAACAGAAACGGTAAAAAATCGATGGATTTTTAACAAATTTAAATAAATTTAGTATAGTATATATATATATATATATATATATATTTTGGGGGGGGGGGGGGAGATCAAATTTTGCTTAAAAACTAAAATCGACCAATGTCCTTGGGTTGCAAACAAGCAAAGTAGCGAAACAGCATCTAGGTCAGTGTTAGAATGGAGGTAGATTCAATGAACAAACGCGATTCAATTTGTTAATAGTTTGTATGAGATTTATTTTTATAACGTCAAATTTCTATTAATTTTATAGATGGGTCATAATTAAATATGTTTATATAATAATCTAAAAGCTTCCAATTGGCAACAAGCTGAAAGGTTCCATTATTAGAAGTAAACCATTAATTAATTGTCTGCCTTGTGTCAGAATGAGTGCCAAGATACAGCCACAGCCAAGGATACAATAGAACCATAAGACAACTCTTGCAAAAAACAGAAATTACAATTATTAGGACACAAAGACAGCTGATTTCTACTCCAAAACAAGGGGTCATCATTCTGTTTTTGAAGGTGCCAATCGACATTTCATGCTTTAATTAATATCTCGACCATAATTGCAAGAAAAATGAAATAAAATTTGAACGTGACATGTAGATAATAATACCCAGAGCATATTTCACTTTTATTGTAGTGGAACTGAAGTCAAAAATAACTCAGTAATGTCGGATTACATTTAAAATGTAAGGGATGGACAGTAAGTCGATTATTTCTACTAATCCGTACTTGCAGCTTAGCAAACTCTTATTCCAAGTCGAGAAGAGTTGAGAAAAACTTAAGCAAACTTAAGGGGTAAGGGTGGTTGGTAAGCTAAAAGTATAAGAACTACTACTCCATTAATATAGTTGCCTGCAAGAATGTCGAAAGTATAGGAGGGTTATTGAGCTTTGCCTTTGACCTTTTCACTGAAGTCCATACTGACGGCTTCTGGGAGAGGACGTAGTTGGAGTTCAATATGGGGCGTGAATGAGATGTGGGATGGGCCAGCCAACTTCTCCACAGGAATCCCTACTACCACATGCCAAGACCTTCCTCACTTCATTTGCCAGTTCAAGAACTAAATCATCTTCATGACCTGTTCATCATTTTTTTACAGAAGTTAAGTCTAATCTACCAAACAAGGAGTTCTGCAATCAGATCAACTTTCAACACCCTGATATATTTCATGCTGGGAATTGAACAAAGAAACATACCAATATCAGACATGGCCTTCTCCAACTTGAAAAGATAGTCTCTGTTGTTTCCACAGGGGCCGAAAGCAGTTGCAATTTGCCTGGAGGGATATATAAGAATTGAGAAGGGAAAACAACTTTAAATGTTGAAACTAGGAAGATAAAAGTAGAAACCCCGCACAGGTTTATTACTGGAAAACAAACAGAGGGGAGCAAAGGGAAGGGAAGTATGTCATCCAAATTACCTAGCCATAACTTCCAATGGAGCAGGCCCTAGGTAGTATTTGTTTAATTCTCTGTCCATAGTTGATGCAAAACTGCAATATTTTAATATAATGTTAATTATTTAATATGAACTCAAAATTATAATTTCCATGATTCATCATGAATTGTGTTTTACTATGTGTGTGCACAAGAGAGGGAGAACGAGAGAAGGAGGGGGGGGACTGTTGAAGATTCCATCCATTCTTCGGGATTGTTCAATATCATATATGTAAACCAAGTGATATCAAAGTAACTTACACTACCACTCCCTTTATAGCAGGCTGTGTGGTTTCTCCTTCCTGCATTAATGAGCACACAAAATGTAATCAAAATAAGCAAGATATGTTTTTAGCTAGTTAAAAACTGTACTGTTTTTAAATACCAACTTTGTAGCAATCATTCTTTAAAAACTAAATAAATTATATTTCAATTTAGTAACGTTAGTCTCAGTCCACATTAGCCAGTGACCCTTTTTTTTGGCAGCAGTTTGTGTTTGTACAAAAATAAAAGGAAAAGGCAAGAGAAACTGATTGAATTGGAGAATTGAAAAGAAAAGATCAACTACTAGTACTATAAACGCTGGGAAACATGTTTAGGGTTTTGCTGTTACAGGCTTCCTATAATAAAACCAAAGCATCACATACCTTGTAAAAATCTACCAAAGCCTTTCGATCGTATTCACATTCTCTCCTCTCCAGATACTACAGAACAAAGAGGAACCAAGCATAAATATGGTAGCCTCCATTGCTAGCCCACCCTTTTCTACTCGGAGAGTGGCAATTAACTTTCTATCCAGAATTAGCAAGTGCAGGTAAAAATAGAACATACCTCCATAGCGGCTTTTTCCTTTTGCAGGCCTCCTCGTACACAGTAAGCAGCACCCCACTGACAGATGAAAACACAAGTCAGAAACAGAGAAACAAATACTAGCTCAGATGTTAAGTCTTCAGAAAACAATCCAAAACAAAGAAACAACCAAATGAATTAATTTTAATCATCAGATGAAAAATTGCATGTCTCCAAAACCAATAACAAAAAATAAATATGTGGCAGGAATGCAAGGTTAAATTGCGTACACAAATGGCTCCCTCACAGTATTCCAAGGTACAAGTTCTTGCAGGCCATTCAGGTGTACCTCTGTGATCAATGCATGCTGAAATATGTAAAAGGCAATGAGCAAATGCAGTAGTCATAAAAAAAGGGCAAAGCAGAAAAATAAAGCTACTAGTCATCTGAAACATCTAATTTTATACAAGTGAGAAACTTACCAAGATCAAACGCGCGCCTGTAATCCTTGATGAAGCCTATCACTTTCTCATCATATTCAAAACCAGGGTTCCAAACCAACGAACCATATCCAAAAACCCAGAACACCATGCTTCTATATCTCCTGTGAATGAAGTTCAATTAACACTTAATAATAAACCATAATATAGAAGATGCTGTGCATCTTTAAGTATACGCATTGAAGAAAAATACAGTTGATAGCAATGGTTAAAACAGAAAACTACACTCGTTTGCATATAATTTTTGCCAATGGCACTGGCAATGACAAAAGGATTTCACCGCAAAAGGATTGCATTAGCGATGACCGTTGCCCACCTGCAATTGTGGGCAAGACCTATAATGAGGGTATGGATTACCTTACAGGACAACTCTTAAATCTGAAATAATGACTGCAAATAAAACCCATTAAAAACTTAACTTCGGATATTTAGCAAGGTGGATTCCCTTCACAATGTCACCCTAGGAAGTCGAATATATCACACAACTAATCATTCAATGTTTTTTCACAGTATAACATTAGTTCAATATGCCACTTTTGTGCAGCCACGTCCTAAAAGGATATAGTATATTCAAGTATAGATTTTATTATGCATCACCTAATGGACTCTGACTAACTTAAGTTGATTAACCCAGTTGATCAGTCAGAACACATTTTATACAACTCCGAGAACATAAAAAACAAATTTATAAAAACCTGTGCCTGATAAAAGCAGTCAGGAACTATAGTTCTTCCAGATGAAAAAGTCATCTTAAAGTTGAAAAAATCAACTGAGGATATCACATAGTTGGGCATGAACTAGCAATTTATTCAACTCCTCTTGGTTCCCATAAAGTCTGGGGGGAAAAGGAAGAGTACAATAATTTAAACCTAAAGTTATCAAAAGGTGCTTCCCATTTAGCCCAATAAAATCATATGGTATAGCTTCTACTTATCTCTCTTCAAACTTTTGCTCACTTTTTTCTACTTATGTGCTAAAGCATCATTATCGTGTAAAAGATGCATGACTTTTCAAGAGCGGAGTGGTGGTTTCATAAATTAGTATATACTATTGTGAGTGAAGTGGTGGTGTGAAAGAAGCATGCCTTTTTAAGAGTGAAGAGGGATTTGATAAAATAAATATACCATTGTTTGTTGTTTGTACTTGGTTGGACAGTCCATCTAAATAATATCATTCTTACAAGTTCATTCATGGATATTCAGAACATAAAAACCAATCGCTATTTTTCATGAGCAAAGAATTGGCAACTGAGGAAGAAACTACAGAATACCAGGATCTCAGAGAAAGATTTAATTTTATGAATTATTTCAAGTAATTTCAAAAAAGTTTGATCCTGCTCAGACCAATAAATAGAGCTCAGCTTGAGTATTCATAAAGATGGCAACCCCCGCATTGTGGAATCTAAAGAGGGTCAGCATAGGCAACCTTATAATACAGCATGCGGTGGAAGAAAAAATCGAAAATAAGCCAAAAGTGCAAGGAATATTCTTTAACCAGGGACCAATCTCATCTTCTTCAACAAGGAATAGTAAACCCAGATGCATACAAGGAATTCACCACAGAATTCACAATAAAGAGAGAAATTGCAACTAGCATTTCAATCAGAGCACATTTAAGAAGCTACAAAACAAATATCAGAATCGAAGAACCACCATAAAATCACAAAGAAAGTACGAAAAAAACCCTGTTTAGCTGCCAAGAAAATTTATATATACATACATATAAAAAAAAAATAATCAAAATCCCTGTTCAAGTGAAGTCCCATACAGCCATTCAAAGCAGTTGGGGGTCCACCCACAAAAACTCAAAATCAAACAGGGCAGAAAACTCATCGCCTCAACTTCTCACATCTTCGATTTCCTTAGCTACGGAAGGCCGTAGAAAGAAAATGCCCACCCCAATCAGCAATGTGACATGCATAAGCGCAAACATATTGAAACGCAGACAGATAGCTTTGAAATTTGTGAAGGAACAAAGAAACTAGCAAAAAGATTTGAAGTGCTTACAAGAGATTCAACGAAGATGGCCAAACCAAAAGCAAACGGCTTTGAGATCGCAGAAAAAAAGAGGAAACACTAAAAAATGTTACTCTTATCTTTCTGCGTTTGTTGAGACTTAGAAAGCGTCTTTGAGATCAACGTTGGAAGCAATTTGCAGGGCCAAGAGAGAAACCTACGGAACAAGGGTTTAAGCCTCTCTCCCTCTCTCTCTCTCTCTCTCTCTGTGCTTTCGATTCCGGGAATGAGATCTGAGCGGGAGAGAAGGAGGTTATTTATAGGGGAAAGCATTGAACCCCCCACGTTTTTGTTGACTTATGGTATGCATACATGCAATGACGCATGTATAAATGTTTCCGTTTGGGGTGCAAAAGAATTAAAAAAAAAAAAAAAGACGAAGGCTCCGTTTGGCGCTCTACCAAATAAAATAAAATATTATAAAACTCTATAAATATGAATTATGAGATAATAAAATTTAAATTCTTCAATCATTGTATGAATTATGAGATATTTATTTTTACAATTTTATTTTATTTTATACACTTTTATACAACTTCAAACAGACCCTAAAAGTGAAATTTTTTGTAATTTAAAATGTAAAAAAATTATTTTGAAAAAATAGTTATATATTTGTATTTGATTTGATATAAAGTTGTTAAAAATTATATAAAGTGACACATGACAAAATTTTAGTGGAGAATTTTAAAAATTTTTATAGAGTTTTATGAGACTTTTTAGTACAAATATTAATATAACGTTCGAAAAATTTGGTAAAATTTGTTAGAATGGATCATTTAGTTTGTTTCAACAAATTTTGATAAATTAAAAAAAAAAAGAGAGAATTTTTTAAAGTTTAAAAAAATTAAAACTTTTGAAATTTTTTAAAATTTTTTTAAACTTTGATGGTGTTTAGAAGTTCAAAAAAAAACTCAACTTTTGAGGTTGATGTGATGTAAAAATGATATGCGACAAATTCTGATGGGAGGGATTTGAAAATTTTTGAAGTTTTTTGAGTTTTTTTGAGTTTTTTTAGACTTCCAAACGGGCTCTTTTTTGTACTCCCAAGAGTCCTTATATATGGGGTGTGTTTTGGAGTTATATAAAAGTGTATAAAATAAAATAAAATTGTAAAAGTAAATGTCTCGTAATTCATGCAGTGAGTGAAGAATTTAAATTTTACTATCTCATAATTTGTATTTGTAGATATTTGTAAAATTTTATTTTATTTTGTGTAACTCCAAACGGAGCCATGGTGATGCTTAGCGGCCATTTTATGCATGCAAGTTACAGACCTTATTTAGGTTTGTTTGGAGTAAGAAAAAATGAGATAAATTGTGGTTTGGGGAGAGTTCGTAATACGTGTAATGAGAGAAAAAAATTGATGTGATATAAAGTTAACAGAGATTTATAGAGATTTTCAGAGATTTTCAGCAAAATATTACACGCCAAACGCAACCTTTGTCAAAATTGAAATCAAACTTCCATTTGGAGTCTAAAAAAAACTCCAAAAGATTTTATTTTTTTATTAAATTTTGTTTCATGTCATTTTTGCATCACTTTAACGTTATTTTTTAATTATTTTTAAATTTTTTCGAAACTACAAACGCTCCTCCTAAAGAAACAAACTTTTTTTTTTTCTATATTTTCATTTTATATGCTTTTTAATCAAAATTTTGATATTCTTTTTTTATTATTAATAATTTTTAGATTTTTATTTATATGCATTAAAAATATTACCCAAAAAAATTTCAAAATAGAAAAATTTATGTACTTGTAAATATATATATATATATATATATATTAGTTCCCTTATTTGAAAGTACTTTTATGTAATACTTTTATGAATGTAAATAAATACTTAAAAGTCGTCGGCAATCAAAATAAAAATAATATCATATTTTAGTGAAAAAATTATATAAAACATAAAAAGGAAAAAAATTAACCCCCCTCTAATTGTTGTAAACTGAATTTGATTTTTCCTATTTAAATAATATAACGCTAATTAGGATAAGTTATTTTAAAATATATTTGTATTATTTATCTTTATTTGCTTTTGGAACCCCCTATATAATTCTTATATATCTCACACTTAATTTAGGGGTTGTTTGGAAGAAAAAAAGTTGACAAAAAAGTACAGTAAAATAGAAAGATGTGACATAAAAGTGATATATTTTGAAATTTTATTGGAAGAAAGTACAAAAAGTAATTAAAATTTAGTAAGTTTTGGTAAATTTTAATCGGCCAAATGGGGCCTTTAGTGATCGTTTGGTGTTATAAATTTTTTTTAAAAATTTCAAAAACTTTTAAAAATTTTCAAATTCATTCAATCAAATTTCATCACTTGTCACTTTTATATCATATCAGCACCAACTTTTGATTGTTTTTTAAATTTTTTTGGTACTCCAAACGCCTCCCTAAATTGTATTTAGTACGTAGTGCTTTGATTAGTATTAATTTTGACCTAGGCTTTAATACAACAAGTTGAAGGACCGATGGTATGGGAAGACCCCACTTGCAGTCTTGAATTAGTCAATTCTAAATTCTTTAATTTGAATTGGAAACCAAGTGACTGATGATGGATGCATTGGAAAAACGATGAATGAATTTTCTTCTAGACAATTTAAGAATAAGTAGCGTTTCCACTTGTCACCTCAATCTGTCTAATAATTTATAGGTTTCATTTGGAGTTAAATAAAATAAAAAAAAATCTTATAAATTCTTACAAACACAAATTACGAAATAACAAAATTTAAATTCTTCACTTATTATACGAATTACGAGACATTTACTTTTACAATTTTATTTTATTTTATACAATTTTAGACAACTCTAAACACACCCATAATTTTTCAGTGAACTATTAGAGATTTTATACATGGGGAAGTACATTTGAAATATTTAAAAATACATTTTGATTGAAAAAAATTGATATAAGTATAAGTGGTACCATCAAATAATACGTCGAATTTGGTATATTATTGAATGCGTTTGAAGTGATAAAAAGTGAAATAAAATGAAATAAGTTATGAGTTCGTAATTTATACAGTGAGGTAAAAAATTAATTTTTCTTTTAGAGTTTTTAGCATTTTTTACTATTTTTTTTAATTTTTTATCACTCCAAATAAAACAAATGTAAAGTGATATCAAAATTATAATTTAAATCGCAAATTAATATGAAATTCGATAAGAAATAAATTTGAACTCTTGTACTTTTACGGTCAATTGGACAATCTAATTAATTGAGTTAACTGGGGGAGGGGAGTGGAAGGATGGGGAAAAATGGAATGCCTAACTTATTAATTTTTTTTTGTATATATATATATATATATATATATATACAAGATTAAACATATTATGGTTCCGTTTGGAACGTTGAAAAAAGTTAAAAAATATTAAAAATTTTTAAAAGTAATTCATTTTTAAACTCACCATATGAATTATGAACTCATAACTTTTATTAAATTTTATCACTTTTTATCATTCTAAACTCACTTTATATATATATATATATATATATATATATATATATGCAAAAATGTAATTTCTAGGATTTTTTCTCTTGTCATAAGAAATTGTCATTTTGACCATAATGTTTGAGAAAAGAAAAAATCAAACGATAATTTATCAGTTTTTCTTTCTTGACAAGGTAAACGTCACGTGTTTGGTCAAAAAAAGAGAATTAAAGAGTAGAAAGTCAAAAATAAGATTAAGAAAACAAAAAATAAATAAAGAAGAAGCAAGGAGGAATGTGGACTAGAGCTCCCCATGGGGACCGGAGTTCCCGGAATCCGGATGGACCGGAGTGCCCGCACGGATGGACGTTCAGATTGTATGTATGGTGGTGCATGGCATGGACTGGCATGTACGTAGACTGGAATGCCAACCAGGTACATTGAATCTGGAAAACCGTGGGCGGATTCCGTTTTCCGCGTTGTAATAAATCTTAGTCGGTCAAATAACGACTGTGTTTGGGTAACAAAAAAATTAAATAAAATCAGATTTGAAATGTGATTCCAAAAAATTTTTTACGCTCAGTACGTACATTTTAAATCATATTTTTTTGGAAATAAAAGTAAGATTTCTGTTCTGACGAATTGAATATCTGTTTAAACGAATTCAAAATTTTGTATCAACTATAGTTTTTTCGTAGATCAATCGGACTGGCGTTGGAACACTTTCTACGCCCCGTTTGGACATGAGTTGATTGTACAAATCCGTTAAAATAATTTTTACAATCCGTCAAAACGATTTCTACGACTCTAGAAAAATTAGTCATAGTGAGTGTCGTTTAGTAGTTTCGGAGTACATGGTGACAATAGTAAAAAAATTTTTACTATTTGATTAATCAAATTCTAATTATCGATTTTTTTAGAAGGTATTTAACTTTTTTCAAATTTCGAGAAAGTAAAAATGTATAAAAAAAATAAAAATTTTCAAAAATTTTCACCAAAATTTGATACACAAAACACACCTATAAATCTCTTACAGCTGTTGTACCCCGCCCCCCAAAATAACTATACTAATAATATAACATAAATATCTACATATAACTAGAGTTCAACCGTGCCATGTATAGGATTATATAATAATTTTTTATTAATAAAAATAAACTTTTAAATATATTATGATTATTTTAATAAAGTTATATAATTTTAAATGATAGTTATTGAATTATTTTTTTATACTTTTATTTTTTATTTATTTAATAAGTAGATTGAATTAATTAAAATTATGTTTTTATATAAATATTAAAAATTTATATTTTATCAAACTTCAATTTGACTCAATTCTAAAAATTTATGTTTTATATTAAATCTCAAACCTACTTAATGGAGCCGATATTTTTTTATTTTAAAATGTTTGTTAAATTTTTAATATACACTCCTATTTTTTAATTATTCACTTGAATTAAAAATATTATTAAAATAATTTTTCAACCTAATTGCCAACAAGACAAAGTTAAATTTTTATAAAAACTATTACTCCTAAACCTAATTATTAATATTATGTATTTTAATTGATGTTAATATTTAGGCATTTTTTCACTTTTAAAATTAAAATATATTAATTTTTTTAAATTTAAGCAATATTCAATAATTTTAAATCCATTTCCTAAATTAATATTTAGATACAAATTTTATAAGTATAACAAAATAATAAGTAAATGGGTTCAACTACAATGGACCAATAAGTAAATACGTCCATTTCATAAATTCATGAGTTTTCACATTAATTAAGATCATTTAGCACAATTCTAGTGACTTTATACATAAAAGAAGAAGGTAAAATTGTATCTATCTATTAATGTAAGACAAAAAGAAGCCAATTATTTGTGAATGAATAAGAAGAGAGTATTTAAAAAATGAAAACTATTGAAACATGTTACATAAGATTAAGATAAAGGAGAAGAAGAGAGAGAAATTACGATCTTTTAGTATTATAATGTAGATAGGTGCATTGAATCTGGACATCTCTTTGGCAAGTAAAGAAAAAAAAGTTTTTTTTTTTTTGTTTGCAATGGAAAAAAAATCTATCTTTTAGGCTTCGTTTGATATTATTTTTGTTTCCTATTTTTCTATTTATATTTTCAAAATTTTGTAAATCTGTAACAGAAATATGTTTGTTAAATCTATTTATATTTTTTGCATCCAAAAAACTAAAAACTTAAACAAAAAAGTATTTTCACTTTATTTTTTTCTATTATAAATATTTTGTAAATTTTCAAAATTTGTTCATTTTTGTGACGCCATATTAAAATAAATTATTTTATTCAAATATTTTATTAATTATTTTAATAAATAATATAATTAAAAATTCAATTAATTAAATTAATATGTAATATATAAATTATTTTCATAAAAAAACTAAATTAATTAAATTTACTTTAATAATTGATTATATTAAATTATTTGAAATAAATATAATGAATAATTTAATTTAATAAATAATTTAATTTATATAAAACAATTAATTATTAATAAATAATAAATTTAATTTAATTTAATTTAATAATTGATTTTAATTTAATATAATAATCAATTTAATTCACTTTAATAATTAATTATTATTAAATTATTTTAAATAAATATCATAATTATATTAAATTATTTATAATTTAATTTATATAAAATATATTTTATTAAATTATTTTAATAAATAATTAAATTATTTTAATTATTTAAAATTAAATAATTTAATTTTATTTAATAATTAATCCAATTTAATTAATTATTTAGTGTGAAATATATTTTATTAAATTTTTTTGATAAATAATATAATTAAATTATAATTAATATATTTTATATTTACTAAATTAAATGAGATAATGATTATATTTTATTCAATTATTTTTAATAAATAATATAATTAAAATATAATTTAATATATTTTATATTATTAAATTAAATATTTTAATAAACAATTTAATTGATTAATTTAATTAATCTAGTTAATTAGATTAATTTAAATTAATATTAAATATATTTTATTAAATTCAATTAATTTTTTAAAAACTAAAAAATAAAATATTTTATAAAATTAAAAAATTAATAATTGTAAAAAAATTATATTTTTAAAAGCAGTTTCAGTTTTTATTTCAGAAAAAAATGACAACAGAAAATACAAAATACAAAACATAAACAAATAAAAATAAATAGAAAAACAATAACGTTATCAAATAGCCCCTTAGTAACTAGGCTTTTATTTATTATTTTTTTTTTTGTTAATTTTGCATTTTTTTGTCATTTATGATTCAAAACATAAAAGGGTACATTTAGTCATTTTAAAAAATTAAAAAAAAAACTAAGTAACTTTTAGCTCGCCATTGCCAAACGTAACTCTAGATCATTTGGGTTTTTCATATCAACACTAATGGTCAGTTAGGTTGTTTGAATCCTGAGAGCTAGCTCGACTAATAATATATTGAGTTTATTTTTCAAATGTCACTAGTTTGAATCTTCTTAAGGTTACTAGAGAGTTTACTCGGTTGTTAATTTTACGATCTCATAGATTAATCGAGATGCATACAAATTAGTCCAAACTCCCTAAATTACAAAAAATAAAAAATAAAAGAAAAGTAGGTTAGGTTTTGTTGGTGCATTTAAAGATCCCAATGGTAACCCATCTCGATAGCCTAGCGCATGCACCATAACAAACCTTTTTTTTTAATTTTTTTAATAGAAGAGCATGGGTTTATTTATTTACTTTTTTTTATGCATGCTAATTTTAACTTCTAGCTATATATTAATGTTCTTTTTTTAACTTCTAGCTATATCTTAATGTTCTTTTTAAATGTCAAAAAAAAAAAAGTCATAACGTTGAGTTAGTGATCGCGACTTAAATTACAAAATTCAAAAATCAGTTATGTTGAGGTGCGAGTAGTTGAAAAATATAAGGATATAAATGTTGTTAAAACATGCATTGAAATATATTTAAATATATTTCGTGTAAAATAATATGAAATATTGAATAATTTTTAAAATTATTTATATATGAATTTATATAGTGCTAAGGTTGTGGGAAAAAAAAACCAAAGCCCTTCAATCTAATTAGAAATGAGCAGTTTGGATTGGAGTAATATGGGCCATTAGATGGGCATGCGTTGAACGATCCAAATTGTCGGGCAGCGTTAATTGAATTTCAACCTGTTAGTGGTCCAGGTGTATTACGACAACTCAAACGAGATGGAATGAGTCCGAAGGAGACAAGACAACAGGTAAGACAATTTTATTGTGGTAGATGTCGGTGGAGATATGAAGGTACAAGTTTTGTTGTATGTTATTATTGTTTTTTTTTTTTAACAAAATTGACTAAATCTTAATAAAAAATACAGTATGGATTACGTTTAGAGGTGATGGTCTGAAGTTTTTGTATTTGAACACTTTAGGCGACCGCCTTAAAGCGACCGGCGTTCGGCTAAACAGAATAGACAACCGCTTTAAAACGATCGACTAAAACATTCGACACAATTAACTATCAACCTTTTTGGTGGTCAATAGCATCTATGACCGCCTTAAGCAGTCGTCTATAGGATTTCTCAACCCTTCAATCAATGCCAATCTCAAAACAATCGTTAAGCGATCGTCTAAAGTATAAACGACTGTCTCGAGGATTTTAGACTACTGCTTCATGTGGCTAAGCATTCCTTTGCTCCTAGTAGTGTTTGTTGGGCTAATAATGGAGAGAGAAAAGACTCCACTTTTGTTCTTTCTCTACCTTTCTCTATAACAATTGGGTAGACAATGAAAATTTGATTTTTCCTTAAATTTTATTTTTTAATCAAATAACTAATATGGATGAATTGTTATTACCACCTGTTGGCCTTCGAAAATACCAATGGGGACTGGTTGAGACAAAATTCTATAATTTTTAACATTCTACCAATATTTTGTAAGTTTGTGAATATTTACAACAAATATATTATATTAGACTTCTATAATTTAAAAAATTTTATTTTGATAAAAAAATGACTTCTTCCCCCCTTTTTGGAGAGCTAAGTTTTCAATTAGTTTGAGAACTTTTCATTGATAATTTTACTTAAAAACAATCAAGAAAAAGGAAAAATAAAAGAGTAAATAGCTGTACTTCACAAATTATTTTTTGTATTTCATCTTATTTTTTACTTAATGGTTTTTATTTTTTAGATTTTTTTATAACTTTCTTAAAGTGTGTCTAGGTTATAGTTATATTATTGTTAATTTTTATTAGTAATTTTTATTTTTACAATTTTTTTTGTAAGTTTGTTTTATAAATTTACATTTAAACTTTTTACAAGCTAAATTATGTTTTCATACCTTTAGGCGTAGATAATTTCTAGTAATTGATAAGAAGTCATACTATGGACCTAATGACTAAATCTTTTTGCAAGAAAAATGAATAATTCAACTATCATGACTAGTCCAAAGGGATGTAGTTGAAAATTATAAGGTAGCCAAACTTAATTATGAGGTTAGTCTTTTGCAACATCTTTCCTATTTTAAAAGCAAAGTTAAATAAGTTTTAAGTTTTAATATAGGGCTGCAAATGAGTTGATTTGAGTCAAGTATTCGTATGTTTAGGCTTATGTGTTAAGTTTATTATAGACTCTGAGCTCAAGTTTAACTGAGATTAAAATATTATGTTCAAACGTGTTTATTAGATTTATAAGGTCATATCAAACTATTTAGGGCTTAAGGCGAAAAAAATTGGGTCCAAAAAATTTTCATACATGTAACTTTTTGAGTTGCAAAATTACAAATCGAAGTTTCATATTCAAAATGCTCAATATTGTACTCTCGACAAATAATATAACTACTCCATTTAATCTATTTTGTGGCATTATTGATCTTAAATAAGATTTTATTAATTTTAATTTTGAAAATTTTCTTTTAGCAGAAGCAACTATTATCGATATCTTCTACAATATTTTATAAGCATTACAAAGATTCGGAAAAGAATCCAATTCTTTTACATAATTTAATATATTGATAGGAGTACTATTTTCTAATTTTAAAAATTCTTTCAGCATTTTTAATTCTGAAAATAAATCAAATCCGTCAATATTCAAATGTTTACCTTCTTTTAAATAGTTCTCAAGGTTAAGACAATGATTTTTCAAATCATTTTCATCCAAAGTTTTTAGTTTTTTTATGTCAAATAAAAAACCAAAAATACTTTCATATGCCATAATTATTCACTTTTTACGAAACGAATGTTCTAGATTCATTTCATTAGCAATTTTTATGATTGAATTCAAAGCATATTCAAATCCATTTTCTTTGTAATTTTTCAAATAAAAAATAAGACCTTTTAATTGATTAATAGTGACATCAACATGAATTTTTTTAGATTGTGAGCTTTTATTTACTAAATTAACAACAAATAATATATCATACCAAATATTTATCGCCAATAAAAATTTAAAACTTTCAATTTCGTAATTTGCTAGATAATTAGTCTCACTTTGTATCTTAGGATTTTCACTAGTATTTGCCAATCGAATTACAGCATCTCTAATTTTTGGAGTTTGAAATTTTATTAATTTAACACTTTCTATTCTACTTTTTTATTGAGTTTGTGATAAGGATTTAATAGAAAATTTACTCACATTATTTTGTAAATTTTTCCACCATTTGTTGGGTGAAACAAATAATGATTATATATGTTATAATACTCAAAAAAAAAAAAAAAAAGCTGTAGTACATGAATTTACCATATCACATAAAACTAAATTTAAATTATGATAACCACATGGTGTGAAGAAATGCTCTTGAATTTATATTTAATAGTAATTTTTGTATTCCTTGACATTTTCCTTTCATATTAGCCTCGTTATCATAGGCTTGTCCTCTTATATTATTAATATCAAGATCATGTTTTTTCAATACATTTACAAGTTCACCAAATAGACCTTTTCCGGATGTATTATCTACTTTTAAAAACTCGAAAAAGTACTTTTATTTTTTAGTGGTTTATTCATAATATCAACACATCTTGATATAAGAGTCATTTGTTTTTGATGACTTGCATCTGGCATACAATCAAGGATAACATAAAAATATTTTATCTTTTAAGTTTTTTAATTTTTACCTTTTTAGGTTTAGAAGCCAATAATTCGATTAGTTTATTTTGTATAATATGACTTGGATAATGATTTTGAAGTTAGCCTTTTTGAATACATCTAACATGCTCTTGCATTATTAGGTCAAATTTAGCTATCATTTCAATAAGGTTAAAAAAATTACTATTATTTTTTTAATATATCTTCTCAACCGATTCTCGAAATGCAATATTATTTTTAGCAAGATGTTTTTATAACAGAAATAATTCTAATTAAAACTTTTTTTCTAATTTCGTTCTCTTTGTTAATCTATTCTTGTACATCTTTGTCAATTGTTTTGTTTTTTTTATAATCTTGTTTCTAAATCTGTTCATTTGCCCATATTAACAATATGCTCGTGGCTTGTTTCATGTTTTTTAAGCTTATAATTAAGATTCTTTCAATCTTTAGTTCCTTCATTAATTAATTGACTTGTACTGGGTCTTAAATTAAATAATTTACAGCAAAAACAATATACTTTATCTAGATTTTTCCAGTAGACTAACCATTTTCTATTATGTTTTCCTCCATTTGATAAAATTTGAGTGTAAAATGATTTAGAAAAATGTCTACTAATTATATATTTTGGAAAATCTAAATTTTCATATCTAATTGGTGCCATTTATACTATTAGGTCTCTAGTTTTTCTATCTTTATTTGTCCAATGTATTACATCATTAAGTACCACATTTGTTTCAACTAATTCATTTTCATTTATTTTTTCATTATTTGGTTGAGCAAATATAGTACTATCAGATGTTTCTTCCAATTTTTTTTTCATGAACATTATTTAATCCTAGTAATTCAATATTATTTTCTAATTTATTTTCAACTTGTTCTATTGATCGTCATGCAATATTTTTGCTACTACTAACAATAAATTTATCCAGAGCTCTTTGTTAAGATTGAATTAACTTTTCAAATTTTCTTTTTTTTTTTTAATTTTTCATGTCTGGATTCATATTTTCTATTAGATATAATTTATTATTTTAATTAGAAAATATTCTAAAAACTAAGCTAACAAAACAACATAACATAATAAAATAACGACTTAGTGAGTAAGGGTTAAATTGATAAAACCAGGGAGGGTTTGTGTGCCAACATGCCCCTGGATTTTCTTTATTCCTTTCCTTATGTCTTGGCAAATTAAGTTGTATTGGCTTTACTTATTTAGGTTAAAGAACTAATATTGCAAAATTCAATAAAAAAAAAAACAGAGAGACAATTATAAGCAAATCAGTAAACTAATAAATTATTAATTTCTACAGTTTACAAATTTAAAATTTTTCATTCAAATTTTACCTTCATCTTTCGAATTCATAAAGAAAAAAAAAAGCGAGAACAAACTTCTCAAACAAGTTTTAATTAGAATCTACAAACAAATTTCTAGGGTTTAATTATCATCAGTTGAACCCAATTACAAAAATATAAATTCAACAAAAATAGAAACAAAGACAAAGAGAGGAGAAAAAAATCTAGTTTTGGCGCGAGATTACATAATTCAGATTGTCGACGTTGTATTTTATTACTCAATGAGCAGAGAAAGAGTAGAGAAACCAATAGATAGAGCACAGAGATAGAGAGTAGAGAGAGAGAGAGAGAGAGAGAATAGAGAAAAGCAGAGAAAGAAAGCGAGTAGAGACAAACTTATCCGCAGAAAATATATTTTTTTTTTCTGATTCCCCTCCCTTAATCTATTTGTCTCCTTCAATCCATTCTTCTCCCATCAATCTATTGGTCTGGATTCCTGCCTTCATTAATACCGATTGCTAAGTTTATATATATATTATCGTTTCCTTTCTGATCAATATTTTGTCCCAATTTTCTAACCCAAATTTATAGCTTGAATTTATTGTTTTAGTTAACAAGTTTACACACATATATAATAAATATAATATGTGTTGGGCCACTGCTTAATTTGTCTAAAAGGGGAACTGGCCCTGTAGATTTATTAGCTAGTTCGAGCACGTGCTGTAACGACTCATATATACAAAGTACAATATTATTTTAGTAGGTCACCTATCCTGGTACGGAAGGCATTACTTCTTTGGTGTAGGAGGTCACCCATCCTAGTGTAGAAAGCATTATTTCTTTAGTGTAGGAGGTCACTCATCCTGGTATAGAAGGCATTACTTCTATGCTTCACCTCCTATAAGCAGAGTCTTTCACAATCCTCCCCTTAACAGGGCATGTGTCCCCGTATAGCACCCGGCACCCACACGTGATCCCACACTTCTGATTGGATATTGGTTCTGATATCATTTGTAACAGTTCACATTTATATAGTACAATATTGTCTACTTTGGGCTTTAGTTAGCTGTTTCTCAGGGAGTCATCCATCTTGATATTGCTCTCACTCGAGCATACTTAACCCTAGAGTTTTCACTGAATCTAGTGTCCTCATAACCTTAAAAAGTATTATATTTTATAGATGTTGAACATTACATATATGTCACTTTCTTGCTCTACCAGGTGATATGGGAGAGAATGCATTACTTATTTGTTTCACCTTCTATTTCACTCTCCCGTAGGTAGAATCCCTCATAGTCTCTCACTGTGTTAAGCATGCTCGCGAACTCGTTTACGAGTTTATTAGTAAACAAACATAATTTCAAGTAAACATTTTTTTTCCTAATTTGAGAAACAAGTAATTAGCAAATGACAAGCTATACCTAATATAAGTTATTATTAAGAAAAGCTAAGTTATTAAAACTTTGTAAGAAGTCTTAGATAATTTAATTATGAAAATGATAAATACATTCTACTTTTGTTTTTAGATTTTTCATTTTCTCTCACAATAAATAATATTGTTTGGAATCCAAAAAATTAAAAATAGAGTGCATTTAGTATTGCTTTTTAATAACAAGCATGCTCACAAATAGTTAAAATGAGCATGTTCACAAGTTATAAATGAGTAAGTGTATGAATAATAAATAAACTTCTTTATAAAATTTATTAAACTGTTCAAATTTGACTTGTTTATTTGTTGAGTTTGAAAAATACACTCAAATTTATATTTTTTCCTTATTAGACGAACATAAACAATTACTTAACAAACTTATTTGGAAACAACTTATTGAACAGTTGATTAATGTTTGTAATCATATTTAGCATGAAAACTACTTAAATAGCAATAATAATTGAGATGGATCATGAAATTAAATTTTCATGACATATGCATTCAACAAAAACATCGAATTTGACACAATCTTTAATATGGGTTTTGTTTATCAACATATATGTTTTAAAAAATAGGTAAATTACAACTAGACCTCCCAAACATTTGGGTAATTAAACATGGGCCCCTTCAACATTTGAAAATTACAGACAACTTCTTTATTTTGAAATGTTGGTAACACCTAGACCTCCTTCGTTAATTTTAACCTTAAAACTCCATTAAACTTTTAGTGAAAAGACAACTTTGTCCCTGATATATTCATTACTCTTCCCCTTCTTTCTCCCTCCGGTGGACCATGGCAGAGCACTGCTAACTGCAGGGCCCACAACGACACCAACAGCCATCGTGTAAGTCGTTTACGTCACGCTACCGAGTCGGCTAGGACTCGATCGACACTTCCTGGTCAATATAACTCAACCCATGCTAGTTTGTCTGGCTTTGTTCTGCGACTCATCTTTTGATGTTCATCAATGCACTGGTAAAGTAAGTTGTTCTGTTGGTAAAAGAAGTATGTATGTGTGTTTCACCTAGCATGTCTGGATGGTAAGTGTTCGGCAACAAAATTTACTACCGTAACTGCTGACTACGCCAACCAGAAATGCAATCAACAACCTACCGAACAAAGACAGAAGAAAGGCTATGGCCAGAGTGGAGGTCTCTAGCCGAAAAAAACCCTCCGATGCTTAAGTCAGCAAGTAGCTCAAAGAAGAAAGCCTTACTAGAGAAAAAATGAATGGTAGTTTATGTTGGCAATAGTCAGCTTACCATAATTGTCAAGTGGAATGTTGTATTTGTAGTAATGTAAATAATAAATAAAATAATACCTGTGATTTGACTGCATCCATGCTTTCGTGTCCCTCTTTTCCTTCCTTGCTTTAAATGCCTTTCACTGCTCATTTAATGTCTCATGCCTTTCATTAAATACCCTATACTTTTCATTCAATACTTCTGGTAGTTAAACGTGGCAATATAGCCAGAACTCAGTTGTCAAACTGTTCACCTGTCAATCTATCAATCACTCATAACGAAATGAACTGACTTGGTTACTTCCTCAGAGATAAATACTAGGTTCAGTCATAACTATGGTACATTTATGGTTGTGATCCCTCGTTAAGGTTGTGGGTCCCAGGCCTAACATTTACTAGCTACCAATCAATGGGCCGAACAAACTGGCTATTAAGGTCTTCGATTATCGCCACGTGGCAACACATTATCCATAGATACTGAGAATCAGGGTATCCCTTGGAATATTAACCTAAAGACGCGTGTCCGTGTATAATACTCACGTGGAACCTTCATATCATCAATCATCTGTTCGGCAGAACGCCACGTGTCACGCGTCAACGTGCTCGGTCAATGACTACGTGACTCACGCAAATACATTCGGCATTGGGCCAGGTGGCACCTTGACTATACTTGTTCGGTGCTCCATATGTCAAAGTATTATTTTACCCAACATTTTGCCCCCACTCTGGTTGAAAAAATACATTTTCCGAGCAGAGTAGCAAAGCAGAAAAGTCTTACCTTACCAATCCCTTCAATCTTTCCCGTGTAATTTGTCGTTTAGTGTCCTCCTGACGCGTTTCAAATCCGATTGGACATTTCTCTCTTCTGGTAATGACACGCGTAGCGCCTTTTCAGCTTTTCATCTGTCACGCTGCTTACACAAATCCCCAAATCTGGAGTGTTAAAATGTGAGTGGCCAAAAATTTAAAAATTGGGGCGGTAATAAATGCGTTTTTTACCGCCCGCTGCCCTCTCTTTGGCGATGCTTTAATTGCCTCCCACAGATATACATACACTTATATATATATATATACTTGATTCATCTTCTTTGCTCCCTTTCTGCGATTTGAGCAATCCAGTTTCCTTTGCTTTTTCCTCTGAACTTCCATCTTTCCCAGCTTTCACATCTCTTGTAAATCTTCGTTTCTGGTGAGTTCATCTTTCTAATCTAGCATCTTCTAACATGGGTACACTCGCGAATGAGCTCAACTCTGAGGAAAAAATTAGGTTTTCAAGGAGAAGTATCAGATTCCCCGAAATGTAGAAATCAGGATCGCCCAGGAGGGCGAGCGCACACCAGGGGAATTCCCCGTAGTAGCCATCAGTGAAGGTGGCCTTAGGTTCCCCCTACACCATTTCCTTTGCTCTATCATGAGCATCTTAAATCTCGGACCCAGGAACCTCACTCACAATTTCTATAGGATAGTCAATAGGGTGATAGAAATAAATAGGCGATACGGATTCCACATATCTGAGTGGGGTCTGCTTTACTGTTATTCCATCTAAAAAGTGAAGAAGGATGAGAACAGGTGGTATTTGAAATCCCGACTAGAAAAAGCCTTGGTCCATATGCTGCCTGATACGATTAAGTCAGAAAGTGACCTGTGTATCATCATGGGTCACTGGACACACGATTCGGACGAAGATCATTTTTCAATCGTCCCTCTGGTTTCTTTGGGCCCAGGTTGGTTGATTTCAAGTGCCGCCAGCTCTTACTTTTCTTCGACTTCCTACTTTTGGGAAGCACACTAACCATTTGATTTGATTTCTATGTAGCTGAACAAGCAAAGAAGTTCTAGGCCGGTGGTACTCGTGTAGACAAGGATCACCTCGATCAAGTGTTCAAATTCCTCGGGGGTCCAGATCTTTATCCCTTCACTAGAGCGATTCCAATTTTGTTCAACTTCACTCCTTCTCACCAAACATTCATCATTCCTCCCCAAGGTTTTGCCACCTCGGAAGCAATGAGGTGGCTCCAGTGGTGGTTCAGGGCTACAGTTGACGAGAAAGAAAACTCCTATGCTCTGAAGCACTCGAAGTGGGTTCGTCCACCTCCCTTTGCTGTTCCTTTTGGTTGCCGAGCAAGTTCCTACTCCAGAGGCAGCAGTCCCCGGTCCTGCCGAACAACTGAGAAGGCGGAGACTTGTTCTTTTGGACGAGGAGGAGGAAAAAGAAGAAGAATAGCTAGAACTCCCTCCTGCCTTTGAATATCTCTCTACCTCGGGCGACGAGGGGGAAGAAGAAGAAGTCAACTTTCCTGGGACTGCTGAGTTTACTCCTGAGGAGGAAGCAACCACTATGGCTCCTAAGATCAACTATAAAAAACTCGCTCTGACAAAAGCTAAGGAGCAAAAGGTTGAGGAGGCAAAGAAAAAGAAGGCCGAGTAGCAGAAGGCTGCCGGTAAGAAGAAACTCAATGAGGGGAAGGCTCCTGCTCCTATCACCGCCGAACAAATCCTCAAGGTGAAAATCGAAAAGGGAAAGGAGCAGGAGGCTCTTTGGCAAAAACCCTCTAGTCCCCCTCAGCAGAAGAAGGCTAAGACTTTGCCTACGGGGGCGGTTCAGATCATCGAACCCCCAATGCTGACAAGGGAGACTTCTGAGAAGGGGGCAGCTCCTTCCAAAGACGTGCCACCCAAGGCCGTTGAACCTACGCCTTCTTGACCGACTGGACCCATGCCTCTTACAATTGAGTACCCGGCCAACCCAGTTCGAGATTCTCCTCCCTTCATTCCGCAAATCCTCATTCCCAGCCTCTAGTTTTCTCAAGGCCGACCATTTACAATCCAAGACACAGCCTTTCATCATGTCGAGAAGTACCTCAAAGGAGTCCTCCCTCCTCGGGATGTCCAGGCCACGAGGAAGAATAAACTGAAGGACGTCCACAAAACACTAATGAAGAACGCCATCTCTGTAAGTATAACGATGTTCCCTTTAATCTTTTCCCTTTATGAATATCCTTTTGCCACTGAGCTCTTTCTAACTTTCTCCTTCATCTCCAGACTTCTCTCTATATCGTGGAGCAGATTGCTCGGAGCCAGGCCCTCGATACCAAAGTTGAGCAGGACAAATCAAATATCAAAGATCTGAAAACGAGTGTAAGGAGCTAGGAGAAGGAGAAAAAAATCTCCAATCTAGCAATGATACTTTGGCGAAAGAGATGAGCCAGCTTCAGGATGAGAAGAAAGACCTTGAACAGCAGCTCAACTCTGCTCTTGGCCAAGTAGAGGGGAGCAAGGCTCGTGTGGAGTTCATGGACAAAATTTTGCTCAAGAAAGACGAGGAGCTGTTGGAAACCAAGGGTAAACTTTCCAAGGCCGAGATTGAGCTGTCCTCTTCTAATGCCGAGCAAAATAGGCTCTCCAAAGAGTTGGGAGATTCCAGAGCCGAGCACACCAAATTGAAGCAGGAGCTTGATGGCCTCTGAGCAGAACTTGCACTCAAGACTCGAGCTTTGGAAGAGAAAGAGATTGCCCTCCGTGGAGCCGAGGAGAAAGTTAAAGCTGAGGTCGAGGCTCAAATAAGCGAATGCGTGGAACAGATGAGGGATGCTCACAACGACTTCTTCCTTGAGGGTTGGGAGGCCGCCATGAAGAGGAACAACATTGATCACAGCAACCCTATATATACAAAGGTCCTTTATCCAGATCTGTAATGTCCAGTGCCTCAGTTCAGCTTTGAACGCCCACCTCAAACTCTTTCTATCCAAACTGCTGAAGAAAACATTGAAGAATGAGAGGTTGAAGTGGAGAGTTCCCAGAAGGACACTACTTCCCAGGGACTTAAAGAAATTAATCTAACTGTGGAGAGTGATCCTACTAAAGAGGAAGCGAAGTGAGCCCCTCAGCCCTTTTTTGTTTTTGCTTTTCACTCCAATCACCTATAAAAGCACAATGAACAGTGTAATTTTTCCATCTTTAATGAATGGAAGTATTTCAGTCTTTTCTGATTATTTCCCTTGCTTTGCTTTTCATGTCTTTGCCTCTTTAGAACTGTTGATGAACTAATTGAAGAATATCTGGACTTGGTTGCTGACGAAGTTATAGGAAGTGCAGCTGAAAAGCATCTTGAAGTATTGTCCTATGAGATAGCTACAAATCCTTACAATAAATGTTGATGTCTTGCCTTAAACTTCATTAGGATAGCTTCCACAGTTGACAACGGTGTACATTGTAATTGTACTCAGAAATATATAGTAAAAATTTATGAACTGTTCCTGTACATGCTTTCACCCATTGGGGCTTACCTTACTATTCACACGTTTTGTGTTTGTGTTCATATGGGTGCTTTGAATGAACTTGGCCCAATAATCAAACTTTAATCAAACTGTCACAAAACTTGACAAAAATGCCTTAAGCATTAAACCTTTCAAGGATAATAAATTCAAGTAATGAATTGCTTTTCGTCAAGTAACTTGAAACTTTTGATAGAAAGGAATAACTTTAATGTCTCTTACATACCTCAATTAGCTCGGATGTCCTCCAGCTTACATATAGCAACGGAGGCCTCTACCCCTTGATAAAATTTTACTTTCCATATCAATGCCAAGCTTCCTTGAAGTGATTCCTTGAGTTTTGAGAGCTTTTGCTTCAATTGTACCAACGCTAGGCAAGCTAAGCGTGGTTCCTTTAACAATCCTTTTCAATAAGCCGAGGAACCGAATCTTAGCTTAAAGTGAGCACCTGGTCAGTCAATAAACTAGGGTTGAACTTGCACCCAAAGGGTGTGGTTCCCTTTCTGTACCAACGTTTGGTAAGCCAAGCGTGGCTCCTTTCTGATAATCCTTTTCAGAAAACCGAGGAGTTGAATCCCAGTTTAAAGAGAATGCCTGGTCAATAAATAAACTAAGATTGAACCAACATCTAAAGGGATGTGGGGCCTTTCTGTACCAATACTCGGCAAGCCGAGCATGGCTCATTTTTGATAATCCTTTTCAATAAGCTGAGGAACCGAATCTCAGCCTAAAAAGGGCACCTGGTTAGTCAAAAACCAGGGTTGAACCTGCACCTCAAAGGGTGCGGTTCCATTTCTGTACCAACGTTCGGCAAGCCGAGTATGGCTCATTTCTGATAATTCTTTTCAGAAAACCGAGAAATTGAATCTCAATTTAAAGAGAATACTTGGTCGATAAATAAACCAGGACTGAACCGACATCCAAAGGGATGTGGCATCTTTCTTGTAAATACTTAATTGTCTAAAGCTTTTGGGATTGCTTTATTTGCTTTCAAAAAAGAACAGCTTTCCAAGGAATGTACATAATCTTAAATAACAAATGTACAATAACATTAATGATAGTACAGTTTCAAGTGGGCTATGTTCCACGACCTTTTGATTGGCTTTCCTTCCACGTCCGTCAGCCGGTAAGCTCCATTGCCGAGCACTTCCGAGACTAGGAATGGTCCCTTCCAATTGGCTCCAAGCTTTCCTTCTGTCTGGTCATTTCTGCTTCCCATCAATTTTCTTAACATAAAGTCGCCAGCTTTGAATTCTCTGTGTCTGACCCCTTTATTAAATTTTTTCTTTGTCTCTTGCTGATAGTTGGCTAACCTTAATGTGGCAAGTTCCCTCCGTTCGTCAACCATATCTAGGCTCATCACCATTGCTTTATCATTTTCTCCTTTATCAAAAGCTTGAGTCCTGATGCTCGGCAGGCCAACTTCCAGTGGAATGACAGCTTCAACTCCATAAGCCAAAGAAAAGGGAGATTCTCCAGTTGATCTTATGGGGGTTGTTCGGTAGCTCTAGAGCACTGATGGCAATTCGTCTACCCATTTCCTTTTTGCTACCTCCAATCTTTTCTTGATACCACTGAGAATAACGTTGTTTGTAGCTTCGGCTTGACCATTGCTTTGGGGGTAAGCTGGTGTTGAATAAACATTTTTTATCCCATATCTGGAACAGTATTCCCTAAATGGGGCACTGTCAAATTGTGTCCCATTGTCGGAAATAAGCGTCCTAGGGATGCCATACCTGGTGATGATGCTCTTCCAGACAAATCGAATAGTATCAGCATCTTTGATGTGAGCCAAATGTTTTGCTTCCACCCATTTAGTGAAATAGTCAGTGCCGACCACTAGAAACTTTCTATTCCCTGAAGCGGTAGGCAGTAGTCCCATAATGTCAAGTCCCCATTGAGCGAATGGCCAGGGACTAGTTAGTGGGCTGAGTTCTTGCGCTGGCTGGTGAGGTACGGGAGCAAACTTTTGACATTTCCTGCACTTTCAAACATAAGCTTGAGCATCATTCCCCATCCTTGGCCACCAGTACCCTTGGGTAATAGCTCTGTGTGCCAACGACCTGCCCCCAGTATGCGCTCTACAGATCCCTTCATGTAGCTCATAGAGAAAATCTTGCACTTTAGCAGGATGAACACAAAGAAGATAAGGACCTGTGAAGGACTTCTTGTACAGCTTATAATCAGGAGAAAGCCAAAACCTGATAGCCTTTATTCTCAGTTTCCTCGCTTCTATTTTGTTCTCTGGTAGAGTTCCATCCTTTAAATAAGAAATGATTGGGTCCATCCAAGATGGAGCCACTTCAGTACACATTACCTCTCCATCTTTTACAATGCTCGGCTTCCTGAGAACTTCCATGAAAACCTGATATGTCAGCCTTATTCGAGAAGAATCAGCTAGCGTAGCAAGTGAGTCAGTATGAGCATTATGATCTCTCCCAATTAGCTCCACGCTAGCCTCATTAAAGTCTTTAATCTTCTTTTTTACCAACTGTAGATACTCTGCCATCTTCTCACTTCTCCGGAGGCTCTGCTTCAGTAATTTCATCGGTGAACGGAGAGGCTAAGATCCTCCCCAAAGTTTTCATCGCCATCATGCGTGTGCTTTGGCCCTTAGCGCCCCACTCCTCTCCGTGCCCCCATTCCTCTACCTTCATTTTTCCCGCCCTCTTACGTCTTATAGTTACCTCTTCCTCATCAGAGCAATTCGCATCTTCGGAATGTGCCTCTGGAGTCTTTTTTAGTGAGCCCTTTTTACGGTGCGCTTTGGTGAGCGGGCCAATGTCAGATCGCGCGCCACGTTTCCCAACAGTTTTAACATGGCGCACGCCCTTCTTGGGAGGAATGACATCATGTCGCGAGTGAGAGTGCTCCTCTTCTTGTTCATGGGTATCCCCTTCATCTTCCTCAATGGGGTCCTCATAAAGAGTATCATAACTTTTGTCTGACTCTGAATTAGATTGATCAGAATCAACTTCATGGCCCACAACAGGCTTTCCTTTTTCCTTACTTAATTCCAACAGAATCTCTTCCAATTCTGCTTGCTTTTCGCTGGCCTTAGCCATCAATTCCTCTCTTCGCTTTACTGCCTCTGGATTCTCTGTTTTCTTTCTCCTGGCATGCTCCAGACCCAGAATCCGGATAACTAGCGCGCTTCCTTTAGCCTTAGTCGGGGTAGAACCTTCCCCTACCCGTGGAGATGGTGTGGGAGTGGTGTTTCCTCCTGAAGTTATCGTGTAAATAACTGCTAAAAGTCTTAATAAAAAATCGAGTGAAATGCTAATGATCAACAAGACAGGGCTAAAAAACGGGCCCCACGGTGGGCGCCAAATGTTCGGCAGCAAAATTTACCGCCGAAAATGCTGACCACGCCAACCGAAAATGTAATCAACAACCTACCGAACAAAGACAGAAGAAGGTTACGGCCGGAGTGGAGGTCTCTGGCCGAAAAACCCTCTGATGCTTAAGTCAGCAAGTAGCTCAAGGAAGAAAGCTTTACTAGAGAAGAAATGAACGGTAGTTTATGTTGGCAATAGTCAGCGTACCATAATTGTCAAGTGAAATGTTGTATTTGTAGTAATGTAAATAATAAATAAAATAATACTTGTGATTTGACTGCATCCATGTTTCCGTGTTCCTCTTTTCCTTCCTTGCTTTAAATGCCTTTCACCGTTCATTTAATGGCTCATGCCTTTCATTAAATACCCCATACCTTTCATTCAATACTTCTGGTAGTTAAACGTGGCAATATAGCCAGAACTCAGTTGTCAAACTGTCCACCTATCAATCCATCAATTACTCGTAACGAAATGAACTGACTTGGTTACTTCCTCAGAGATAAATACTAGGTTCAGTCATAACTATGGTGCATTTATGGTTGTGATCCCTCGTTAAGGCTGTGGGTCCCAGGCCTAACATTTACTAGCTGCCAATCGATGGGCCGAACAAACTGGCTATTAAGGTCTTCGATTATCGCCACGTGGCAACACATTATCCATAGATACTGAGAATTAGGGTATCTCTTGGAATATTAACCCAAAGATGCGTGTCCGTGTATAATACTCACGTGGAACCTTCATGTCATCAATCATCTGTTCGGCAGAACGCCACATGTCACGCGTCAACGTGCTCGATTAATGACTACGTGACTCACGCAAATATGTTTGGCATTGGGTCACGTGGCACCTTGACTATACTTGTTCAGCACTCCATATGTCAAAGTATTATTTTACTCAACAATAAGCAATGTTGTCTACTTTTTCAGGATAAGGAGATCGATTTTCTGAAAGCAAACGAGTATCTTATTTCTCAATTACTTTAAATTTCTAGACCCTTTTTACAAGTGCCTGAACTTAAAAATAGCAATTCAGCAATCTTCTCTTTCGAGTTCTCAACAAAAGAATAGGTGATTCTTGGAAATTCATATTGTTCTTGGCAGTGCAATTTTCATCTTTTACATAAAAATTCATCCTTGTATTTATTTTCTTTACTTGGGAACTCAACTTAATAATGGTACTTTAGATTTGACCATCAGTTCTATTTCTCATCTTCATAGTTGCAAAGAACCTTGTCATACAAACAAAGAAATAAATAACTTACAAAGAAAATCAGTATGAAGTCATTGCTGCTAACAAACATTCAATTGTTACATTATGTGACTTGGAATTACAAAATAAAATAGGGGAAAATAGGAGAGATTTGTAGGAGTTGATGTCACGTGGACTCCGAAAAGTGTTCCTTTGTTCTGATAAATGAGCTTTAATGTCGAGTTCATTGTCATGGATGGGTTATCGCTGCCCTCTTTTTCTCTAACTTTCGTTTTTGTTTTTTTCGCTAGATTCCGCCCTCTTCGACATCTCTTTTCAATTTGCTATGTGCCCAGCTCAAAACCATCAAGCTTCTATGGTCGCTAAACCTCTTAACAGCCTTCCTATTGTGCTGTAAGAACAGATCACAACTTTGGTTGTTGCCACTGTCTGTGGTGGTTCTCTTGGATTTCCAGCACCTTGGCTGGTTCTAAGGCTACCATAAACGCTGATGTGTTATCCTCGGATGCTCCTCATCTTATCCCTATAATTTCTCTCTGTAGCTACTTTGGAAAAGTGGTTTCGGGCTTGAATCATGAACTGACTGAATGAAGTACTCTGCAAATTGTAATACCCACTTCAAAAAAATCTAATTTTTTTGTTTCTAGAAAGGGAACTTAAAGATGGAGTTGTGGATAAGAATTTAAATTAACTTTTATAGTGATAATGAGTTTCTGATTTTAACTTGTGCCCTACAAGGCTAGAGAGAAGAAAGTGAAGAGAACGAAGAAAGTAACGACGAAACCCTCACGTTGCCACCGTTTGTTGCCGCCCTTGCGACGGCCGGACATGTTGCTACCCTTGTGGGAGCCAAGGAAGCAGGTGGAGGATGAGTCGCGGGAGTGGCAGCCCGGGGATCTCATGGTCTTTTCTCTATCATGGTAGTCATGCAACGGGCTCTGCCATTGATACTGAGGGGATTGATTTTAGGGGACCTCTCTCTCTCTTACTCGATTGCAGTCAATACTACTACTGTCAAAAGGAGATTGAGCATGAAAGGGAAAGGCTTGAGTAGGGTGTAGACGACAAAGGAGATCAACCACCGGCGAGGAGGCGGAAGGAAAGAGGCACCATCGATGATAGTAAAGTTGGTATAATAAAAAGAAAAAAAGAGGGGGAGAGAAGAATTTACCCAACGAAAGGATAAACTTGATATATTGAAAAAAAAAATTGGCTAACGTAATTATTTTAATAAAAATTCTAACGACATATCAACAGAAGGGAGTCTATGTGTAATTACTCAAATGCTTAAGGGCTCACTTGGATGAGGGTAAAGCACCTTTCTAAAGTTTTTTAACCCCTAATAAGGGTGGGCCCCACCTCTTTCCCATAATTTGATTGCCCATTTCTTCCTCCCTCTTCCCCGGTCTTCGTTTTACCCCCCTTTTCATTTTAGCTCCCGTGGGAGATAATTTTTGGGTTCGGTTGGGGCTAACCAAAAATTATCCCCCTTCAAGTGGGTGAATTTTTGACTTTTTAACCCTCGTTAATGATATTGTTAACTTGATTAAAATAAATATAATGCTAATAAAAAAATAATAGATAGGCCAACAAGTCAAAATAATATAATTAAAAAAATTGGATAATAACCAACTATTCAAAATTACATATTTAAAAAAAAGTTCTTTAAATAAATTTATAAAAAATTAAATTTTCAATGAAATAAATAATATAATTTTAAATTGTCTAAAAATAATTAAATAGAGTGGGTTTTACAATTTAATATTTAATTTAATGGGTAAACAAGTTTGGGACACCACAAGGGCAAAAGAGTCATTTGATTGATTTTTCTATCATTCACCCCATTTTATTTATAAAACATCCAAACCAAGTCAAAAGTTATCCACTTCCATAAACATTACATCAATGTAGCCCATCCCTTTAAAAATAATACTCCCTCTTATCTTATACTCCCTCTAAAATTTATCCCCCTGAAATTTTAGCACCATCCAATCAGGCCTTAAGGGGTTTGTGTGTAATTTTTAAATGTTAAAGAAGTCCACGTGTAATTATCTAAATGTTTAAGAGGTCTAGGTGCAATTTACTCTTAAAAAATATTATTTTAAAATTATGAATAGATATATTTTTCAATATAAAACTCACATTCAGTGGAGGTGCGCTAAGCTATCACGTCGTGTATACGTAGGGTTTCGAGGCTATATCTATATTACTATAAAAAGTCTCAATATTTGAAAAACTTTTTTTGACTTTTTTAGCCCTACTTTTTCCAATTTAACTCAACTCTATCCCTTCATTATCTGCACTCTATATATTGACTATTTTACTATTTTATCTTTTTTTTAATTTAATCCAATTTTAATCCAATTTTGTAACTCAACTCCATTATAATTCTTCATGATGGTGCATTATCTTTTTTTTTTTTCAGTTTAAATCAATTCTAGTCAAACTTTGTAATCCAACTCCATTAAAATTTTTCTTAATGGTGAATGTCTTGCAATTACCAAAAAGAATTCCATCCCAAGTGATCAAAGCAATTATTATCTCTTCCTCCTCCACTAATAGTTTGAAAGTAATATCTAAACACAAATTCCGTTGAGCTAGAAAGGGATTTTCAACATTCTTCCCAAATTTCCTTGAAAAATGATGGAGCTTCCAAAGACAGTGGTAGCAACCCATCAATTAGCTTCTTGTCTGTTCTTTGTCCCTTGCTCAAGTTTTTTTTTCGTGAGTTGTCTGTTTATCTCATTTTCTCCTTTTTTGAAACTTTGTGCTTACAATGCAATTTTTTTTTTTTAAATTTCTTCTTTCAATTAATTACCATTTTGGCCTTTGTTAGGTGAGAAAACTAAGAGGAAGTACTTCAATATTGAACTGTTTTTTAGGCTTCATTCGGTTGATGTTTCTATTTTCCAATGTCTCGACAAAAAAAAAGGAAAATAAAAAATTAGAATCAAAATTAAAGTTCTCTATTTATTTGATTTTTAACGCATATTATCACATGAAAATATGGCTATCTGCTGTATTATTTTAGATCTGTATTAATTTATGACTTTTTAAAAAAATAAAGAGTATGAAAACACCATTTGTTTTTTTGTTTATATTTTTCTACTTAAGTTTTCATTTTTTAAAAATAAAAAATAAAAATAGGTTTAATAAATACATTTTTGCTACTAGTTTTTCAAAATCTTTAAACTTAAATATAAAGAAGGTAAAAATAAACTTTACCAAACAAAACCTAAGGTTTTTTAAGCAAACTATGCCTACTGATATAGATTTTTATTCATCAAATTATAAGTTTCACCCGTATTAAAAAATTTATACAATAATTTTGTAATTAAAATGTCATTCTAGAAAATATATGATATGATGACATTTACGTAAAGAACTACTTAATCGTAGTTTCAAAGGTGAGCTTATTTTTTTTTTTTATTAGGGTTTTGATGTAACTTTAATATATCATGATGGTCAATTATAATGTTAATGTTTCACATAGATAATAATTTTATTTTTTCTCCTAACTTTTATTTAATTTTTAGAATATTTTAAATAATAATTCTATCTTATATCAGTATACTATATTACATGCATTATATTTAAATGTTTGTAATGTGTGTTGTATTTATTTATACATCCACTAAAATTATCCTTCGTATATTTTGAATATGATTCATTAGGATTTTAATGAATTTTTTTGGTCCATTATTCTCTAATATCACTCGTACTTTTTATTTATATCTACTGAAAATCATTCTTAGCATATTTTATATACTATAATTTTCTTGATTGTATCCTAAAATTAGTTTTGTTAAAACTTTTTTTTTTTTTGAAAAAAAGCATGAAAATTAAACCAAAAGTTTCTTCCCATATTAATTTTTTTCTTTGTCTTTTACTTGCGTCTTTATATCTCTCCCTCCATGTATAAAAAGAAAAGAAAAAAAAAGAAAAAATGATAGAGATTCAAAATTTGAAAAAAAATGATAGAGATTCAAAATTTCTTCTTTTGTTTCGGTTATAATATAAAATGTTAAGAAAAGTATTTGAAATTTAAAAAATTGAAATTAATTAGATTTAAAAAATTTAATATATTAATTAATGCCCTTTGCTTAATTTTTTAATTTTCTTTTTATTTTCACCTCATTTTTCTTTTTATTATTTTTCGCACCAAAATCTTTCGCCAAACATATCTTTTATTCTTTAGAGTTTACGACTTTTTAAAAAACTCAAATATTTTTTATTAATTATTTTTCTCTTTTTTTCTTATTTTATTTTATATTATCTAATTCTCTTTTTTATCTTAGTGTGTCTCTACATATGGGACATTGATTTAAAATTTATTTCCTTATTTGGGTTATGTTAAAAAATAAAAACAAACATGTATGAAAGTTAAGAAATTAAACTTTAGCATGATTAAAAAACAAATATATTGATGAATGTTTTAATTTTATCATATTTTTTTAATCCACTCAAATAAGAATAAAATATTTTTCATAATTAGTTTTTATATTTTTTATTTTTGTTTCAATATTTGTGAATTTTTTCTCACTCTCTCCATTTTCTCTCTTTATATGTTCTGTTTCCAATGTTATGTATTTCACTTTGATTGAAAATTACAAAAAATTTATGTCTTCGCACATTTGATTTTATTTAGGATTTGGATGATTATGCTATTAGGTGAACTACAATCTTCTCTTGAGATTGCTTTAGATATGGTGAAAAAAAAATTACAATTTGTATTTCAAAATATAAACAGGTTCTTTGTAAATTTGTAATCTATCCGGACAGTTGAATTGTGAGAATTTAATATGATATGACTATTAGCTATTGTTTAATATCATGTATTGAATGCCTATCTTTTGTTGGTGCTTGTGAACAACACGATATCTATTATTTTCTCAACTATTAATTTGTTCAATTGTTTTTGATGTCACTCACTAGTCACTAATCTAATTTGCCTTAGAATATTTGTACTTTATTAGTTGTGACCTATTTAACCACATAACAGAACTTGATATGCTATTAACTTATAAATATTATTAGAGTGTTCTATGATTGATTCGCAATATTATTTGTTATCTCACTGATTTTAATAAATACGTTTTGCTTTTAATTTTTAAAAAATCTTTGAACTTTAATAAAAAAACAATAAATATAAATTTTAACAAGCAGGATCTAAAATTTTTAAAGAAAACAATGCAGATTAAAATTTTATATATATTTTTGTCTAAATAAAATCATATATTTAACTTTAATTGCACGCGTGTTACACGTGCATTTAACTAATAATTTAAAAATGAAGAGACTGATATCAAGGCCGGGGCTGTTAGACTAGAATTCAACTGATAAGATATATTTATATTTTTTTAACATTAACAGGGCGTTTAGTAGCATAAATTTTAGTATTTTTTAATAATTTTTTGTCAAAAGTTGCTAGTTGTAATTTTTGATATGTTTGGCGGAATAAAGTATAATTTTTCACAATTTTTTTACAATTTGTAAGTGTTTGGTAAACTTTTTATTGTAATAGAGCAGAAAAAGTGGTAACTTTTTGTGTATTTAGTAAATTTTTTTACTGTAGCAGAGCAAAAAAGTGAATTTTTGTATGTTTGATAAAATTTTTTGTGAAATAAATTATTGTAATAGAGTAAAAAAGTAAAAAAAATTTATAATTTTATCGCATACATCAAAAATTATAAAATATAACTTTTAATATTTTTTTACCTTTTTTTAACCTCCCAACGGGCTCTAAAATGTGTAACGTATTTAAACCTTGAATTTGAGCTTATTTTCGATGCACACCAACCCATACAATTTGGATTATAAAAGGACAAAATGGAAAAACGCCTGAGCCGACAAGACAATCAAAGCTTGCCCAGACAAACGCAATAGGAAAAGAGTGCACAATCCCAATCGCAATGGCCATAGGCGGGGTCGAGGGGGAGGAACAGGAGGAGCGGCGCCCCCTTTCTCGGCTTTCAGGCTCTCGTCGTACTCGTTCGCAGGCGGCACCTGACTGGACCCCACAGGAATCCCTCACCCTCGTCAACGAGATCGCCGCCGTTGAAGGCGACTGCCGCAAGACGCTGTCCTCTTTCCAGAAGTGGAAGATCATCGTTCAGAACTGCAACGCCTTGGACGTCAACCGGGCCTTGAGCCAGTGCCGCCGCCAATGGGACTCCCTGCTGGCCGACTACAACAAGATCAAGCACTGGGGTTTCACATCGTCTGAGTCGTCGGGACTCGGATCGTACTGGGTTCTTGACAATGAGAGGAGAAGAGACCTTGGCCTTCCTGAGGATTTTGATTTGGAGGTGTTTAATGCCATTGATGATCACTTGAAGGAAGAGGACCGGTCTGATACGGACCCGGATATTGATCCTGAAGCGCTGGACGATGGGGTTGATGTTGTGGCTCCTTCTGGTATGCCTTTTCATCCTCTCCATGGACCTTTTGTGTGTGCATGTACATTTTATTTTTTGAATCATGTTTCAGATTGTTACTGTTTATTTGATTTCAAGTCACATACACACACACGCCCACATTTTGTTGTTCTTCTTCCAAATGGGTATTCTAAATAACCATCTATCTAGTCTATTGAACTTCTGTTGCACGTTATCGATGGCTTTGGATGATTCATTATGAGTGAATATGAGTGAGATTTTGGCAGTAGCTTTTTTCCTTTTTTTTTTTTTTTGGAGGTTTTCCTGGAAAGTTAGTTATTTTGTTCTCATGGGCGTTTTCACTAGTTTGACCATATATTTGGAGTAGCCCCTTTTCTGTGGAAATATGGTGATTATGTACAACGACCATTGAAATCGAGACCTTTTTGCATTTTACCCGGATTTTAGCCTCGCTGGCCAATCGCCTTGAGCCTGAAGACTATAAATTCCTTTTTCCTTTTTTAAACGAGCCCCGTCAGTCCTGACGGATTTAATAAATACATCAATTCATCTCTCCATTTTCTGTGAGAAGGGGGACAGGGAGCGGAATTTCATTCCGAACGGGGGATCTTGACTTAATATGTGCCACTATAGTAGCAAATTTTAGATATTTGCTTCCATAATAATGTTTTCGGAATTTGTTGAACATGTTTATATATGCATGGTAAAACCAAAGGCCATTCTCTATCCAGAACATTTGAGTTACTCCAGGTGCTACATCGGATTGTATTCTTTGGTTCAGTTACAGGCCTTGTGTTCTTTTGCTTCTCTACTGGACCATTACCTCGGATTGTATTCTCTGGATCAGTTACACGCATTGTGTTCTTTTGCCTCTCTACCAGATCATTAGTGGCTCCTAACTGTTAGTTCAGGGATAATAAATGAAGGGAACATGAACAAGTTTGTCTACTAAATGGAAGTGTACTAAATATGTAAAGCTCTCTTTTCTATGTTCCTTGTTTACTTTTCTGTATTGTTGCGCCAAAATGAGTACGGTGCCCATATTAACTTTTATGGTACTATGAAACATCATTTTACTGAGGACTAAATGTAGAATCAAATAATTTTTAATCTTTTTTTTTTTTTTTTTTGGGTAGTGTTCCCTTGACATCAAATTGGCGTCGACAAATCCATATAGCCGACCCCACCTAGTGGGAAAATGCTTGGTTTAGTGTTCCCTTGACAATGGATATGGGAATTAGCTAAGTGCAACAGTTACACACATATCCACAGCTTTCATGTGCCTCTCTCATGACACATAGCATGCATTAGGCTTTAATTCATTTCAAATTTCCTTTTTTTTCCTGAAGTTACAATTTTTGGAAAGGGAAAACTAGAATTTAATCTGTAGATAACGCTTGAATGCCAGGGAGAAATGGTAGCATAAGATCATTCTCTAGGATTATACTATCTGACTTGTTACTTTATCTGGAAGCTTTTTCTATTTGTATGGCATTACCCTTCCCTCAAGTCGTTTAATTACTCAGAATGTTGATCAAATTATTAAATCCATCAATTAAGCTTAATTAGGGATGTTGATCAAATTATTCAACTGATGAAAGGTAACTTGGAGATTAGGTTTTAATTCAACCAGATGTTCTTGAATACAATATCCTCAGCTGGCTAGGAGTATGTCTTCTAGTAATCATCAACATAAACTATCAATACCTTATACTTCTAGTTGACATTCTATGTCTTCGATCAGTTAGTATAGAAGACCAAATTGCGGAAGTATTAACAATAAATAGAAGGAATCTCTCCTTCTCAAGCAAATATTTCTCACGGAGTTTATTCTAGTAAGCAGTCCATTCAAAGAGAATTTCTGACTGGTTTGGAAATGAAATTTTGTTTTGTTTGATGAGTAGTGAATTTATAATAGATAAGAAACAAAAGATATTGCTGAATTTTGTAGTCCGAAAATAAACAATTTAAAGGCTGGTATCTCAATCAATTTAAGAAGGAACCATTGACAAAAAACTTGAAGAAATCAAGAGTATGCGTTTAGCTAATTGTTTTCTTGCTTGTCCAAAACCTCTCCCAGTGAGTTGCCTTTGGGCCATCCAAAACTAGGTTTTTCAATTCCTGCATATATACCATCCGTCTTTACCACTCCCTTATCAGTAGCGAGTTTCACGCTACTTCCACAAGATCTTTAGCTCCACTATGGATGATAATACTTAGCGAGGGGAGTTGGTCGTGAAATATCTAGTCGCAGAGGAAGAGACAATCACTGGATCGGTAAGGTCATTTCTGCTAAGCTCATTAATAAGAAGGGCCTTAGAAACATCATTGCCATAGCAGAGAGTACGAAAAAGCAGTTTACAATCTCGCATTGGGACATAACCTTTTTGGGTTTTCTTTTAATACTGAGGAGGATATGGATAAGATTATGGTTTCGACTCCGTGGTCTATAATGGGAGGACTACTACTCCTTACGAAATGGGAAACAAATGCTATAGTCGATGAGCTGGAGTTTGAGAAGTGTCCATTTTGGGTCCGAGTCCATAACCTTCCCACGAGTCACATGATTGATTAGAGCACGTGCTGGATAGTAGAAACTCTTGGAGAAGTTTTTAGTGGACAATGTGGGTATGAGGTCTGGAGTGGTATCATCATACATCCAATTGAAAATAATGGTCAACATCAGAGAACCACTCTGGCGAGGCACTTTTCTCAAGACAAAAGGTATGAAGGGTGTCTAGTTTTGTTTTAAACATGAAGGGTTTTCGGATTATTGTTATAATTGTAGAAGAATTGGCTATCTCCATGCAAAGTGCAATTTAATGCCTAGAAGTATAGGTCCTCGACGGCCATATGGTCCTGAGCTAAGGGCTATAAGCTTTTGGATGGGATCAACAATGTGCAACAACTAGAGTAAGAATGCAGAAACAGAGTCTTAGAAGATGATGGAGCAACCTGTGGCTTGTAGAATACGGTCCCCATGTTTGGAGGCATATGGAATAGGGTTTGGGGAAGGACAATCAAGACAGAGCAAGGGAGATGTAGCACAACAAAATTCAGGAGTACAACAGATCATGTGCATAGGTTTCATGTCTCTATAAAGACACTTGGGTGTGAAAAGAGGCAAGGTAGTGGGATTGGTCTATGCCTGCAACGTAAGATGGCAAAGGTGTGGGTAGACACTGGAGAGGCTACACATGTCAAAGATAAGGAAGGGACAAAGGGTATACTTACTGATTTTAGTAGCAGGGAATATTCAGTGCATAAAGAAATCCCCAGTTAGTATGTGGAAGAGCCACTTGACGGCTCACATACTATAAGCCCAGATACTTCAAAAGTTGGCCCAAAGGGGGTGTTAAGCCCAGATATGGCTTTAGGCCTATGCCTAGTTAATGAAGGGATAGGAGGCCATGATAGTTAGCCCAATAAGGTGTAGGAGGTAATAGAAGTTAGGGTAGAAGCCCACCTAAGTGCTCTACTTAAATAGATGTCCACTAAGGCGGCCTATAGTGAGATTAGAATTGAAGTGGTTTTAGAAAAATTTTTGAACCAAAAAAGTAAAAAAACCAGAGGCGGTGGACGTTCAAAGCAACCATGTGAAACTAAAGAGGATGGAAGGCACTTTACACCATACTTCCTCAACAGTTCAGCCTTCATTCCACCCAATTTCATTTGGGGGTTCTCTCTTAACCGCTCACTCAATATCTTTTCTATCGAACTAAATGTCGCCTTAGAATTTTTAGGGTTTGCAATACAATTGTGAGAGGAGAAGATGGTATGTGATACATGGATACAGCATGGACACGCATTGCTGCCATAATGTGTAGTGAATCCTTTTTCATTTTTATCTGTCACAATTTTGACCCCTCTTGAACAACGTAATCCCTTAAAACATCTCTAAAATGGTTCACATTTTCAAACATTAACCTTTTCTCCAATTCGATTTTCTATCCTCTTTTCTCTGCATAAATCTCCCCCACCTTTTTCTTTCTACTTGTGTCTATGTCACAATCAGAACTAGCATTATTGTCTTCTTCACCCAAGCTTTGTTCACTCGCGTCATCATTATCAACACTAAAACAATTAGTATCACTATCTCTATCAACCCTTTTCGTTTGCTTTTCATCGCTAAACAAGGACTCATCACTGTCAATATCCTCTGGGGACAATTCTGCCATAGACCAACATAATCTGCCTTCGACTCAGGAACACCAGCACAGCCTGTCTCTGACTCAGGAACACTAGCACAGTCTCATGCCTCTGACCCAGGAACAACAGCAGAGTCTGCCTCAGACTCACCCACACAACCACACTCGAGCAAACCTCAACAGACTGCTTTACCTTCACCTTCACCTTCATCAAACTGTCTTGATGGGGCTTCAATAGTTACTTGAGAAGGCCCAACATTAGGACCTTCCAAATCACAAACCTCACAAAATATGTCTATCTGACTCTTAGAACTTACTTCGAACTTATCTAACAATTCAGTATCAGTATCTATGTCAAACCTAACTCTACCCAGCTGATGGTAAACTTTCACGTAAACACCAACTGACAAAGATATCACCTCACACATATTCCCATATCTCATCTAACAAGTCCAACCTAGATTATTTATCAGGATCGACTTTCTTAACTGTAAACACAGGTGCTGCATGGCGGTGCACTGTGAGATCATAATGTGTGAATAATGGTGCCATTTGTGGCTTATAAAGCATATTAATTCACTAGATCAAACAGTGTGCTAAATTACTACTAAATTGCAGTTTCTTCATTTGTACATATCCTAGATTAATTCACTAAATCAAACATGTACTAAATTAAACAGCATCAATAGATTAATGGATAAAGCCTGATCTACATATGTTCAACAAATAAACAGCATCAACATCAATAAACACCATATATTAAACAGTAAACAAATTCATATAGAAATCCTAATCTAAATATGTTCAACATGTAAACAGCATCAACATTTATGAACACCATATATTAAATAGTAAAGATATTCATAGAGAAATCCTAATCTAAATAAGTTCAACATATAAATAGCATCAACATCAATAAATACCATATATTAAATAGTAAAGAGATTCATGGAGAAATGCTAATCTAAATATGTTCAACATAAAAGCATCAACATCAATAAACATCATATATTAAACAGTAAAGAGATTCATGGAGAAATCCCAATCTAAACATGTTAAACCATCAACATCAATAAACACCATATATTAAACAGTAAACAGATTCATGAAGAAATCCTAATCTAAATATGTTCAACATATAAACCCCCCCCCCCCCAAAAAAAAAACTCAAAAATAATTCAAATTAACTCATGCAGGAATCCTACCCTAAATATACTGTTACGACACAACCCAAGAACAATCCCAAAAATTCCTGAACTTGTTTTCAGTGAAATAACCTTAGAACAACCCAAACCAAAAATACACCCCAAATCCTAAACCCTAGAACGACTCACAAAAGCTTGTTAACTTGTAAACTCAGAAAAATCCAATCCAAACCCAAACTCAAGATACACCCCAAATCGTAAACCCTAGAACAAGTTTGAACCCCAAATCATTAACCTCCAAAATTTGTTAACTTACTGACCTAGAAAAACACAAACCCAAAATACCCTAAATTGTAAACCCTAGAACCACCCCAAATTTTGTTAACTTACTAACCCAGAAAAACACAAACCCAATAGACCACAAATCGTAAACCTTAGAACCACTCCAAATTTTCATTAACTTAGAAACCTAGAAAACACAAACCCAAAATAAACTCCAATTCGCAAGCCCTAGAACAAACCCAAAAAAACTCCAAATTGCAAACCCTAGAACAACCCAACAGTTATAAAAAAAAAAAATCCCAAAAAAGGGGGATGTCGGGGTTGTGAGGGGAAGAGAGATACCTCCTCTATCATTAACTATGAATGTCAACTTCACCACCAGTTTTGAAAGAAACCCAGACCAAGAGAAGATGGTCGGAAAAAGTTTTAAGGGTTTTGGTCCCTTAGTATGAAGTGTAGAGGAGGAGAGTGTAGAGTGGAGTGGAGTGGAGTGGGTAGAGTGGAGTGGAGTGGGTAACTATCCAATCAAATATCCTCTTATATATAAGGTGTATAATTGACCTTACAACACAAAAATTAACAGTCAGGAGTAATAGTAACGGAAGGGGGTCGGGGTTAGTAACTTTTAAAAATAAGGAAGGTATGTGTAAATTTTAAGTAGATGTAATTTACCCTTTTCAATATATTGCCTGCTAGGGTCATTTATCCAAATTGCGTTCTTGCTAAGGTGTTTGGCTTCACAAGCAAGCTAACTATCATGCGCAGATTCGGGGCCCCATTATTCGTGAACCTAGTCCGCAGATTGTGGCACAATGCGACTAAGGCTAGCGCTTGATTATATGAGTGATAATGTAATAAAGTGTAGATATGAAAAGGGGCAAATGATAAAAGATATGGAATTGCTGCCTAATAATTTAAATGGGAATGTCAAGAAAGCCACCAATATGATTTTGTGTGATTCTATGTTCTATAATTTTGTGGAAATGGTGTAAATGACCTACTTGATTGGTGACTCGTGCTGGTCATTCACGACTGAAAGCTCTAGGCCCAAGGGTTCAAGAATAGGGAAGGTGTTAGGCAGTCTATCTGGCTTGATAGTATGATGTCTAATGTCATTTATATCTTCATGGGCTAATCTTACTACATCATCTCCAGTTTATGCTGCTTATGTCACGTCACTAAGGTCCCGTTTGGTAACATTTTGGTTTTCTATTTTTTTGTTTATGTTTTCAAAATTTTGTATACTTGCAACAGAAACATGTTTGTTAAATCTATTTATGTTTTTTTGTTTCCAAAAAAAATGAAAACTTAAACAAAAAAATGTAAATAGAAAAAAAGTGTTTTCACGCTGTGTTTTTTTTTTTTTTTTTTTTTTTTTTTTTTTTTTTTTTTCTGTCTTTCTGTTGCAAATATTGTCAATTATAATAATTTGTCCATTTTTGTTACATCATATTAAAATAAATTATTTTATTTAAATTTTTTATTAAAACTAAACTTATTTTTAATAAATAATATAATTAAATTAAATTAATTAAATTAATATGTAATATCTATTATTAATTTATTTCTAACAAATAATTAAATTAAATTAGTTAATTTAATTAATAACAAATATATATTATTAAATTATTTTTAATAAATAATAAAATAAAATATATTAATTTAATAAAATTATTTAATTAATATAAGTATATTTTATTAAATTATTTTTAACAAATATTATAATTAAATTATTTAATTTAATTTAATAATTAATTTAACTAATATTAAATATATTTTATCAAATTATTATTAATAAATATCATAATTAAATTATTTAAATTACTATAAAATATATTTTATTCAATTATTTTTAGTAAATAATATAATTAAATTATAATTAATATATTTTTGTTGGATTAAATGATATTATACTTATATTTTATTCAATTGTTTTTAATAAATAATATAATTAAATTAAATTAAATTAATATAGAAAATATTTATTAAATTCAATTAGTTTTTAAAAAAACTAATAAAATTAAATATTTTATGAAAATAAAAAATAGTAATTGTAAACAAAATTGTATTTCCAAACGAAGTTTTAGTTTTTATTTCAGAAAAAAAAAAAAAAAAAACGACAACAGAAAACAAAAAGGAGAAAACATAAACATATAAACGTAAACTGTAAAAACGACAGTGTTCCCAAACGGCCCCTAAACGTACGATGGTAAAAATGTTGATGTGAGGAACTAAATGATGATGCACATGAACATGATAATCTTAAGTAGAGAATCAAGCTAATTGTAGTTTGAGGTAATGTGGTCCAAGTGCAGGTGTGTTTGTGATGCATGTTGGGTTGCCTATGTGGCAATGATTATGTTATGATATATTCAAATTATTGATTAAATGACGTGTTTGTCTAAATATGATGTGCTTAGATCCATGTTATGCAACGTGTAGGTGGTAGAATGATGTGAAAATTGCAATGCAATGCAATGCCTAACTGGTGTGGTGACCAGAGTCGGGTATTGTACCCGAGCACATTGCATAATTCAAGTTTGGGAACCATACAAAAGCCTGCTTTTGGCTTTGACCGAACCCCCCCCCCAAAAAAAAAAATAATAATGATAAGCTAGCTTTTTGGCTTTTGGTGTAAATGACCATTTTAGCCCTCTGCTTACACGAACTAGTGAGATTAAAATAATGGAGGGCAATATTGTCGATGAATAAAGTTGCCAAAAAAAGAAGAGCTTCATATGCAAAAAAAAAACTTAGCTTTTTAGCTAGGAGCTAAAAAAAGGCTCATGCTAAAAAAAAGGGTAAAGAATTATAATGACAGTATCCTGGGCAAAATGATGATGATAGTATGCTAGTTGGAGGACAAGAAAATGTTAGAAGCTTCTTAGGGTGATGAGATAAAATGAAATGCAACTTAAGGTTATTGGTTATCACTTAGGGCGACTAGATAAAATGAAATGCAAATCTCACTCGGGGTGACATTATATTGTGTCTCTTTGGGCGACAATATGAATTGAGACAGAACTCAATGCTGAACGGTGTCACTCATGGCCAGAAGATAAATGAAATGCAACTCATGCGTGCAGTAGGGTGTCCACTCATGGCAACAAGATAAAGTGAAATGCAACTTAGGGCTGTAGGGTGTCACTTAGGGCGGCAAGATAAAATGGAAAGCAACTCAGGCCTGCAAATAAGTGAAGGCTCCTGATGCAGCGCACACCAATTGAAATGTGTTAAGAATAAAAGAAGAAGGAAAGAATTATGTATTAATATTGATCATTGTGTGTATTGAATACAATAGAATAGCAACCCTTATAGAGGTACCAAAGAAGAATCAGAATAGAAATAGGAAACTAAATTAGAATAGGAATAGGAAACTATAAGAAAACCTATAATGAAAAGGAAAAGAATTTCCTAATTATAATTTCTAAGTTTCTATATTTTCTATATGTTAACACCTTCCTTCAAACTCAAGATGAGAAATTAAATACGAACTTGAGTTTGGAGACTAAGAACTGGAAAGCAGTCAGCACATCCTTATCACTTTGCGCCGGTTACACATTTTGAGAGGTCACAAACATAGCTTTGGTTAAACGCCGTAAGATCACGAGCCCAAATCTACTAACGCGTCTCGAGGTCACAAAAAAACGTAGATCCAAATCTACTAACGCACCTCAAGGACACAAAAAAGACGTAGATTCAAACTACTAACGTGCCTCGAGAACACAAAAAAACGTAGATCCAAAACTACTATTGCGCCTCGAAGCCAAATCTACTAACGTGCCTCGAGATCACAAAAACGTAGATCACGAGCCAAAATCTACTAACGCGCCACGAGGTCACAAATGTAGATCAGGAGGAAACGTGTTGAATGGCCAATATACGCAAAGTTAAAACCACAAGATAGTATGTGAATGTCTCCAACAGGGTGATCGGGGTCTTCAATAGAAAAATTGAAGTAGCAACAAATATCTCCAAAAGAGAAAATTGAATTGGGTAAAGCAGCAGCGGAGACGACTGTGATGGCAGGAAGAGCAGTACCGATAGCCAAAGATGGGACCGCTGGGTGCCTAAGCTACCCACGATCAAAACTAGATATAAGAATAAACAAGAAATGATGTGAAATTGGGTAGAGGAGCAGCGGAGGCAGCGGCGATGCCAGAAAGGGCAACACTGGCGGCCAAAGACGTGATTGTTGGATACCTAATCTACCCAGGATCAAAAACCATTGGCTCTGATACCATGTTAAGAATAAAAGAAGAAGGAAAGAATTATGTATTAATATTGATCATTGTGTGTATTGAATACAATAGAATAGCAACCCTATTTATAGAGGTACCAAAGAAGAATCAGAATAGAAATAGGAAACTAAATTAGAATAGGAATAGGAAACTATAAGAAAACCTATAATGAAAAGGAAAAGAATTTCCTAATTATAATTTCTAAGTTTCTATATTTTCTATATGTTAACAAAATGCAAAGAAGAATAATAACAGAGAAGAAAGAGAAGAAGAAGGGCGAAGAGAAGAAGAGGAGACGATGAGTTCAGAATTTTTGTTACTCCAGCTGATTTGATCATATACTTCGCCAATTTATAGGTCATCTTTCCTAGAGAAATAAACAGTCACAAAAAACGTTTGCAAACTTATTGGGTCAATCAGATGAGTCTGGATACCCTCTTTAGCACCTTATAATTTCACCAATTAAAAGAACCTCTTTACTTGGCCATTAAAATCAAGGAGCCTCTTTATTTAACCAATAAAGATATTTGGTGTACATGTCTAGAATACATGCATCTAAAATATTCCTGATCCCTATTAGCTCCATTAAGGCAAATATGGAAATGCAACTTAGGATTATGGTACAAAGTAAAGGTTGTTTCTAAGGCTGGATGAAGTTCTTAATCTAAGGTTATCATGATGGATGTCTGCAAGTCTGAGTCTAATGCTAGTGTGATTTATGTTCAATATGTCAAATGATGACAATTATTTCTTTAAGATAATGACATAATATACTATGTTGATGGAGCTTAGGGACTTTTTTAGTTTTTTGTTCTTAATAAGGAGGTCAGGCATTCCTTTGTCTGGACAAGTCCCCATCTCAACAAGTCCCTGTCTCGATAAGTCCCCAAAATGTCAAACAAGCATTTAGTTTAGGGCTCAACATCAAATGTAACTGTATCCAAGTGACTGATGAAACCTATGAAGTATATATGCTTCAAAATGAGTGTCGTATCTGTATCTATATCTGACATGTATTAGACATACATACTCCTCAAACATTTCAAGATACGCGTTGGACACGTCATATTATTTTATCATTTTTCTTCAAATATGTGATTAATGCAAACCTAGATTTGAGTAACTGAAACCCTTAAAATTATAAAATATTATATCTTGTTATGTTTTGTATATTGAATTATTTTTTGATTTAGTTTTATTGTGAATGTTTTATTCATATATATAGCTAATTAAAATATACAAGATTAATAGTTTTTGGTCGTATTCTCGCCGTGTAAGTATCCTCATTTTTTTAAGCCATTCCATTCAATCTCTATTCTTGACATTATAATGGCCTCATAATTAAAAATGGTTAATGATAAGCTTGTGTCCATTGTCTTCTTGAGTGGTAGTGGTTTTTTCTTTTTTCTTTTTTTTTGGAAAGGGCGGGGGGTAGGGGTTGGAGTAGTTAAAGATAAAGACATTAAAGTATGCACTGTGGTTAATTTAATGGTAGTCTCGTGTATTTATTTATCCACCCTTTGTAGATATTCTGACTTTGAAGCTCTACCATCCCAAATGCTTTGCTTTTCAATACATGTTGCCAAATGGTTGTGTTTTGATTAGGCTTTAGGCAGGGGATCTATAATGGTGTGATCCAGGTGGCTTCTTCTTTTTATTTATTTATTCGGTTTTTTTTTTTTTTTTGACATTCTTGAATTCAGAACTTGATGACTTGATTACAAATTTCACATTTTGGTTGTCACAATTCCTAGACAGTTTTAAAATTTAAAGATTGAGACCTTGTTTTGGTTTTTCATAGTTCGAGCTACATGATTCTTTGGCTTGAATCTTTGCATAGCTAAGGTTCAGTGGCTTTGAAGCCTGTGAAGATGATGCTTCGGCTTGGACCTACATTAAAATGGACCTTATGAGTTAATTGTGATAATGTAGATCAACTCCATACGTGAAAAGTGGTTTGGTGTGCTGGTTATACCCAGTAGTAATTATGGGTTGTAACATAGCATCTGGTTTTAATTTTCTCTCGCTCAACTGTGTAACTTTGTTGGCTCTTCTACCGTAAATGTTAGTGGGTGATACCTAGTAGTAGTTATTATGGGTTGTAACATAGCATCTGGTTTTAATTTTCTCACAGTCATCAACTGTGTAACTTTTTTTGGCTCTTCTACCATATACGTTAGTGGGAGTTCTTTAACAGTTGAAAGTGGAAGAATCTCAGTAGATGTTACTTTCAGTATTTAATACTTTGGTTCCATTTGTTCACTTGTCTGAGTAGGCGAACTATGGGCCTTGTTGTGTTTTGGGCCCTTGTTGAATGTAACTTCCAAATAAGTAGTCTGCTGCTAAGTGCATTGGCAGCACCTCCTCGGACTTGCATAATAAATTTAAGCTTTAACTTGTATGCAGATATAGTTGTAAGGGTCAGTTTGGCACTGACATATTTAGCTATCCCCCCCCCCCCGGGGGGGGGGGCTTTTTGCTTGAAAAAAAAAAAAAAAAAAGAAAGAAAAAGAAAAAAGCAAGCATGTTTTTTTGGCCTTTATTCACCATGCTTTTTGGCTTTCCTCTAGCCAGCCATTATGAGTCAAACTCATGCTTTGTGGTGGAATAATTTGTGCTTGAAACATTAACAAATGTGTCATTTCAAGCTTAACTCAAAACCCAAGGTGCTTATCAGCTATGTTTTTGCATGTTTTGGTCTAACAACAGGTTTTAAGAAGCAAAGGTGGCAGGTAATGCGTCAGAAACGCAGCATAAGAGAAAGGGTGAAGCCTCAGAATCGCTGCACAGATAAAAAGATAATGCCTGAGCAAGGCAGTGTAGAAGGAAAGGTAATTCCTCCAAAACACAGTAAAGGTAAGAAGGTAATGCTTGAGAAGGGCAGCATAGAAGACAAGGAGCAAATGATGACTGCAAAACTGCGGGAAAATGCGGAACTGATCCTTGCCATGGTTGATGGAAACCTTAATGACGAGAGTGAGGACTGCGTGTTGGCTGATCTGAAAAACCTGGAGGCCTCTCAGACTGATTTCACAAGACGTCAAGGTGATAAACTCATCACATGCCTCGGCAATATTGCAGACTCACTTGACCAGCTCTGTGATCTGGTCCAAGAATGTGGTCAGTTTTCAACCAGGTAATTATTGTAAGTAAAATTTCGATTCAAATGGGCTAATGTGACCTGGTAGCGTTGTGACCATGGTTTTGGTCCCTTGAGGGTTGTAAGATTTATGTACAGAGCTCTGTTTGAAGCTTGAAATTTCACTTGAAGAATTTGAAATTGATGAGTCCATCCATGGCCTTCTTTTGCTTTATGGGTGTACGATTGTGTAAATTTTCAATGTTGGTGAAGCCTGACTCCCCCTTCCGATTTGTCCCAAATTGTTTTTTTGTTTTTTTTTTTTTTTTGGGGGGGGGTAATTTTGTCTCAAATTGTTGCTATTAATTATGTGTATACTACTGGAAAATAGACAATTCGGCTATGGCCCTGGGCACTGGCCAAAAGTCAATGAGCCTTTGCCAAAGGTTACTGGTTACGATTTGGCTATAGCCGACGGGCGCTTGTTTTCGCTTAGACGCAAAAGCATCTCTGGCTTTGGTTCCTATGACGTGATCACGCTTGGGTTCGGCTCATACATAGGTGTAAAGATTACATGTTTTCCTAAAGCTTGTCTTGGTTTGGTTTGTTATGCCACACCCTGAAGCCGTGAAGCACAGTGTTTTGTCCCATGATACACGAAAGTTTTTACAAACCCAAACTATGAGCATTTATAGTTGTAATAAAATAAAATTTTAAATAATTATGTTAAATATAATACTTAAAATAAAATTAATTAACTAATTTTCAACAATCATAGCTCCAAAATTTATACAATTCAACAGTATTTAAATTCTCAAATTCAGAGTAGATAGTTAAATATTTTCATAGGAGGTCATAGATTTATGATGTCGCGATCCTAACTAATCTAGAATTCTCGACTATGATGATCTTTTCATTTTACTTAAAAAAATGTTAAAAATGGGGGGAGGGTAAAAACTTAATAAATAGATTGTCAAGCCAAAAATAATAATAATACCAATTTGAAAATAATTAATTTTCAAATAAACAATTTAACCAATAAAATTTTCAAATAAATAATTTCCATGCTTAATTTATAGTAATTTAAAAACTTATACATCAGAGTGCAATAATATTTATAAATCACACATCAATTATAACAGTGATGATAAATATTAATCCGTGGATTATCATATGGGAATTAAATATAACATATGCTGAATAATTTCTCATAAATAGTGTTTATTGGATCCAATATCGCACTTGAGTTAACTAGTCTGGCTCTTGAGTTTTTCTTAAGCCAAATTGAGATCATGACGGTTTTCAAGAACTTATTCCTACAATCATTGAGAACTAGGATTATTACGATTTTTACGAGGCCTATTCCCTAATTGCAAGATCACTTAAGGCATTGAGAACTAGGATTATTACGATTTTTACGGGGTCTATTCCCTAATTGCGAGACCACTTAAGGAGTCTATCCCCTGAATTTTTATTTCAATTCCAATAACTATAATTAATTATTCATCACAATCTTATAAAATCAAACTGAATACAAATATTTAAACAATTTTTTTATACTCAATAGCATAAAACATAATTTTTTTTTTATCTAACATAAATATATTTTCACAAATACTAGTTTACAAAAATTTAACGTTGAAAACATTTATATATAGATCAATTTACAAATTTTAGTACTAGTAAAGCAAATTATTCACCTAATGCCTAGAGATACAAATATAAAATAAATCAAGATAATCTATCATAACCCTAAACATAAAAAAATAAATATTTATCATTTAAAAAAATCTATTTGAAAATAAAAATTATTAACTAGTAAGTCTCTATCTTCATTTAAAAATAAATACTAATAATTAATCTATTAAATAATTTTAATTGATAATCATCAAAACTTTCTAGAAGCTTAGGGCAGTAAATCCATTCTCACAATCTGTCAAAGGTTTATGGCAATTAATACAACCTATATATATGTATATATCTGTAGGACTCTTTCCTTTAATCCATTAAGGGCGAAGCGCTGTGCAATGGCACATTTTTTTTTTTTATATACTGTTAATTAATAAGATTAATATAAACCTTGTGTGTGTATATGTATGAATCAAGCAACCACACACACACGCGTGCCCAGCGACATAATCATTCTTAATTTTTTTTTTTTTTTAAAGAAAACATAATCACTGCTTTTTCCATAAACTTACTCTCTTCTCGTAGTCTTTTCCTCTGGTGAGTTTAGAGTAAGATAAATTGAGATAAATTAAGAGTTCGTAATACGTACAATGAGAAAAAAATTTAATGTGATATAAAATTAATAGAAATTTATAAAATTTTTTAAAATTTGTCTATAAACCAAATAGGACCTCTGTATTATATATATTATATAAAAGAAATCTCTCTGGCAATAATATATCAAAATCAAGATCTAATCTTTTAAATTGAACCACTCACCCATTTCATCCGTCGTATATAATATTGAATGAAGGAAAATAAATAAATAAAAAAGAATACCTTTTGAAATTCTCCTTCACACACTCTCTCTCTCTCTCTCTTAATGTAAAAATACTATCTCTCTCTCTTTCTTCCTCTATTTATCTCTCCCTTAATACAATAATATAATAAAACTCTAATATGACATCACCCCTATTTATATACAACTTCTTTAATTAGTTGCTATCACATCCACTTAAATTATTGTGGATTTCTAATCATATATTTATGATAAAAATTGTTTAAAATATCTAATGTTCCATACATTTCCAAAAATAAATAAATTAGAAATTTAAGTGTAACAAACTCAATTAATCACGTAATAAAAATATAATCCATAAATAAATTAAACAATTAAAAATCTGAGCTATAACATGATATTTCTGGCCTTTATAAAATCTCACTTTAGAAAAAAAAAAAAATATATATATATATATATATATATATAATTTTAAGTCCATCCATAAGTCCAATTAAATATGTATATATATTGATGAGTGCTCTTCCCAGAACCCTTTGATTTCCCAATTGTGATGTTCACTTTCAAGCAATTGAGAAGATCCAGAGGAAATTGGAGGGAAAATGTTAAAGAGTTTATAGATGGGAATAACCACTTCGAGGGTGGTGCCTCCCGTGCTCACAACAGTTTCTTACAAAATTTTACATACTCTTCTACCGCTGCGTTTGGCATAAAAAAAAAAAAACTAAAAATCTCTATAAATCCCTAACAACTCTTTTATCTTTAATTTTTCCGCCATCACTAATTTCAAAAAATTCTAATATTTCGCTAAAAAAAGAAAAAATCTGGAAGTAGGTTTTTTTTTTTTGTAATTAATCTGGAAGTAGGTTATCCAAATATATAAATTTTTTATACAATTATATTCTTCGTGTCGAGAGCTTTCAAACGAGTACCATTGTCGCTATTTTTTTTGAATTTTTTGAATCCGTGGGAACAAATTTGACAAACCGTTTCCAAGGTTTGTGAATTTTCAGAAAAAAGTGACGCCAAAATCAACCCCAAACTACATTTTATCTCAATTTATCTTATTTTTTCTTACGCCAAACGGATCCTACATTACGTATTCTCTATTTATACTATAGCACTGTTCTAGACAAGTGGACTGGGCTGCCCAGTGGACTCGTTCTTAACATATGACAATTTAGGTCTAATTGCTATGGCGGAATGATGGAGCCTTGTTAAAAGGTGATGTGGGCTTGGTCTTATCAGTCTAATCCAATTACTCTTGCCCAACTGAGAAACCCAACCCAATCACCAGCAATTTGACTAAGTTGCCCTTTCTGGAAGCTACCACACCTTCACTCCCTTGGTCGTCCAGTTGTCCTTACTCCATGGGTGTCTTGTTTGTCGAGGCCGCCCATTTGCACTAGACACGGGCTGAGCTACGTTGGGTTGATCCCCTCAATTTTTTAGATAAAATTATTAAAATATTTTTTTATTATTTTAATTTTATTTAAAAATTAAATTAATTAAAAATTAAGATATTTTGATTTTATTAAAAATTTAAAGTTAACTTAAATTTTTTTAACATATAAGAAGTTTAAAAGAATCAAATTTGGTATTTTTTGTGAAATAAAGTGTATCTTTTAATACATTATTGCATATTTTTATTTATACTATCAGTAAATTTAGCATATAACATAATAAATTCTATAGATAATAAAATTTAATAATAATTATATTTTTTGTAGTAAGGGATATCTCTAATAAACTTCAGGTGCTTGAACCATTAACTGTGAGAAATATATTCACTAATTAATACTCAAGAATAATTTATTTTCTTTCTAAAAATAACATTATTTTTCTCCTACTCTTAATTGAAAAATAAGTCGATTGTTATTTTTTCTTAGGTGTTCGGTGCCCCCCTAGCGCCCGATGCCCCTCTGAGCAAAAATTCTGGCTCCGCCCCTGGCACTAGACCCCAGGTGATTTGACAGCTCTCGTGCAATACATCTTGGCTCTCCATGTGCCCCTAATTTGAAGGGTTCAGATCAATGAAACTATGCAAGCTGTATAATAGCTGCTCTTGCTTCTTCTACGGCTTATATCTTCGACACCCCTAGAATGTACTTTGTTAGAGCAGGAAGGAGAACCCTATATATAGGGCTTCGTAAGGTGCTAGGCGAATAGCAGTGTGATACCCCGTATTACAGCACCACTTAGCCAAATACAACCATATGGCCCATAACTTATGAGTTTCAGAGGAAAACACATAAGATAAATTTCAACGTACCGGTTTATAACTTTGGTCTGACCATTTGTTTGTGGGTGGTAGCTTGAACTGAAGTGAAGTTGTGTTCCCATCAATTTGAAAAGTTCTTTCCAGAAGGAACTAGTGAATGAAGAGTCTTGGTCTGAAATAATTGTGACTGGTAATCCATGAAGTTCAAATATGTGCTCCATAAATAATTAAGCTAATGTAGAGGTTGTATAGGGATGAGAAAGAGGGATAAAATGGGTAAATTTTGATAATCTGTCGAGTACAACCCATATAGTGGTAGCTCCCTTGGATTTTGGTAACCTGTCAATGAAATCCATAGAGATATCTGACCAGTTCCTTACTGGAATGGGAAGGGGCTGCAGCAGTCCTGGTGTGGTCACTGTTTCATATTTCCACTTTTGACGCACTTCACATTCTTTAATAAATTGTTTGATCTCTGCTTTCATGTTGGGCCAATAAAATTCCTTGGTTGCCTTTGCATTGTTTTCTGATATCCTCCATGTCTTGCAATTGGTTCACTATGCGCATAATGTAATATCTGGTTCTTGATAGTAGATACATTTAGAATGTGAATTCTATCTCTGTAGAAAAATAATTCTTGTCTGATAGAAAATCTGTGCATACCAATTATCTCCTGCTTCATCTTTTGAAAAATTATTTGTACTTTGGTGTCTACATCATATGCTTGCTTGATAGATGAAAAAAGAGTGGGATATGGCTTGCTGGTAGAAATAGTGAGGCAAATTGCTAATTTGTGTTAATTATCTTTTGATTCATATATTCTGGATAATGCATCTGCTACTTTGTTCTCAACTCTATGCTTGTATTTAATCTTTAAAGTGTACCCAATTAGCTTAGTGACCTATTTTTTTTGTTGTGAAAGAGTACCAATTTTTTTGCTCTAAAAGCAACTTCAAGCTATGATGATCTGCCTTGACTATAAAGGACTGTCCCAACAAATAGGGCCTCCATTTTTTGACTGCTTAGACCAATGCAAATAACTCCTCGTATGTAGATAAATTCAATAATTTTTCCTTTAAGGCTTTGGCTGAAGAAAGTTATAGTCCTTTTCTCCTGCATTAATATTGTCCCAATGCCTAACCCTGAAGCATCACATTTGATTATAAAGGGTTTGAAAAATCTAGTAATGCCAAAACTGGTGGCTTAGTGACAGCTTTGTTTAAATAATTAAAAGCCTTCTAAGCCAATATAGACCACTTAAAAGAGTTTTTCTTCAATAACTCAGTTAAGGGTCTAGCAAGTCCCCCATATCCTTTTATGAACCTTTTATAGTATCCAATAAGCTCCAAAAATCCCTGTAATGACTTAATTGTGGTAGGAACTAGCCAAGCAACCATAGCTTAGATCTTTTTAGGGTTTGCCTTCTTTTCTTGCTTCGAGATTAAATGTCCTAGATAATTCACTTCAATGTAAGCAAACCTGCATTTGGATTCCTTCGCATATAATCTATGTTTCCTTAAAATTCCTAAGGCAATATCCAAATAAGCCCAATAGTACACAATTGAATCATACTATACTGAGTTTTGATGTGTTATTCTATTTTGATGTGATTAATTAATGCATTAGTTGACTCAGTTGCTCGGATTCCGATCTATTAGTTGTCTTGTGAAGAGTCGGTTTTGAATTTTTGGTAGGTCAGCAAGTTGAAAATCAAAGAATTGAAATTATAAAGTCGAGGCATGAGATGTTACCAAAAAAAAAAAAAGAAAAAAAAATTAGTGTGGCACTGGTTTGATGTCTGGAATCCAAGTGACATGCTTGATATAAATAGTTGCAATTGATTTAAAAAAAATAAAAAAGAGACGAATCAATATCATATTGCATAGTGATATTACTTGTGTGGATGTTAATTGGATACATAGATATTCAAGTTTTTGTAGCAAGCGTGAGATTCACCTTTTGTCCTTCTATAAAAGCAAAATCTTTTGCTGTTGCTTGACATAATAAGAAGGTAGATTCTCATCTGCTTTGCTTTGCTCTGCCTCTACCACTTAATAAAAATGCTTTGCTTCGCCTCGGAAAGGATCATCTTGAATTGGGAAAAATTAATTGATGGAGGGTTCTTTTTTTTTTTTTTTTTTTTTTTTTTTTTTTATATAGATAGAATTAAACCTTACTCCAATTATGATTTAGATCTCCTACAAGGTTTGGAATTACTAAATCTCAATCAAACTCAAAGAAATCCAAAGGCGGCAACTATTTTAGATTGTTCAATGGAGGACAAATTCAAATTCATAATGTGTATAAGGATTACATCATGCTTTAATTATTCTAAAAAAGGAATGATTTGAAGAATCAATTAAAAAAATGCCATTAAAAAAAAAATCAATGGCATTAAATTTTCCAATTCAAGACCCAATCACTTTTGATACTTTGTAGCGTGTAGGTGATCAAATCTCGAGAAATTTAGTCAATTATAATTATCACGTGTCTTTTAAAAGATTAAATAAATAATAGAATAGAAAATCAAATAATATCATATGTTTCGCGGACTTCACGAAAATTACGAGCACTGACAAATACGTGCCACCATGTGTAAAAGTGATGCAGTCTGAAGATTCACAAATATTGATAATTAATATTTCTTTTTATTTATCTCTTCAAAAAGTAAATTAAAAATAGATAATAAGGAAAACGAGAGTTATCATTACTCTTTGGTTTAATCACTTGAAAATTAAATAAAAAGTAATAAATAGTTATGGTGAAGAGTTTTAAACTACTACGACTTTTTATATTTTTTCCTATAAATAGAGGTAATTAGGTAATATATCGACACAAATCAAGCACAAGAGAGCTCTATCCACAACCCCAAAAAAACTTTAAAAGAATTTGAAACTTGAAGAGAAGAATCAGGTAATTTCGATTAAAATTTCAGAGATTATAATACGTTTCTTTTTAATAAACTAGTAAAAATTAATTTTTTTTTACAATTTTCTGTGTTTATTTTTAGACACGAAATTTATGTGTACTGTCTCTCTTTTTTGTTTTATGAATAGATTCTGGTAATTTTTGCTTCAATCATCATCCATGTAGTGTAACACTAGAAATGGGATCATAAACTGAAACTTACATTTGGTGATGAATCCCAGTGTAAGTTTACTCCAATGTGATAGACCTCAAATTCATAATGTATGTTATTATCGTACAAACCAAATAACATCAAGCATTATATATAAAGAAAATGAATAAAATAATACAACATCACGTTACAAATTGTAGACTTGTCTTTTCCAAATTAAATTTCTACAAGTAACCTGACAATTGCAGATGATTTTTTTCAAAATTCAAATTTAAGATGTGTTCAAATATTTTTAGAGATCTTAAGGTGTTTTTAAGTATATCTAGGCGCGAGGCGTTTGGGGTGTATCTAGATGTCTTTTAAGGGGCCTTAAGGTATACCTAGGTGTCTTTTAGGGATCTTAAGGTGTCTAGAGGTTTACCTAGATATCTTTGAGAGGTCATAAAGTGTCTTGAGGTGTTCTTTAGTGTCTTGGAGGTGAGCTTAAGTATTTTAAGGTGTACCTTGAGGTGTCTTGGACGTGCCTAGGGTCTTAAGCTAAGTGTCTTGAGGTGTGCCTAGGTATATTTAAAGTGTCTTAAGGTATTTTAATGCGGTCTTCAAGTATCTTTAGTGGTGCTTAGGTGTTTTAAGGGTTTTTGAGTTGTCTTGATGGTGCTTTCAAGATGTGCCTAAGTGGCTTTGAGGGAGTCTTAAGGTATTTTGATGGGGTCTTTAATTATCTTTAGTGGTACCTAGGTGTCTTAGGGGTCTTGAGGTATGTCTAAGAGTCTATGTGGGAACCTTGGACTAAATAGTTTATGGGCTAAATGGCTTATTTATTTATGTGTAAAATGACTAAGTTTATCCTCTTACATTTTAATCTTCTTTTTAAGCTTTTAAGAGTAAAAATATCAAATTAACAAAAACTAAAAAGTTAGCTAAAAGAATTACTTTTTTTTTTCCTTCCTAAACACAAAAAATGGTGACTTTTTTTAAGATAAAAAAAAATCAGCTATTTTACTTTCCAAACCAAGCCTAAATGTCGTTAAAAGGGTCTTGAAGCTCTGCTTAATTATCTTTATGGTGTGCCTAGGTGTCATTTAGGGGTCTTGTGGTGTATAGGGGCCTTTGATGGTTTCTCTGGGTGTTTTGACGTGTGTCTAGGAGCTTTGAGAGATCTTGAGGTGAGCCTATGTCTTTGGTGGGTTTTGAAGGATCACCTTACCACGGATGAACACTCAATTACCACAAATTGACTTTCTATCACAAACTGATCGCAAAAAGGGGATGCTAATGCGAACCTACGGGTTTTTGACTGCTTTTTTTAGGTGACGGTTGGTGCCTTTTAAGTGGTTTGTAGGTGTGCCTTGGTGTCGTTGGAGACGAGGGGTTTGAGGATTCACTTACCACCAATTGACACTCACTTATCATGAATCTGCACATATTTAACCACAAATTGGCCATAAATTATCACAAATCTCATTACTTACCACAAGATTAACAAAATATTGATAAAAAAATTGGCCACTCTATATTATTCAGAATAATTTAATAAAATATATTTTATATTAATTAAATTCATTTTATTATTTATTAAAAATAATTTAATAATATAAATTTCATATTGATTAAATTAAATTAATATTATTTATTAAAAAGTTAATAAAATATATTGCATATGAAATAATTATATTTTAATAAAATATTTGAACAAAATAATACATTTTAAATGATGCAACAAAACAGAAAAAATAGAGTGAAAATATTTTTTTATTTACGTTTTTCTGTTTAAGTTTTCACTTTTTTAGAAAAAATATAAATAGATTTAATAAATATATTTTTATTGCTAGTTTAGAAAATTTTAAAAATATAAACAAAAAAACAAAAAATAAAAAATGTTACCAAATATCTATATAATAAAAACACAATGTATTTTAAAAATATCTCTTTCACAAAGTAAAATTCAAATTTTGAGATTGAATTTTATTTTTCACTGACTGACTGAGATTTTTTACAAACTAAGACTTTCACTCTAACTCTACGTCATCTTTAGGTCATTTTACATTATGATAAATTATTGAGTTGAATCTAATGATGATATGTGAAGAATTATATTGAGGAAAATAAAAATTTCGTTTCCCAATATTATAAATGTGATGGTAGAAAAATATGTTAATATATTTTGAGTTCAAATGTGTGCATAGAAAAATATGTTAATATATTTTGAGTTCAAATGTGTGCATATCTGATTTTATTTGAGTGGTGTCGTAAAAATGGACTATTTGCCCGTTAAACATAACCCATAACATATATATATATATATATATATATATATATATTTTGTAATTAATTCCTATCGGTAAAGTGAATACGGCGGTTACTTTAAGATTTCTGAGCACTTTATTGTGTCTTGTTCCACAATATACTAATTATGCAATCAAATCGGGTTTCTAGAGGCAAGATGTATGTTTTTTAAGATGCGTCTTAGGTTACATTTGATTTGTTAAAAAAAAAATTTATAAGTTTTAAAAATTCTCTTATATTTATCTTTTTTTTTTTTTTTTTTTTTTTGACAAAAAAGAAAGATATACCACAAATTCAACACACCATGCCAAAATATGGCATGTCAAGTGAGGGTTTTATACTCACACACATTAACTTGGGTTCCCGATGTAGGAACCAGTCCCAACTCATTGGCTTTAATCCAACCCACCGTCTCAGTGAAACGGTACAGTCTACAGAGTGAGAGAGGGACAAAAGACGAGAAATTAGCCAAAATTTTATTTTTTTTGACAAAAGGGAAAGATAAATTATTTTTATCTTATTGTATTAATTCTAAATCTATAACTTGTCTCACTTTATTTCATTTTATTTTATTTTTTTCACTCTAAACCCGCTCACAATGTTCATGCTTAAAAATATCTACGAATACTCCCTTTAACTCCGAACTGTGAGCTAGATTTTGATAATCAGTAGTATAATTATTATTAAAATACACTCCTTCGCAGAAATCGACCTTCAATTAAAATATATGTATATATATATATATATATTCTAATATAATATTCCTATCTTGTTATTATTAAAATGATGGGTGGTACTTTAAAACAAAGAAGTTTCCTTCAAGAACAGATAGACAAAAATTATGTATAAGTTTTGGGCCATTAATTTGCTCTAAAACACTTGCATAAATTGTTAGTCAATAGTTTAAAAATCAAAATTCACCAACGCATTTAATTACAAAATTACCATGCCACGATATTCTTATTATGTACCACTTTTTATATTTTTTTTTTCGTGATAACATCATTAAATATATTATTAGTGCGATATACATTATATGCGTAATAACAGGTGATTTTTTTTCATAAATTTTTTCTTAATCATCTATTTTTTCTCTAAATTCTTTTCTCAATCTATTTTTACAAATTATCATTTTATTGTTATTTTTTTTATTCTTATGAATTAGCTTTAGATTAATAAATTTTAGGAAGGGAAATTAAGAGAAATTAAGAAAATTTTGAACCAAAGAAAAAAAAAGTTACCAAAAAGCAATAGAAAGTTAAAAGGATATTTTAATAGGGAAAATTCTAACTGAGTTTTACATACACCAAGCTATGTTTAGTTGGAAGAATTAAATAATAAAATATAAGTAATAAATATTGTCGAATAATATATGAGATTGGATACAGTATAAGATTAATTTTCTTATGCGGGATTATTTTTTAGTGTTTGATTGGTGGAAAATAAATTGGAATAAAAGATATAATCTGACATAAAATATGACATAAAAAATTTTGAATATTTAAATTTGGATATATCATCCCAACCCATGATATTATTTATCTCCCATTCTAGGACATAAAATCTAGTTTATGATTATAATACTGTACACATAACTAAAGTCATTTTGATTAAAAAATAATAGTCTACTTCCCCAATCTCTAAACTATATTCCTTAAACAAACATTGCCTCCTCCCTTTGTATATGCAGGTACGGATGTGCAATTGAAGTAGGGACTAGGTACTTGTAACTTCCCATATATTTATTTATTAATTTTCCGTTCCATTGCAAAGGGGAGGGTTAAGGGAGTTACAGTGAAAAATATACTGTAAGGGCTGCAGTATTTAAATAAAGGGTCAAAATTTATTTAATATTTATTAATTTTATCAAAAAAATATTTATTAATTCAATCAAACTTACCTTATTAAATCTTGACCCTTTATTTAAACATTGCAGGTCCTGCCGTGTATTTTTCACTGCAAGTCCTTTGACCCACCCATTGCAAAGGTGGTTGTGCCTTTTCGCTCTCCTTTTATTTGCTTAATTATTAAAATTAATGTTGTTGGTATCAGCATTATTTTATTCCCCATTTCTATTAGTTAATTCCCATTGCAAATAGCGGCAGAGACGGCTAATTGCCGGAAACAACAACAACAAAGACCAACAGCAATAACAAGAGAGACCCCGCGGTCTAGCCTGATGGTCGAGACGAGCTCCTTTCAGAGTTTACATATTGGAGTGTAGGGATTCGAATCGTCCCAGGTGCACTACTGCGACTTAAACGATGGGATACTTTGGGTCGGGCCGCTTCCCCCGGTTTGGTAAGTCGGGGTAAGTCCAAAGGACTCTGCTCGACTCAGGTTCCGAGTCATCAAAAAAAAAAAAAAAAAACAGCAATAACAAGAGAATGACAGACCTTAATGAAACAGATCATCGGCCACAAAGCAAAACAAAAACTATTAAACAAAAAGGAGTTCAATGGGAATAACACCAAGCTGACAAGTTAAACAACCAACACAGAAACGACCGGCCTTAACTTATAACAGCTCATGGTTAAGGGGACTTCATCAATTGCACCACCCTGAGCTTGTCCTCAGTGGGTACTAAGCATCCATTATTTTTTTTTTAGTATTTTTCGTTAAAATTATATATATATATTTTATAATTACTAAGAATAATTATAGTAGTATAGTGAAATTTAAGAGAATTAACAATTTAAAAAAAAATTAAAATTATTTTAACAAAATTAAAAATTATAGTAGTGATGAATTGACCTTGTACACTGTATTGTACCAGATAAAGGACAACCACAAAATGACAATGGGGGCAATTAGAAAAATTATACGAGAACGAATTAACAAAATTATGGAAGGTGATGTAAAAATAATTACCCATTTGGAGTTCTAAAAAATTTAAAAAAAATAAAAAATTAGCGTAAAAGTAATACGTGATAAAATTTGATTAAAGAAAGTTGGGGACTTTTGAATTTCCTTTTTTTTTTTAAACTTTTTGGTTCTCCAAACATTAAAGAAAAAATTAGATTAAGTGATAATTCAAGTGATTAAAGTCCATCCGCCCATAAAATTGATGGTAGGTTCGAGTTTTATGGAGATGGAACTGAGGTATGAGTCATAGGCACCGTTTGATTTGTTAAAAATTAATAAAAATTTTTAAAAATTTTTGAAAATTTTTAAAACTCTCTGACACATTTTAGCCATTTCGTACTTTGTGAAATCTCTATAAATTTTTATATATATCTACATATTCCAACAAAGTTATGCAAATTTCAATACTTTTCTTACAAATTTCAATAACTTTTTCACAAACTCCAATAATTTTTTAATAAATTTTAATGAATCTGATATAAATCCGTAAGAACGGATAGAAAAAATCATTTCGACAGTTTCTTTTTTGAATTTTTCACGCAGAAGTCAAAAGTTTTAATAATTTTCAAAAAAATTCTGATATATATCCATCAAAATGGATCAAAAAAATTAGCAGCGCTAGCATTAAAGGTTATCTTAAATCACATTATTTTTCTTATTTTTTAGCATTTCAAACGTTACCATAATGTAACGTTGGATGTTCTAAAGAAATTATAATAAAAATTGATTGTCGCAGTAGTTTATGCTGTGGGTCCGACCCATTATTCTCCCTTTCGAATATCTTCCACTCCTCCTCCATAGTATTAATTCAGCCTCTCCTTCCATCTCCTCTCTCGTGCTGGCACCGCCAAGTCCCTTTTTTTTTTTTTTTTTTGGTTATTTATTTTCCTCTATGAGCAGTTAATTCTTCTTGATCAGACAAACCAAGAAAAATGGCATGCACTAGGAGGGGGACATACTGGTTCATTAATCTCCTACTTCATGCCATTCTAATACTTGCTTTTAGCGTAGGAGCAGCATCCGGCGACGATTCCGAGGAAATCAAAACCCTTCGCAAGTTCAAGGAGTCGCTGTCGGACGACAATGCGGCATTAGCTTCATGGAACAACGATTCAATAATCACTCTGTGCGTGGGTAATCAGTCGAATTTGAGGGGGTTGCTCTGCTCGAACGGCGGTTTCTACGGGCTGCAACTCGAGAACATGGGATTGAGGGGCGTTATCAACGTGGAGGCGCTTGCCGAGTTACGAGACCTGCGTTCGATAAGCTTCATAAACAACAGTTTCGACGGCCCGATGCCTCAGGTGAAGAAACTCGGCGGCGGGTTGCGGGGAGTGTTCTTGTCCGGCAACAGATTCTCCGGCGACATCCCGGGCGATTCCTTCGCCGGAATGAATTCCTTGAGGAGAGTCAACTTGTCGTATAATGAGTTCACGGGCGAAATTCCGCGGTCACTCGCTGAGTTGCCTAGGCTTACGGACCTATGGCTCGACGATAATCGGTTTCGAGGCAGAATACCCGATTTTTCGTCTAAGGAACTGAGGGAGGTCAACCTGTCAAACAACATTTTGGAGGGCCCAGTACCCACAGCCCTGCAGGACCTCAGTTCCAGTTCTCTTTCTGGTAAATTCTCATCCTAACAATTTTCAATCACCATCTATTTTTTCTTTCTTTTCTTTTTTTGAAAAGAAAAAAAAAAAAAAAAACGTCCACAGTATCTAAGATTTGGGGTTCACTTAAACTGAACAAAAAAATTTAAAAGAAAAATGAATTGAATTATAAAAATTTAGAATGTGTTAAATTTAAAAAAAAAATTAAATTAAAAATTTATTTTTGAGACAGATTACTCAGGTTATACCTAAGAACAATTTTAAAATCTGTCTTGTACATGTTTTAATTTGTTAGTTCAAATTCTTTTTGAATCAAAGATTTATAAAAATAAAACAAAAAATTCATAGAGATTTAGAATTAGGTCTTTGTGATGAAAAATAAAAAGAAAAAAGCATAGATTTGATTAAATTAATAATTAATTTATTAATAAATAATTTATATTTTCTAAACTTTTCATATAAAAATATACATTTGAGAAATTGTATTTCCTCCCCCCCTTTTTTTTTTCTTCATTTTTCATTTTTCTTTCTTCTTCTCTTATTTTCCCTCAGCAAAACTTGAATCCAAACTCACCCTTCATCCTACTTTCAGTAACATTGTGTAGATGTTGGAGTTCTACTCCTAAATTTACAAGCTAAAATGGATTCATCCAAGTCCAATATTTCACTTCAGTAGTTTAATTAATTACCTTCTATTGATTAAAGTACTTGTAAGAATTTTGGGCTCGCAAGTATCTAATTCGGCTTGGTCTACGTTGAACTTTGTTGTGCATAAATGGAGAATAAATTTAGGGGGCATTTGGAGTTTAAAAAAAAAAAAAAAAAAAAAATTAAAAGATGGGGTTGATGTGATGTAAAAATGATAAGTAGTAAAATTTGATTAGAAGAATTTGAAAATTTTTTAAAATTTTTTGACTTTTTTTTTGAGATTGCAAATGAATCCTTGGTGACTTTATCTATTTGAAACACTCTCACAAATTTAAATACGTTGAATGCCCTCTAAGTTTTGATATTTTTTTTGTGTATAATTGTTAATTAATAGCCTTCTCAATTTAAATATCAAAGAAAGAACGTGTAAGAATAGAGGAAGAAAAAGATTTAAAAACATAGACGGTAGAGAGGAGTTGACGGAGAAAAGAACAGAAGAAAATCAAAGATAAGAAAGGAACCAGAAATGGAGAAGAAAAAGTACATGCAGTACTGTGCATGCCTCCACCTTAATATGTGTATACACACACACACACTCTAGGAGTAAATGTACATTGTGTTTTATTAAAAAGTAATAATATTTAATTAATTATATAGTAGAAGTAGATGCCCATTATTTTTTATTTTGTTTTATTTTTTTATATTGGAAAAAATAATTAATTAAAAAATAAAAAATTAAAACATTTATCTCAAAAGATAAATAGTGACATTTAAATAAATATATAGTGAATAATTAAGAAGAACTTTAAGAAGACAAGGTAGAAAGATGAAGGGACATATAAGTAAAATAAATATATATATATATATATATATATATAATTACTTAAATGATTTTTAGAATTTTAAAATTACTTATTGATTTTTTTTTAAATTGTGGGTGGTTATTGGTGCATAGTTTATAATGAATTAGTTTTTTTTAACTTCATAATTTTTTATCTTTTTATTTTTCTCAATTCATTTCACTCCAATTTTATTTTAATTACGACTCTACCATCTATCATATTATTTTATTTTCACTTTATGATATATATTGTTTTTGAGTCCAATATAATTTTCTTTTGTAATTAGAATAAATTTCAAGGATGCTTTCATTCACACGAGTCACTTTTAGGTATATCTTTTTAGTCCAATATTATTTCCTTTGTAACTAAAATACATTTTAGTAAATGCTTTCATTCCCATAAAAATCCTTTACATATATCTTTTATAACGGTTTATACATTTTATTTTGTAATTAGGGGTCCTTTGGTGTGTAAAATTTTACCAACTTTGCACGTGATAAAATTTTTAAGTGCTGAATATTAGGTAAAAATTTATAAAAGTTAATAAAGATGGATAAAAGTTAAAGAAAATGGGTAAAAATTAATTTTTATATTTGATGGAGAAAGTTAAAAAAAATTAGAGAAAATTAGTAAATAAAGGATTTCAACAATTCTTCCCCTATTTTTTTTTTTTTATATTTTAATTTTTGCATGCAGGCAACGCTGGGCTGTGCGGTAAGCCCATGCCCCCCTGCAAATCCGCCAAGCGATCATTCTCAAGAGTGGCTATGATCATCATCATTGTTGTCGGAGCCCTGGCTGCAATCATTCTAGCTTCAATCATCTCATTCTTCGTAATACGACGTAAAGGGAAGCACCAAAAACCAAAGTTAGGAGGAGAGTCATCGGCCGGGAAGCTGATCCACAAGAAAAACCATCAACTGAGCAGCAACAATTATTGCCAAGACAAGCAGCAGCTGTCCCCCGCGAGGGGGGAATTGCAGGAAAAGGAAAGCGGGAGGAACACCCACGACATCAACAGCAGCAACAACAACAACAACAACAACAATAAGAGAAGTGAAAATGGGAAGCTCTACTTTGCCAGAGAAATAACAAGCACCTTTGAGTTGGAGGATCTTCTTAAAGCCTCTGCTCAATTACTCGGCGGCGGGAGCGGTTTAGGGTCGTCTTACAAGGCTATACTTTTGGGTGGGCCGACCATGGTGGTGAAGCGGTTTAGGAACATGAGCAACGTGGGAAGAGAAGAGGTCCATCAACACCTCACGAGGCTGGGAAGGTTGTCCCATCCCAATTTGTTGCCTCTTGTTGCTTTCTACTACAGCAAAGACGAGAAGCTTTTAATTACCAACTTCGTTCCTAACGGTAGCTTGGAAAGTTATCTCCATGGTACGTAAGCAATTATTCATCCGCCCCCCAATCACATGTATAGGGCTGTTTGGAGTTTTAAATTTTGCTTTAAAAAAAAAAAAAAAAAAACCCTTCAAAAAGTATAACTTTTTGCTATTTTGAGTGTTGGCCAATTTTTGGAGTTTTTTTTTTTAAGATTTTGGAGCTCCAAACAACTGTGTCATACAACAAGAGTAATGCCAGAATTATATAATGCCATGAGTTGCAATTCAAAACTTAATAAATTGAAAAAATACATGTACATATAAATCAAAAGTTTTTAGGACATGGACTAGAGACTCATAGAGGGTTGAACTGTTCTAAAGATGAGTTGAACTGTTTAGGAAATGAATTGGACTAATTTTTTTTTTTGATACAAAATTTACTTGGTAAATTTTTTTCCACACTAAGATTGAACCCACTACAGCCCTCTCTTGTCCTGTATCCCTATCAGAAAATAATGAAAAAAAAAAATACAAAACTCGTTTTAACGGGTGATAAATGGTTCTTTCGATCAAATTTTGCAGACTATAGTGCATGTTGCTTTGAATTGTTGGAAGGGCATTATTGTTTGAAATTTTTTTGGGAGAATATGGTTGCTAGTTTCATTACATTTTTTTAATGATAGATATATTTTTTTTTTCAAAATTGATAAAAGGTTAAAAAATTGAAGTTTTTTTTATGTTATTTTTTAAATTTTTGGAGTTTTCATTTTTTTATTTCTAGATGAGCATATATATATATATATAATTAATGTCGGAATTTATAATAATTGATTTTCAGTATTAACTAAAAGTGATGCACACATTTCAATATGTATGACAACTATAATTGAGGCCGGCCGTAAAAAACTGAAATATATACATACATATATATATAAATCAAAAGCTTCTAGGGGATGGCCCAGGGACTTACAGGGGGTTGAGCTATTTTGGGTACGAGTTGGGTTAGGTTAATTCTTTTTTGATAAAAAAGTTAATTAGTAATTTTTTTTTCCGTATTGGGATTGAACTTACTGCCCTCTCTTGTCTTATATTTCTATCAGACAATAGTGCCAAAAAAAAAAAAAAAAAAAAAATTCGAAATTCGTTCAAATGAAAGATAAATGGTTCGTTTGATCAAATTTTGTCAGACTATAATACATGTTACTTTGAATTGTTAGCAGTGAATTATTATTTGATATTTTTTTGGGAGAACATGGTTGTTAGTTTTGTTACAGTTTTCAATGATAGGTATTTTTTTTGTCAAAATTGATAAAAGGTTAAAAAATTGAATTTTTTTTATGTTATTTTTTGAAAATTTTGGAGTTTTCCTTTTTATCTGCAGATGAGCATATATATATATATATATATATATAATTAATGTCGGAATTTATAGTAATTGATTTTCAGTATTAACTAAAAGTGATGCGCACAATTCAATGTGTATGACAATTATAATTTAGGCGGAGTATAAAAGCAAAAGTATTAGGTTATAAAATAGATAGCTAAAATTACAAAGTAAAACTCTTTACATACCCTTTGAAGTCATTAGTGGTTAGAAGGACATTAAATAAATAGGAAATGTTTCAAAATCATTTTTTATTAAATGTAAAAAAAATAATAATAATAAAAGACAAAATGACGTATCAATGATATTTTTTGTAATAAGAATGTAATTAAGTGTACTTTTAGAGTACCAATTTTGACCCAAAAAAAAAAAAAATCTTCAACATACTCTAAATTTAACCTAATTTATTCAATTTTTTTCACACAAAAAATCTTTAATTCTTTTTCAATTTTTTATAACTTATACTAACTTTCTTTAATTTTCACACTTTTCAAGAAATATACTAAATACTTTAAACAAGCATTAAATGTTTCTTTATTTAAAGTGATAATTAATTTGTAAAAAAGATCATATCATTCTTACACCTTCATTACTTTTAAAAACAAAAAGTTTGATACTTATATCAATGTTTTAAAAATTGGACCGTTCATTGAACCTAAAAAAGGACCGGATCACAGGTTAATAGTTCAACATTTGATTCAACTAGAATCAAATCGGAGTGGAACCGTGACATTATAAATATATTTACATATATATATAAATAAAATATCAAAATATGTTAGAATTATATATGATATTAAAAACTTATATTTTTCCATATATTCTTGTACTTTGTTTTGTTTTACTAATAAAATGTGTCAATAAAAAGTGTTCTAAAATAAAATCACTTAAAATTAATATATTACATAGGCAAAACCAAGCAAAAATAAAGAGTAATATGCATTAGTGGTTTAGTAGGAGAATAATATTTTGCCAGAATACAAATCTAGTTTCAATTTTAAGTTAGTGCATGTTAATTTTTTTATTTTACCATTTAAAAATAAAAAAGCCCGGTTCGTAAAAACTAGTAACGTTTCAACCGTTCAATTGTCGATTTTTTACCGGTTTGAAGTTCAAACAAACTTAAACGGTCAATTGAATCATTTACGGTCCAACAGGTTGAACCAGTCAGTTCACTCCGGTCTGGTTTCTAAACATTGATTTACACGTTCTGTACATGTGTGTTGAAATTAAATCAATTGCCATTATATTCTCATAGGAAATTAACTTGATATTTTTTTTTTACCTAATTTTTGAATAATAGACATGATATATGATCCATTACCCTCTTTGATATGTATATATACACATACAAAAGAGTACATGTTATGTTATATAAGATCCTTGCTAATTCCCTATTTACATTGGTATATAAAATCAGTAATATTAATTATTTCCAATCTAACTACTTACAATTAATATTATGATTTGTCGTTTATTAGTATTAATATTAAATTAATTAAATTGTTTCACTAATTTGTTGCTCTTTTCCCTGGAATATTCATTAAAAGGTAAAGATCATAGTCCTGCTAATAGAGCAAAGCCCGGGCTAGACTGGCCAACCCGCTTGAAAATCATCAAAGGAGTGGGGAGGGGATTGGAATACCTTCACAGAGAGCTCCCCGGCCTGATAATACCCCACGGCCACCTGAAATCCTCCAACATCCTTCTATGCGACCGCACGTTCGAGCCCCTCTTGGCCGACTACGCGCTCGCCCCTCTGATCGACAATGACCGCGCTCAGCAGCTCATGGTGGCGTACAAGTCGCCGGAATCATCATCATCATCCGCCGCCGCCAAGAAGTCCGACGTGTGGAGCCTTGGGATTCTGATACTGGAGATGTTGACCGGCAAATTTCCACCAAATTATCTCAAAGTTGGTGCCGGCAGCAGCAGTGGCATTAGTAATAGCAATGGCAATAGCAATAGCAATAGCAATAATAACGATGATTTGGCTGCGTGGGTGAACTCTGTTGTGAGGGAAGAGTGGACGGGAGAGGTGTTTGATAAGGAGATGATGAGAGGGAGTAGGAATGGGGAAGGTGAGATGCTCAAGCTCTTGAAGATTGGGATGTGCTGCTGTGAGTGGAATGTGGAGAGGAGATGGGATCTGAGGGTGGCTGTTGACAAGATTGAAGAGGTGAAAGAGAGTGATGGTGATGATGATAATGACGATGAAGACAACAACTTCTCTTCCTATGTTAGTGACGGTGAATTTTACTCTTCTAGGGACTTCTCTTTCTCAGTCAACAAGTGATTATACTTTTCTGGGACAAAAAAATTTTCTCAATTCAGTTCCTCTAAAAGTTTAGCTGGAAAATAATGTTAGTTATATATACATATATATATATATATATCTGTGTGTGTGAAGAAATTAAGACAAGCTGGTAATGTTTAATTCTAATTAGTAGGATTTTGTTGTTATTTCTTCTTCCATCTTATCAGTGCTATAATTTATAGTCTTTGTTTTGTGTGCTTCCATTTTAGGTGTACGTTCACCAATAGGATGGTTTCATTAGGTAGGATCCTAAAATTAAAAAAAAAAAAATTATAGCTAATATCACTTTTGGTCTTAGTTAACAATTCATAACAAAAATAAATTTAAAATTATCGTTTAAAATTTTTAAACTTATTTTTATTCTAAACTGTCTGATTTTGATTAAAAGACTCATAACCTGATGTCACGTGTCTAACATTAGAGCAATGTTAACCTCCTTAAGTTGGGATTTTAATTCAGTTTGTGTTTTGTCAATTGATTGAGTTTAGACTTAATTTCAATCCCAATTAAACAGATATGAATAAAGTTTAAAATTTTCTATTTAGTTAGGTTTCAGACCGAATTATTTGCTATTGAATGAATTCATCCCTAGCTACTCGACTTGGTAATATAATTTTTATGATAATACATATTATATATAATATTATAAATGTTATATATGTAAATCTTATTGGATCAGACCAAATAATTGAATTAAATACTCAATTATTCACAAATTCAAATATGAAATTATAAACTCAGACAAGTGTATGTCTATATAAATAATTTTCTTAACAAATACAGATTTATCCTAACGCAACCCAATGAGCCTGATAAAGACCTGCTTATAGGCCTAGGTGGTTCTATTTTAAAATAGTCTTGGTGAAAATTAAACTTAATTTGTATTGTGTGTGTATAAACTAGCCAGCTAGGTTGCAAATATTTATTTATTCATGCAAACCTATTAGCTAGACATGTTGTCTTGCTACGTGTTCTTTAAATAAACAATAACTAAAGCCTAAACATTTACTGTCCCTCGATTGACCTCGTGTTCAAGCTTCAGGTCATCAGGTGGTTTAATAATGCCTTCAGAACATAATTTTTTTGTGAGGAAAATTACAGCTATGTTTTGTAAGCATGATTGAAATGGAAATAAAGGTCAGAATAGAATATAGTTGGGAATGAAATGCAATGACAATTTTTATTTTTTATTTTTTTTTTGTTTGGTTGCCTTTAGGTTTATAGTTAACTGTAATTGGTAAATTAATTAATAAAATAATTATTCAATTTTATATTCTTAGACTGTCATAGTTTATAGAATTGAAAGTTTTAAATCCATAGTACAGCAAATGAAGCAATACTATTTTGGTGACTCTAAAAAGTTAGAAATTCTAATCGTCGCAGAAATCTCATGTACCTATTCACAAAAGTTCACGGGCAAATACCAAGAGCTTCACTGAAAGATCGCTGGAAGCTCGCTTCTGCGAGTGGCAAACGCACAGATCTTAAGACTGCATATGGAGACCTATTTCGTTTGGAATTCTGAGTTCTAAGGCCTGAAAACACTTCTCGATCCATCTCTTCCAATATCATGGCTCCTCCTTTCAGGACTTTGTGGACAAGGATGGGCCGCTGATAATTGGGTGTGAATTTTCCTTTAACTTCTTGAATAGGGAGGATCATTTTCACACCAGGCCTCCCTCTTAGAATTCCCTTGTCTTAAGTTTGTTGTTGTATGCTCTGGCCATTCTCTTGTGATAACAGTGTAGATGGTTCAAAGCTTCCAACCACTTTCAAGCAAACCAGTTCATTCTAATATTTGATCCATTCTGCCTTGTCAAGCTGAGTCTCTATGATGACTCTGAGATAGGGTATTTAATTCAACCTTCACGCGCAACACAACCTAGCTCGATTCATAAACAAACGAGTATGAGGTGGCCATCATTGATGCCTGCATAGCTGTTTTATATGCCATGAGCGCATAGGGAAGCTTCTTGCGTCAATTCTTGTTAAGTTTATGTTGTCTTCCTAATGATCCTCTTGGTGTTCTAGTTGGCTGCCTTACCAACCCCATTCATCTATGGACAATGATTCTTTAAATTTCTAAGGTTGATCTTGAATTCGTTGCACAGTACTGTTCAAGGTCGGACCTAGAAAGTTTGGGGTCTAAGGTGGAATATTTGATGAGGTCTATTTAAAAATAAATAAATTCATTCTATTAAAAGATGAGGATGTTGGTAATTAAACTTGTTTGGAGAATGAATTTGGGTCAGCAGTTCATTTAATGTATGAATCTTGGTAATGATTTTTGTCTTGAAAAGATGAAGAGTCTTTGTAATGTCTTTTAAAAAAGCCAAAGAGTTTTTTTTTAGATAAGGAAGAGTCACATGCATGTTCTAGAACTCACCTTTGCAGCTTATAAATATTGGTGTAATTCGATTGAATAAAGTGAGACCCAGCAAAATTTGAGAAAGCTCTATTTTTTTTCTTCTTCTAGTTCTCTTTGCTCATATATATTAATTTTGTTTCCAACAAATCTGGTATTAGAGCTTATTCATAGCCATGGCCTTAAGCAACAACTATCAACCACAAGTCCCAAAATTGACTAGAGAAAATTATGAGAACTGGAATATCCAAATGAAGGCTCTCTTGGGTTCCCTTGACATATGGCATGTTGTAGATAGTGGTTTCAATGAAGCAAGTTCAACTGAGGAAGAAGCAAATCTCAAGAAGGTAGAGAAGGACGAGCTACAAAAAGCAGAGCTAAAGATAAGAAAGCTCTGTTCATGATCTACCAATCTCTTGATGAAGATATGTTTGAAATTGTCTCTGAAGCAACAACATCAAAAGAGGCTTGGGAACTGCTCCAAAAGAGATTTAGTGAAACAGAAAAAGTGAAGAATGTTCGTCTACAAGTTCTAAGGATCCAGTTTGAAACTTTACAGAAGGAGAACTCTGAATCTATTTCAGAGTATTTCACTAAAGTCTTTAATATTGTGCGACAACTAAGAAGAAATGGAGAAAGTCTTGATGATGTTCGAGTAATGGAGAAAATTTTACGATCTTTGGATCCAAAATTTGATGTAGCAGTAGCAGTTGAAGAATCCAAAGATTTGCAAGAGACGACCCTTGAACAACTCATGGGTTCTCTTCAAATTCATGAGCTAAGGATATTGAAAAGAAGAGAAGGAAGTTCTGTAGAACAGGCACTGTAGGCCAAATTCACACATGGATATAAAAGAAATGAAACTAATAGAGGTGGCTTTCAACAAGGTAGAGGCAGAGGCTTTGGTAGACGAGGAAGAGGTGGCAGATTTCAAGCAAACGCTAGAACACAACATGGTCTTGGTAATGAAAATTCACATGGCCATCAAAGATGTAGACGTGGAGGTGGACGCAGACGCGGTCAAAATCAAGGTTGATTGCTCACGTGAAGATGGCGAAGAACAGGATGTTTCCATTAAGATTATCTATTAATCAATCAACTTGTTTTAAAGCCACCATTGAAGATGAGTCTATACTTTGGCATCTACGATATGGACACTTGAATTTTCATGCACTAAAACTATTGGAGAAGAACAAAATGGTGGCTGGTTTACCAACAATTGAGCACCCAAACAAATTATGTGAAGTTTGTGTTATGGGAAAGCAACAAAGAAAGCCATTTGTGAAAGGAAGGTTGAGCAGAATAGCGAAACATCTTCATTCAATTCATTCAGATTTGTGCAAACCAATTGATCCTATATCAATTGGTGGAAACATGTATTTTCTTACTTTTACTGATGATTACAGTGGCAAGACTTGGGTTTACATGTTAAAAGAAAAAAAGTGAAGTTTTAAATAAATTCAAGGAGTTTAAAAATATGGTTGAGAAGCAAAGTGGATGGAGTGTAAAATGTCTTAGAACTGATAGAGGTGGGAATACACCTAAACAAAATTTGACATTTTTTGTAAGGAGAATGGAATTGTTCATCAATTCACCATGCCTCAAACACCGCAGCAAAATGGTGTTTTGAAAAGAAAGAACAGAACTATTATGAACATAGTGAGATGTATGTTAAAAGAAAGAAAAATTCCTAAAGAATTTTGGGAAGATGCTGTTGCTTGTGCTGTTTATTTAATTAACAGGTTTCCTACAAGGCGAATTGGCAATGTTACATCGGAGGAAGTATGGAGCCTACGCAAACCACGGGTTGATCATTTAAGAATTTTTGGGAGTGTAGCATACGCCAAGATACTTGATGAAAAGAGAGCAAAGCTTGAAGATAAAAGCCAGAAGTGTGTCATGCTAGGTTATGGGGAGAATTCCAGTGGCTACTAGCTGTACAATCTAGTCACAAAGAAAATTGTGATGTTAAGAGATGTTGAATTTGACGAAGACCAGATCTTGAATTGGGAAGATAAAGTGCCGCAGAGACAAGCTGTTTTTAAAGAAAATAAAGAGCAAAAGAAAGCAACTAATGAGCTGGATGTGGCTGGGTCATCATCTTCAATTGGTAGACACTCAGGAAGTCCAAATTCCTTACCTTTAGCAACAAGGAAGATAAGGAGCATTCAAGATTTGTACAATGATACAAGGAGAATTGATGAAGAAGATGAGTTCAATTTGCTTTGTCTTTTTGCAAGTTATGATCCACTGTCTTTTGAAGAAGCCTCTCAAGAGTTCAAATGGAGGAAAGCAATGCAAAAAGAAATACATGCCATCAACAGAAACAATACTTGGGAGCTCACTTCACTTCCACAAGGACAGAAAGCTATTGGGGTTAAATGGGTTTTCAAATCAAAAAGAAATGCCACGGGAGAAGTAGAAAAACATAAAGCAGGGTTGGTGGTGAAAGGCTACAAGTAGCAATATGGAATTGATTATGAAGAAATGTTTGCGCCAGTAGCTCGATTAGATACCGTGAGGATGCTTATTGCATTGGCAGCTCAGAAGAAATGGAAGATATTTCAAATGGATATAAAGTCAGCTTTTCTCAATGGACATCTTGAAGAAAAAGTTTACATAGAGCAGCCGCTAGGATTCATTGTTCGAGGACAAGAAGAAAAAGTTTATAAGTTGAACAGAGCTCTCTACGGACTCAAGCAAGCACCCCGCGCATGGAATTCCAGGATTGATTCTTATTTTGTTCAGAATGGTTTCTCAAGGTGCCCTTATGAGCATGCTTTGTACTTGAAGATTGATTTACATGGAAATATTCTTTTTGTTTGTCTCTATGTAGATGATTTGATTTTCATAGGAAATAACATGTCCATGATTGAAGAGTTCAAGGAATCAATGGTGAAGGAGTTCGAGATGACAGATTTGAGACTTATGGCTTACTTCTTGGGTATTGAGGTGAAGCAAAATAGTGATGGGATTTTTGTTTCACAAGAAAAATATGCAAAAGAAAATTTGGAGTAGTTTGCAATGGACGATTGTCAGCCCGTTGATACACCAGTCGAGTGCGGAATTATCTTAACAAAAGAAAGAGAAGGGAAATTGGTTAATCCTACTTATTACAAAAGTCTTGTTGGGTGTTTGAGATATTTGACTTGTACTCGTCGCAACATATTGTTTGAAGTGGGATTGGTTAGTCGTTATATGGAAAATCCAAGGACTTTTCATTTGAAGGCTGCCAAAAGAATTTTGAGATATGTTAAAGGAACAATTGACTATGGCTTGTTCTATTCTTCATCAGAAAATTTGGAGCTTGTTGGATTCAGTGATAGTGATGGGGCTGGAAATTTTGATGATCGTAAAAGCACTACTGGGTTTGTATTTTATCTTGGAGAAGCTGCATTCACTTGGTCTTCAAGGAAACAAAATGTCGTTGCATTGTTAACATGTGAAACTGAATACATAACAGCAGCCTCTTGTGTCTGCCATGCTATTTGGTTGAGAAAGCTACTGGAACAACTACAGCTACAACAAGTGAGTTCAACAAAGATTTATGTTGACAACAAATCAGCTATTGCTTTGGCGAAAAATCTAGTTCATCATGAACGATCCAAGCATATTGATACTCACTTTTATTTTATTAGAGAACATGTCAAGTCCAAAGAAGTTGAGCTGGTACATGTGAAGTCAAGTGAGTAAGCTGCTAATATACTCACAAAGCCTCTGAAGAATCAAGTATTCCAACAGCTGCGAATGATACTTGGAGTGATGACACCAAGAAGAACAAGTTTAAGGGAGGAAATGTTGGTAATTAAACTTGTTTGGAGAATGAATTTGGGTCAGCAATTTATTTAATGTATGAATCTTGGTAATGTTTTTTGTCTTGAAAAGATGAAGAGTCTTTGTAATGTCTTTTAAAAAAGCTAAAGAGTTTTTTTGACATTAGGAAGAGTCGCATGCATGTTCTAGAACTCACCTTTGCAGCTTATAAATATTGGAAGAGTCACCCGGCAGAATTTGAGAAAGCTTTATTTTTTTTTTCTTATTCTAGTTCCTCTGCTCATATATATTAATTTTGTTTCCAACAAATCTGCTATTTTGTTTCCAACAGAGGAAATCGCGTGAGGTTGGGAAGGCTTTTTTTTGTCCCCGATCTCTAATGCTATTTACATATTTCATACATATATATATACATATATATATGTATAAGATTCTACAAATTTGCAAAAATTGAGACACAACTTAAAAAAAAAAAAAAGAAAGACCATGCTGCCTGAATGAATGAACCTAAGCACTAAAATAAACAAAATGTCAAGCTTTCCATTAAGGACTTCTATATAATTGGGCTTTCTCTCTAAATCATTCAAAACACATATAAAAATTAACTCTTGAAAACACACACAAAAATCAACCCTTGAAAATGTGAAACCAAACCAAATATAGCGAAGTGAGGAGATTTAAAGAAGATTTTTTTTTAATTTTTTTAATTTCCCAATTAAACTAAGTAATGTGAGTTTTGGCTTAGTATTTTTCAAACCTACACAAATTTAAAAAAGAAAGATAAACATTAGAAAATAAATAACACTTAAATAATGTGAATTAACTCAAGCAAAAAGTAAAATTACTCGAGTATATTAAGAGAATGAGAAGATAATTGAGTATCTTTAGATTGAGAGGAAGTTTGAAAATTTTCTAATGTAAAAACTTTGTACAACTAGCCTACGCTCGTAATATTTTAACTCGCTATGAAGAAGACCTAGAACCAATTTTCTAAATCAAGTTTGATGTGAAGGGGGTCTTGAGAGGAGAAAATAGTTGAGAGAGAGAGAAAGAGGGAGAGAGAGAGAATAGGAGGATGATGAGATGTTAAGAGTTTTATAAGGTTTTAATTGGAAAAAAAAAAACAACAGATCATGCATTAATGAGTTCTTGTTGTCTCAAAAGAGCGAATACACTCATAGTGTAAGGTGGTCGGTTGTAGTAGGACAATAAAATTGATAGTTCTAGGTCGAATCACAGGGAATTTTCGAAATGATTGGTAACAAAAATTCCTTAAAAAACCTTTAGAGAAAATCAAAACTCACAATGAATAGATGTGGATTTGTGATTTGAATTATGAAATGGTGATTAAAATTTGATTTAATTAAAAAAATTATAAAAACATCTTAGATAATGCTAATTCAAGTAGTGATTTCTATAGATTTTCGAGGCGTAATTATAACTCAATCCAACTCTTGAACAAGAGTAGATAAAAAAATATCTATCATTAATGTCCAAATTAGAACAACAACTAATCAATTTGATTATGAAGTTAAGTTCACTTAATTGAAATTCTAAATCAAATAATTAGAGTGCATAATCCATAGAGAGTACATGAGAGTTCTATGTTAGCAATTCTCATACAAAATCCTTGAGATTGTGTACGAAAATTCGAAACCAAACAACTCACACATATACAAACAAGAGTTGATCCAGAATTATCAAGTAGTGATTCCAAAAAATTCAAACAAACCAATTATCATTCATTGCAAATGTTAACGAATTGAATATTGAAGCACAAGTTACCTTGAAAGTGAATATAGATCAACTACTTTCCTTGATTTGATTCCAAGAATGGAACTGCTCATTACACATGATAGCAAAATAAATCAAATATGTATTAAAATTAAACATGTTTATAAGAGAATTCTTGGAAAGAAAATGAAATTTTCTTCTCTACCAAGCAAAATCTAAACTCTATTTCTAAAACTTTATATGTAACTAACTATCTATTTAAGCAAGTTCTCTCTCTATTTATAGTACAAACTAATTCACATGCAAGTACCATAAACCCTTCAGTCTTAATTAGGATATTTCAAAAATGCCCAGGTTATGGGGCTATCCAGACAGGGGTTCGAACACCACCCTATTCGGACAAGTGTTCAGACAAGGTTGTATACTTAGAAAAATTTTTATGCTCCAAGGCTCCTCTTGCTCATTGTTGATCACATGGGGTTCAGATGCAGGGCTATTCGGACAAGGATCCGAACACCCTCTCAACACTTAGTAAATCTTTCATCTTCTTTCCATGGCATGCCCACTATTGATCGATCATTGGTTTGGACAATTGCCTGTTCTCAACACTTAGATTTTTTCAATTGATCTTCAAAATGAAGCTATTGTCGATTGGACATATATCTACACTAATGCCTATTCGGATTGAGGTCCAAAAAGGCCCATGTTTTCCTTTCCTTCATTTCATCCCTTGTTTAGACCATTTTCCTACAATTTCATAAAAACATCCATTAAAATAATGAAACCTTGAAATTCACTTATTTCATACTGTAAAATTAGGTAACATAACTCATTTTAGAAGGTTAGATCATATGTTTTACCATATAATCAATGAAAAAATAAAATGAGTTGTTGGGATTATATAGGATGATGAAGAGTTTTTAAGATACAACTATTGTGATACTTTAGGATTCTATAAGAAGATGAAGCGCTTTTAAGCTAAAGCTATTGTGATACTTTGAAATTCGACAGGAAGATCAAGAATTTTAAGATTTCAATAATAAAGATCACATATTGTGAGGATTTTTAAGTCATATATATCATTATATGTATATCCTTATATATCACAAATATATATGGCGCTTAAAAAATTGTGGGGCCTAAGGCCATTGCCTTAGTTGCTAGTTGGTAGGGCTTGCTCTCATACTGTCATGTTCTCATTATTTTGATTAGTGGCATTGTTTGATATAATCGACTAAGTACTTTGAAGACGTATCATTTGCGCTGAATGAACTTGACTACCATTTTCTTGATGAAATTTGAATAATGATTGGCATGTTATATTGTAATTATTGTATTATTAAAACATGCCAATTACTTATTTATACTTGCCAATTGTTTAATCTTATATTAAACATCTTATATTCTTGTATTTTTGGCATTTATATATTTACAGGATGTAAATTTAGTATTCAAGACCATAAAAAGTACCAAAAATAAATTGAGGAAGAGTAAAGCAAGCTGAACCAAAATAAAATGCAATTGGCACGTAAATTTAATTTACTAAGTGTAAAATTTAATTCTAGTGAATCTAAACAAACCTTGAATTAAATATTGCAATTTTACATGTTTCCCGAATTGAAAAGGAATGAATAACTAAAGTCCAGAAAAATCTGTAATGTTTCCAAAGTGATAAACTGCAATCCAAGTCAAACTTGGAAACAATTTAAATTCTACGCAGACTAGGATATGCTCAAGCAAGGTCACAACATTCCAGTGGAGGTTGCAGACACACCGTAGGAATCTCGCACTAGCAGGCATGGAGAAAACAAGACAAAATAAAAAATAATGAGGCTCACAGATGAATCGTAGGGAGTGCGAGATTGTGCCCTAGGCCCACTAGAAAGCTATAGGGAGTGCGAGGGTGCAAGCCAGTTTTTTTGAAACCTGAAGCAAATTCCAATAGACCCAACAGGTTGGTTGTAGGCAACCCAAGAGCAAACCTAGTAGGCACAACATCGGGAGTTCGAAGGATCGGGCTAACGAAGTTTCTGGTCAGGTTACTATTTGTCTATATATATGTACCCAGTATCAAAGTATAAAAGGACTAAGGGGACATGTTATAGAGAGCTTTGTGAGGGAGATAATTTTTTCTTTGTGAGTTTAGAAATCTTTCTCTTGTCTTTTACTCTTTATTGAGTATGTAAGTCTTGGAGGATTTCAAGGTATACTTTTCGATGCACTTTTCGAGGAGTTAAAAAGCTTTTCATTTGGTCTAGGTGCATCGAGGAGTCGAAAATTTTTCATTTGGTCTAGGTGCATCAAGGAGTCAAACAAGAGTTTGAATGTTAGAACAATTTTTCCAAATTTGTTTCAACGGATTAAAAAATTTGTATAAAATAGCGACAATGGTACTCGTTTGAAAGTTTTCGACTTGAAAAATATGATTATCAAAAAAAATTTCGCACTTGATTAACCTCCTTCTAGATTTTTCTTTTTTTTTTTAGCGAAATATTAAAACTTTTTGAAATTAGTAAAAATGGGAAAGTATAAATGTGTAATAGAGAGTTTTAGTGATTTATAAAGGTTGTTGGAAATTTATTTTTATTTTTATTTTTTTTGGGTTTGTTAGCACTCCAAATGGTGCCATTTGTCATGGAGTAGACAAAGTAGTGTGATGTATATGGCTTGAACAAATAACTATTAGAAATGTTCCCAAAGTCAATACTTAGTCCTGTTTGATAACTTTTTTGTTTTTTATTTTATATTTATGTTTTCAAAATTTTGTAAACTAGTAAACTTTTTTGGAAGGAATATCAAAAAGCATTTACATTTAACTAGCTCGACTCAATTGCTGACACTCAAAATCTTGGTCTAATCATTGATTAGGTGCCTCCCTTAAACCACTCTTTTTCAAATTATTTGATTTAGTGAGGAAGGATGAACAATATCTCGACCACACTAGACGAAGACAACAGCACAGGAGGATCTATCTTATTTCAATTCCAAATAAGTAAAGCCATTTCAAATTGTTTTAATTTATATATACAAAATCAATTATCCACTCCCAATTCAAATGATCGAGTATTTCATTTTTACTATGCATTTATGATCAGATGAGTTTTGTTATAAGAGGTTTACCTCAGCCCGAGCACAAGCTAGTCGGGCCCACTTTAAAAAGCATTACATCTTATGAGTTTTAAGTTTAAACACTTACGACTTCTAATAAAAGAATTTCATAAGGAATTTCATTAGGCATTCTGCTTTCAAATGGAAGTTAGCCTTAAATGCTGATTTCCTAAGAAAAGTTATACAAAAACAATAACACAACAATGTGCACAAAAATGGAAACTTCAAATATCTCATTAAGTTCTAAAAGATTTAAAGTTGAAGTACATTCAAAGTTTCTTACAAAAAGGGAAGAAACAAAAGACAATCAACAAAGAAAAGCAAAAAGAAGATTAGGCTCCCAGCCTTCTCAAAAAACATCTACTATATTGGCCGAGGAAGATGGGGCTTTTTTAGTATTTTCCTTAGGGTCCAAGCTTGAATCTTTTTTGCCAGGTTTCTTTAGGTCTGAACCAGAAGTTGCTTGGGTACTTGTTTCTTGAGCAGCACTTTCAATTTCTAGTTCACCCTCTTCTTCTTCTTGTTCTACCCTTTCTTCCCAGGTCGGAGTGGGGGGTGGCTTCTCAAAACTAAAAGTAGAATCATTTCCTTGGGGTTTGGCCAAGGGACAATTCTGTACACTTCAAAAGAGGATTCCACCCCAAGCTTAACCATAGCGGCTTCCCAGCCATCCAGGAAGTACTCATTTCTGGCATTTATGAACTGTAGAATGAACATTAAGTTAAGCTCCTTAAGGTCCTTGACAGCCTTTTCCTCCAAGACCTTGTAGGCTTCATCTTTTTGCTTCAACAACTCAATTTTGCCCTGGAGCTCGTTCTTCAATTTGACATGTTCTGCCCTTAGATTGGCTTGATCTAACTTAAATTTGACTTGTTTCTCTGCCATCTTGGTATGCTTGGTTTTTAGAAAAGACTGCTCGGCATTTCTAGCAGTTACAATTCCATCATTTGCCAAAATTTCTTCATCCGTGGAAGCCAGTGACCTTTCCAGAATACCATCTCTAGTTTGAACAGACCCAAGAGTTTGCTCGGCAAGGACCTTCTTTGACTTGGCGAGTTTAACTTGCTTTTTCATTTCTTTCTCTTCTTCTAGGAGCTCAGAAATTCTTCTTTTTGCCACATTGAGCTCAATCTCGTCATTTTGGATCTTACCTTGTATGTCCTTGAGCCTTGTCATAACTCAAAGGCATAGAAGTGATAAAGATGACAAGAGTAAGGACATGGATTTGAAGGCAAAAAGAGGGAAAACATCCGAAGTTAAGATGTTTGCCATAACGGCCTACTTCAAATGGTTGTTGGAGAAGTCTTCATGAGGAGTCCTCTTGATCTTCTTCTGATCAGTTGGAGGAAGAACTCCCTTGGCATATGCCAAAGTGAATTCGGGCCCCATGAAGATAGAATCACAAATTGTTATCTCTCGACCCTCAAGTTGCTCCAAGTTTGGAATGAGAATCTTTGGAGAAAAACTAGAGCATCCTGGATACAAGTCTTTGGGGGAATAAACTCAATCGACTCAATCCTCTTACCAGTTAGGGATGAAGAGCTTGGCCTTGTGGAGGTAGAAGTAATGCTTAATGTACAAGAGGAGCCTTTGGGAAGGTGATTGGTGCAGGGGATCTACTTTCTACTTTTTCTTCTCTTTGAGGTCTTGATCCCTGCCTGCTAGGGGGTGTTTCTTTTTTTCTTCAGAGAAGTCTTTGATTACAACCCTCGAGCTTTGAATCTTTTGTCATCATAAGTTTCCTTTTAGTTTCTTTTCCAACTCAACCTCCCTTCCACGAGCAGCCCTCTTAATTGCCTTCTCGAAGCTTGGCTTTAGAGCCATCTCGTGCTCGGTAAGTTCAATAGGAGTCAAAATAACCACTTCTTCTTCTGCTGCCTTAAGCAGTTCACGTATGTTGAGCTTACGATTGGCTGGCGCAGGAACAGAAGGATGAACTTGGAGTGCTATACGCATTAAGGGAATGACAAGGGAGCCACTGGTTGGTGGTGAGGATGCTTCAATTTATAGTACGCCTCTTTCTTTTCGAGGATCCACTTGAACCACTTGAATAACTTATTAGTAACGTCTCCAATATTGAATCCTTGAGAAGAAGAGATGAATAATCTGTAGCTTGGCTCGTAGTTGAACAACATGAGTGCCAATCTCTTGAAAGGGTATGCATCTAGACCACCCAAATATGCCCAAACTTGATAAAGGTTAACTTTATCTGCTTAGGTTCCCAGAGCCCAGGATTTCCTCGTTGCATCGTTTGCGCAAAGGATAAAACTATAAGAGGAAGTTATTCATAGACAATAAATCAAGTAGCTAGTAGATAACAAAGCTAACCGACTTGGGCACACACTGTGCACGGGAATCTGATGAGCAGGATCCTCATGAGGACTAGCCATCTAGCTCCCCATGACAACATAAGTATCTTCCTCAAATCCCTTTATGTTGTCCAAAAGTATATGCACCAAAGCACTTTCAAATAGAGACTTTAGGTACCATTTATCCTGACCCCTCTTAACTTTCTGAATGTTGTAATAGAAAAATAGATCTCAAATGGTGATATCATATCCGTACCATTGGTTGATCTCGTAAACCCGTTTACTATCTTATAAAAATTGTGGGAAACCCTCCTAGGGGAAAGGTTAAGCTTTTGCATTACTTGTCTGAGGAAGAGGTTAACTAGAAACCTAAGGCCACCTTTAGTGATGGCCACAATTAAGAACTCAGCTAACTCACATTCCCCTTCCTGGAAATACCTAATACCAACGTTTGTAGGAATGTTGTATATTTGCTTAAACATAGTGATTTTTGCCTCGGTTCTCAACTCATCAGAAAGCCTACCCATTTTAAAAAGAAAGTAGAAGGAGATGAAGCAAGGTCTCAAGAGATTTCTAATACTCACCGAAAAAAGCATCTAAATTTGAAAAGGGTTTGCTTCAAGAACGTTGGGATTGCAGAGATGGTTTTGAGGATTCAAAGCTTCGCAAAATAGAAGAAATAGAGAAAATGTGGTGTATATACACATATATAGATGCTTACGGGCAAGGCCAAAAGGTAAGTGGGTAGCAAAAGCACATCAGGGGTGCTACGTTTACACTTAGTTTTTAACACCGTCAGTTACACCCACCCAAAACGATGCCATTTTGTCTTAAAATAAATAGAGGTTTCGAATCAGCAGCAACTTGACGCAATCCCAAATTAATTCCCGCGCTCAAATGACTCGAATCGATGTCGTTTCATCTCAAGTTTGACCAGCCCCACATTATTTTTTCATACATTTTCTGCCAGAAGAAATTTTGAAGTGTAGAGAAGAAATCAAGCAACTAGCGCACAGGTTTGACATTTCAGCTTCGACCAGCTCCGACCAACTTCACCATCTTCGTCTCTGACCACCACCAGAGTCGTGCTGTACTGCAACCACCCCACCACCGATGTATTTGACTTTTTTAGACTTTTTCAAACTATTTTTTATCAAATAAAAAATATAATCAAATAGAAAAGTTCAAAAACAGAAACATGCCCTGATCAATGGGGCCCTGGCTCGCCCAAACATTGCCCAAAAAAAAGTTATTTATATAGTACAAATATATTTATAAATACATTTTTTAGAAATGGCACCCCTAACTCTTTTATATTGAGCCATAATTTTTGAGTTAGACCATTAATAAACCATAGGACGTATATTTTTTAGTTGGACCATTAATAATCTAACTTAATTAATTAAATAATTTTTATTGACAGAAGGCGGAAGTTAGGACTCTTCTTCAGTTGAGGTTTTTCTCTCCATTGAGGTTATCTTTTGGTCCCTTCAGTTTGACAGGTGCAATTTTGAAATGTGTTTGAATGATGAATTTTCATAATTGTTTTACCTACGAATGACTATGTCTTCAATTTTTTATTTATATTATGCGTTGAAGACCCAAATAGACTATTTAATTCTGATGTTGCATTTTTTATATTAGGCAAAAAATATTAAAATTTATTAAGAATTGGCTCCCCATCAACTGAATTCCTAGTTCCATCCCCAATCCCAATAATACATGCATATACAAGAAGACAAAGAAATAAGGAAATATTACAACAAAATTGACTCATGACTAGTTAGATTTTTGTGTTTGATGAAAAATGAATGGCAATATTAGATGCAAGTAATAGTTTGTTGTCTCTGTGGTTTAAAGCAATAAAATTCGTTTTAATGACTATGACAATTAATGATATAAATAATTAGGTTGTCGGTCCCAGAAGCATGGCTCTAACCTTGTTTCCTTTGTTTCTTAATTAGAGATGTCATCGGAGTTTGTTCCATCAACAATGCCTCCAAACATAGAGTGTGAATAACAAGAACAGGTATGGAGTAGAGAGAGTGAAAGCAAGCAAGAGGTATGGAGTTGTCCTTCAAACAAAGTGTGTGAGGAGATATATACTACTCAGGGTGGGGAAGAGGTAACTGACAATTGTGAAGATAAAGTAGAAGAACTGAAGGAAGGAATGACATTCGACACATTAGAGGACGCTTGTCTTTATTACTTCAGATATGCTAAACAACAAGGCTTTGCTATTCATAAAAGAACATCGAGAAAGGGAAAAGATGGAAAGTTACAACGTCTTGCACGTTCATACATTCGTGATGGAATGGCTAAGGTGAATACAAGAAACCCGGTGACATCGCGGCCACAGTCAAGAATTGGTTGTCCCGCTCGCATTACTATTGTCATGAACCCAGAGGGAAAGTGAAGGTTTAACCTAGTTACTTTGGAGCACAATCATGAACAAAGTCCAACAACGGCAAGGTTTTTTAAAAGTAATAGAATACTTGATGAAACAGTAAAGAGAATGCTTGAATTAAATGATAAAGCTAGGATTAGAGCATATAAGACTTATGATGCACTTCGTATTGAGGATGGGGACCTGATAAGCTTCCATATCTTAAGAAGGATTATAGAAATTATTTGGATAAACAACGACGTTTACGACTTATGGAAGGAGATGCCAAAGCAATGCATCATTATTTCATGAGAATGAAAGGTGACAATTTTGAATTCTTTTTTTCCATGGATGTAAATGATGATTGTCAACTAAAGAGTATATTCTGGGTTGATGCAAGGAGCAGGGCAGCTTGTAAGGAGTTTGGTGATGTCGTACCATCTGACACAACGTACTTAGTAAACAAGTATAATATGCCCTTTGCTCTATTTGTAGGAGTGAATCATCATGGTCAATCTATTTTGTTGGGATGCGGGCTCATCTCTAATGAAGACACTAAGTCATTTTCATGGTTATTTGCGACTTGGAAGGCCTGCATGTCAGGTTGTGCTTCAAAATCAATTATTACTGACCAATGTATGGTTATGAAGAATGCTATAGAAGAAGTATTTCCTATGACTTGACATCGGTGGTGCGTATGGCACATTATGAAAAAGGTGCCTGAAAAATTTGGTAGCTAAAATGCTTACGAGAAAAGTTCAAAGTGTATGTGTGCGGCAGTTTATGATTCACTAACAGTTGAACAATTTAAGGATGCTTGGGATGGTTTCATCAAAAAGTATGAGCTTCAAAATAATACATGGTTAGAGGGGTTGTATCTGGTGAGGAAACGGTGGGTGCCTGCTTATCTTAAAAATGTATTTTGGGCGGGGATGTCATCCACACAGAGAAGCGAGAGTATGAATTTATATTTTGATGGTTACATTCAATCAAAAACCACTCTGAAACAATTTGTAGACCAATATGAAATAGCATTGGCAGACAAGGTGGAACTTGAAAACCTAGAAGATGCGAATAGTTGTCGCACTTACATTCCATTAATTTCAATTTGTGAGTTGGAGAAGCAATTTCAAAGTGCTTATACGAATGCAAAGTTTAAGGAGTTTCACAAACAGCTTGTCAGGAAAATTAATTGTTTATGTTCAAAGATAAAAGCAAGTGACATTGAATCCGTATTTGAGGTAAAAGAGTGGGTTACATTTGCAGAAAGAGAAGAGAAATTTAAGAAACAAGTGTCATTTTATGTTGATTTTAATGCTAAAATCAAAGAAACACGTTGTAATTGCTGATTATTTAAGTTTAAAGGAATGGTGTGTACACATCAATTGATGGCATGGCATGAAATGGGAGTTGAAAGAGTTCATGACAAGTATGTGTTGAGAAGATGGTGCAAAAATGTGAAAAGAGCTCACACTAAAGTTCGGATTTGTTACAATAAGTCCTTAAAGTCAATTTAAGCGTGTCAACATGACAACATGTGCAATCTCTTTAATAAGGTTGCTGATTTAGTAGAAGGATCACAAGAGAAGTATGATATGGTGATGAAGCGGATACAAGAGCTAAAACAAGAGTGCATGGAAGCTTTGGTTGTGGTTCAAAGTAACGTGGTTTCACTTGGTGATGATGCGGGGACTCAATGGCAGGAACCTTTTTCATTTGGAGATGGCGTTATACCTTCCAAACATAGCACAAACATTTTTGACCTAGTATGTGTTTGACGAAAAGGGAGACTGCCAACAAAAAGAAAGATCAGTCTTGTGGAAAAAATTGTTTCGAGGAAAAGGCAAACAAAAAATAAGCCACTATCGAACGAAAAATCCAAGGTACAAGTTCTTTACAATTTAATAAATATTTTTTGAATTTTAAAATATTTTAATGAATTTTAATAAATTTAAGTAAATATTTTAATGGATTTCAATAAATTTTAATAAATACAGCTTGAATTTTTAAATATTTTAATGAATTTTAATAAATATTTTTTAAATTTTTAAATATTTTAATGAATTTCAATAAATTTTAATAAATATTTTTCAAATTTTTAAATATTTTAATGAATTTTAATAAATAAATTTTGAATGACTAAATTTTAATAAAAATTTTTAAATTGGGAGTAACGTGACAAAGAAATGATGAACTTGTAAATACAGTCATGAATGTGCAATTTCAAGGGATTGAGGAGATTGCGGTTGGCTACCATATCGGGAGTCAAGAAAGTGTTGTCAATTTAAATGTAAGAAATTTCATTATTTTATTTTATTTTTGAAGAAAGAAATTTTATTAATTGCATTATTTCCTATCTTATATAATGTTTATTGAAAATCATTTTTTTATTATTGGATAGGGTCACCCAAGCTACATGGGGCACAACATGTGGCCAAACACGATACTCCATGATATGCCACCAAATTGTGCCCAAGGTGGAAGCTTCTTTTCATTTTCTCCACCTTTCTACCCAATCGGAACAAGTTTGAACCAATCTATGCCTTTTTTTCCAAGTTCACAAAGCATATTCAATGGTCAAGTTTGGATGGGTCAACCAACTCTTTTGGGTAGCCAAGTTTGGGGAAGAAGACAATCAAGTCAAGTGTGGAAAGGAGGACAATTAAACTTTACAGGCATAATGAATGAAATGGATAAGGGTGAATAGTAGTTTGCTTGCTTGCTTTTGGCAGTTGTGTCATGTTTGTATTTTTTGTCCTTTATGTATCTAATGAGTTGTTGGTATTTTTGAGAGATAATTAGTTGTGTCTGTATTTTGAGAGATCATCAGATGAAAGGTTGGTTTGGCTAATGTATATTTCCATTTTATTGGCACCTTATGTATCAAATGAGTTGTTGGCATGTTTTATTTCATTGGCAGTTTGTATGAGTTTTAAGAAATGATCAGATGAAAAGGTTGTTTATTGGATTTTTTTTTTTTACCTTTTGCCTCTTTATACTTGTGTCATGTCTATATCGTGTCATATTTATATCCAATGTCCATATTGTATTGTATACATATTGTATTCGTACTAATGTACATAAATTTAACCATTGAACATCTGACTTTAGGTTGTGGTGATTCAAAATTTCGGCAAAGTCTTCCTTATTTTTGATCCTACGCCGACATCTCACGTTACAATCAACACAACAAGAACAACAACATTAACTTAACTTACACACAAGCCATCTAAATTACCATTCACAAGCCACATTCATAGCCAAATAAATGTATATAACAATAATCATCTAAACTTGAATTTTTATTGAATGACTAAAACAATTACATCATTCAAGTACAAAGAAGATATCTCTTGAACATTTGAAAAGTACTACTCCTAGGAAACAAGGTTGACCTACAAAATAATAAAAACAAATACTAGAACTATGAACTACAAATAGGTAACACGTCAATATTAAAGAAATAATCTTTGGCTTGTAATCTCTATGCTCTCAGCTCCTCTAACTTCTTCATCCTCAGGTTCTTCTACCATTGCTTATTATGTCAAAGAAGGGGAAACCAGTTGGCTTGGAGGGTACTGGCCTCAATCTTTCTTCGTACCCTTTGACATTAAGAGTATGCAAATGATCTCTCCTTCTCGCCTCTTGATGGCTACTCGTTGCTTCAATTGCAGCTTTGCCCTCGCTTTTTCAATTCTTTTTACCTTTCGACATTGCTCCTTGCTTCAGCCTACACCTGTGCAGATGTCTGGGCACATGACGCCTTGACTCGAGCCTGATCTTAAATAAGAACGTACATGCACCTCAATGTAACATCATATAAGCCTAAATAAGAAAAAAATTCTATTTAATAGAACAAAAAAAAATTGAAAAATAAAAGTCGCTTGCATCAATTTGTTGGTAGCTAATACTGAAATTATTGCATATTTTGTTGTAAAGGAAAGAGACTAATATCATAATTCCAGTCCTTAAAGAGACTAATATCACAATTCCATTCTTTAAAGAGACTAATATCATAATTCCATTCTTTCTTTGCTTCGGGATCCTTGATTTTCTTGGGTGGTAGAAGGCTTCAATCAGAGTACAAGCTACCAGATTGCTTATCCTCATTGTCAATGAGGATGCTATAGGTAGCATCTGGGCGGAGGATGAATATATATACATGAGTCAGCTGGTCAGTCTCACAAGGAACATCCTTCTTAATCAAGTGATTTGTCCCATTATATGTAAGAATATCATGGACTTTCTTGGTGCCGTACCCACAGATATCTGGACCAAACATGATACTGTATACAACCATATGATATCACAAATCAGTAACATTAACAGACATAGGGCACGCCTACTAGAAGATAAAAAAAAAAAAAGATTGTGTGTTACCTGTTGGGTGAATTACCACCGAATTTCTTTTGATCAATTTCACTGCTAAGCAACTTCATATAGCCACCACCACAGTCAAGCTTCTATTCATGCTTGACAGAAAATTGGAAAACCAATGTCTTCTCTTTGTTGCTGAATTCAGGGAAGTCGGCCGATATTGCATAGAACCTGTAGTCTTTACTGGTCTGGATGCCTGCACCAGGACATGAAAGTCATAAAAAGTGAAGGAACAAATTTTCAGAATAATTCAATATGAAGAAAAACTACAAAGAAAGTAATTCATTAGGAACAAACAACAGCTACTGGGATGACGGAGAAAGTAATCCATTTGTGCATTCATGCTCAAATGCTACAAGAAAATTATAGTTTATTACAGTTCTTAGTTAATCCTCATTTTATTCTCTCTCACTTTTGACCACATTTAATGTCGACCAGATTCTAGATCGAAGCTCAATATAAGGAAAATGCATCCCTATATAGCTATGCACAGACAAGCATTGCATTTGTAGTTGCACACCTAGATTAGAGGCTAATCCTACAAAGCGAAAACAGAACAGATGAAAGCAAAATGTTGACCACAATTCCAATATAAAATAAAATCCACATATGACAGTCAATTGTGGATTTGTTAATTGTTTAGCTACTCAAATGAAATCAACTGAGCAAGAGGTATTCAGAGATAATCACAAGCTAAACCAATATATAATAATTAAATCGCAAAATAAACCAACATATCTACAAGAAATGCTAATAAGGTAATACAAAATGACAAAAAAACGATCCAATGTATCAATTTCTCAACAGATCGACTAAAACAGTTCTAGTTCTAGAAGTATACTGTTAAAACACAACTTCAAAAACAAAGTGCTCGATCACAATTATTGGATCGCAACACACATGTTACCAGAACACTAATATTCAGCAACAAATATTAAACTCAACGTCATCAATTCATTCCCCACGGAAAATGAAAGTGAAACTCATCTACTATTAAATTAAAAAAAAAAAAGAGCTAGAGTGCAAAGAGAGGTTGGAAATACCATCAAAACGTTCTTTGAAGAACACTTTGGCCGATGCAATCGCGAAAAGAGATAAGAGAATGAGAGAGAGAAGACAAGAGCTCCGTCTTCCCGTCGCCATGGCTAGACAGTGTGAGAGAGTGTGTCAGATTGCTCCTAATTTGAAACTTATTTTTTTTAAGGACAAAACGACGTCATTTTATCCGGGTGTAACAAATGGTGTAAAGGGTTGGGTGTACTGTAGCATAAGCGAAAGCACATTAATAGCTGCTATGCTAGAATTGACATTGATGGGATGGTCGGCAAACATTTTTAGGGTTTTGGAGCGGCAATTAACTTGGCATGCCCCAAAACTGAAGGGACGTCATGTGCGCCATTTAATGCGGTAGATAGAGGACCAATTGCAGAAAGACACGTCATAAAGCAGACTAAAAAAAAAAGAATTTAACCTCGAGAGATTCACTCCCTAGGCCAAACCCTTAGAGAGTGAATCTCTTTTGGTTTGTGCTACACATACCGGCCCCTCAACATGTATAGCGGTCAATCGCGAACTCGCGTAGCGGCGGGGAGTCGGACCCACACCCAAGAACTGGATACGGTTCGTCCAGCCAAGGAGGCCCGTCCTACCAACCTTTACTACGCTTTGCGCCCGGGAGGCTGGCCCCAAGTTTTTGTTAGAGAGGAGACTTGAACTTGAGACCTTGGGGTGATAAGCCCCTAAGTCCCAATCCAAGACCATCCCATCTAACCCCTTGGGGTTGTCATAAAGCAGACTAATGATTAGGGATTTGAGAGGATTTTGGCAAATAAAGAACACGCATATTTATTTTTTTTACTCTGCTTGTGTAACAGGTTACCCTGACTAGAGTGGGGCATAATGTTAGTATAAAAAATATTTTAAACATATGGCATTATCTTCGAATATATACGCACCAAGCAAGTGGGAGCTTGGCACTAGGTTCATTTGGTCCCTGACTATGTCAATTGGGCACACCTGCACTTATCTTGAATGTGAACTATACGCGCCGTCAACTTCAATGATTCTATTGACTTTGTTACTTTTATGAACAGTATAGGGGATATATCATCTAATTATTTGTGATCTTTATGTTAAGTGTTCGAATACCTGCCAAAAAGTGTTTGGATGTTTTATAAGTTCATTTGAGAGATGTTTGAGTGAACATTTTAATGGTAGAAGGATTGGAGTATAGTTGAATTTTGACTTAAGAGGTTTTTATGCTTTAAGAGAAGTTTATGATGTGACCTTACTCATGAAACTCTTGTAAAAGCTAGCTGTACAAAGGGCTAAATTTCTACAACATTTCACTTGCAAAGAAAGAAAAGTTCATGCCCATGAAGTGCCTATGAAGTTTGCGATCCCAAATTCCAAAATACTTCATTGGCAGCTCGTGTGCTCGAACTTCCATGGATTTTCCTGTGAGAGAGGCCTTCAAATCTATTTTATTCCAGCCTCTTTTCAAAGATTTCTTTGGAAAATCACATTGATTCTTGAATTTCAGATCTAGGTCTGTGGTTTAAATTCGGGAAGCATCTCTATTGGTTAGATGGGTAAAATTTCATAGAAAAATGTGTATTGCAAGTGTTTAGCAAGTAAAGATAGAGATCTTTAAATCAAGTATATCAAGTGGTACTTTGACATAAGAAACTTTTATTGTTTTGGTTGAAATCTTGTAACTTTTGTTTCACAGTAGAGTTTTTTAAGTATGATCTGCGTTAAAATCTTGAGTTTTCTTCTTTGCTAAAAGAGTGTCTTTAGTGAACAAATTTGTCTCCTAATAGATTGTTTGTTTAGTTTTTATATTAGATCTATAAACTTTTACATCTAATCTAAAATTGAGTATTGTAGATCTGGCTTATTTCTTTTAAGTTTTTTTTTTTTTTTTTTTTCTTCATATTGGCTATTTACAAGGATTTTGCAATTTCAAATCCAATGGGTATCCAGCCCTTTCATTTAATCATTGTGCGTGGCAGTGCCCAAACTCTTCATGACTGCATTTAATTTTCATATGGCAGGGGATTTACTCCTTTGAATTCAGTTCATCAATTTCTTTGTTGCAAGCATGCTTTATATGTATTGCTGTCAGAAATCATTTGGTTTCATATAATTGAATAACCCATCTGAAGCAAAAGTCCTACAATAATATGTTCTCAATATGATGGGACGAAGGACCCCACCAAAGTCTAAGTAAAAATACCAGGGTGAAAACGAATAGAGTTATTTACGAGTCATATAAGTGTCACTTAAAAAAAGTTTCGCTCCAACTCGATTCGTAACTAAAATGAGCTTGAATCAAACTTGATTTGTCATACATTTTAGATTCGAGTTTGAGCTTGAACCTACACAAGCTTGACTCGAAGGCTTGCAAGCCATCAATATTTTTATTTTTAATAATATTTTTATTATATTTTTTATAATATTTTATTTTGTAAGATTTTGTGTTGGTAAATCCAAATAAATCTTAAATTAAAATATTGTAAATATATTTATTTCCTGATTTGGAAAGAAAAAAGATAATTCAAAGTCCATAAAATTTGCAAAATTGTTAAAGGGATAAATTGCAATCCAAGACAAAGTTAGAAATAAGTCAAATTCTACACATACTAGAGTTTATTAAAATAATTCTACAGAATTCTAGTAAACCCCACAGGCTATTCGCGAGCAACTCGAGGGGTCGAGACATCTTCACAAGCATGACATTGAGAGTTCGATAGATCGCTCTAAGGAAGATTCTAAATATTGTGAAGATTTTATTTTTATTTTAGTAAATCTGTTTATGTATTTGAGTCCTAGTTGAAATAAGACTTTATAAGTCTATATATATGTACCCAAACTTAATATAGATAAAATAACTAAGGGAGCATGTTGTAGAGTCTAAGAGAGAGAGAGATTTTTATTTTGAAAATTTAATGATCTTTTTTTTTCCTTTTACTCTTTGTCTGTTTACTTTCTTTGTGACTTAGAAAGTTTACTTGGTTTGGGTTCATCATGTAATCAGGCAGGTATAACGAAAGGATTCGTGCAAGTAATTGTAGAGAGTTCGAGTAGAGTCTTGTAATCTGGTTATATAGTGGAACTAGTGAATAACCCGTACCTACGGCATTTCTTAACTCAAAATTAAATATGTGCACATTTGTAATATCGAAAAGTAAAATTTTTATCTTTCTTAATAAAATTCTATTTTTCAATGCAATTTTTTAATTTCTATTTTTCAATACAACTTTTCAAATATCATCATTAAGTTCAACTCAATAGTTTATGAGAATGTGAAATGATTTAAAAATTTAATAGCGCTTTGAGAGAAAGTTTTGCTTTGTAAAAGATCTCAATCACTCATTGAAGAATAAAACTCAATCTCAGTTTTTGAATTTTAGGTTGTGAGAAAGATATTTTTGAAATGTATTTATTATATAGATGTAGTCAACGTTACCAATTTAAATTTAAAATTAGAATTTAAAAAAAATTCACACCCCAAGATGAATTTTATTCAAATATTTATAAAATAAATAAAGTGCAATGATGAAATAGAGAGTTCCACATTTGATTTGATAATAAAATTATACTTTGTTTTATAAAAATAACTCAAATAAAAAATATCATAACTAATTATATGTGTTTTATAAAATAAAACAAATCTAATTAATGTGACTAATTTAAATTTAAAATTAGAATTTAGAAAAATAACTATTCCCAAATCTAATTAATATTCAGTATTGTACTTTTAAATTTTAAAAATATTAAGAGTTGTTATACGAGAAATAACCTTATTATTATTTAAGTGTTTATTTGTGTTTTTTAAATCAACTCAATTTTGTATCTATATTTTTAATTTAATTACTAATGTAATTAAAATATATAAATTTAATAACTATATTAAACTTTTAAGCAAGCGGATCCCCCTTTTGGAATCAAGCAAATGAATTCCTCTTCGGAAAAGAAAGTGGTTCTTTTTTAGAACTCATGAGTTTTTTTTTTTTTTTTTTACATTTATTAAAATTATATATCACAATTTTAGTACTTTTATAGACAAGAGAAAAAGTAAAATTATAGTGTTTTGACAAAGTGGGACAAAGAAACAAAAGTTTTGTAAAAGATCTCAACCATTCGTAAAAATAAAACTCAATCTCAGCCTTCGTATCTTAATTTGTGAGATGGACATTTTAAAAAACCGTTCTGTTTTATTATATAGATTGTTTTTTATTTTTTTCCCCTAGGAATAGAATTTCCTTGTTAATTCTCTGGTGTTCTATCTCTATTGTGTGATTGCTTGATTGGTTTGATTTGAAAATTTTCATATTAATTATAATTTAGACTATAACGATGCCATTTTAACTTAATTGAGCTATTACGGGTAGAGATCGAGTTTAAATATTTTTTTTATCGAGGCAAACTCGAATTTATATAAAAATTCGAATCGAACTCAAACTCGATATAAATAACTCGAACCCATATCTAATAAATTAAAACTCGACTCAATTTGCCTTGTTTTCCACCCTTAGAAAATACCCACAAACCGTGTCGCATCTCTTCCGCCTTAATCTCCTGTTGATTTGTCTTCATTATTGGCATTTTAAGCTGTTCTGAAAATAACAGAGGAAGCAACGAGTACAAACTTCGAAGGGATGTCCCGTTCGCGATAGACATGAACAACAACCACAGAGAATTTGGAGGGTGAAATTGAACCAGATTACCAGAGTGCAGTGGCAGAGCACATCAGTGACCATTTTAATTTTCATGTTAAGTTTTTTTTTTTAAGAATGAAATCACTTCTATTTAGAAGTGACAATAATTACTCAAACTCATAAACCTAATCAATTAAATTCAAATTAAATAGATTTAAAATTAATTAAAATTATTAACGACTATAATTAGATAAATAAAATAATATCTACTTGATTAATATGTCAATTCATTAAGCATTTAATTATTTGTCCCACCAGTTAAAATAAACATTCTGTTTGTATATCAAAACTTTTCATGTATAAATGAACATCGACAAAAATAAAGTATAGAAAACCATCAATCTTATAAGTACTTTCATGCAAACATTGCCAAGTATTTTATTATTTTTTTTTTTTTCCAAAATGATTCTTGTACTATATCATTATTTGTGGAAGAAAGTTTGAAACTTAACCAGCAAGCTACTTATATGACATACAAGCCAGGCATTTAAATTATAATTTTGAAAATTAAATTATATTATATTAATTAACAAAAAATATTATAATAAATAAAAATGCTTAAAATTGATAACAAATAAATTTTAGTTCTAGGTTCGTGGATCTGAAATAATGCCAAAAGAATGCTTACAATTCACGACAAAATTAAATTTTGAATCAAGGTTTGTGGGTTTGAAATAATACCAAAAAATGCTCAAAATTCACAACAAAATTAAATTTCAAATCTACTTCGTGAGTGTGACATAAATCATATCCAATCTGTCTAATAATAACTAATTACTAAATGAATATGATTGGATTCGATCCGTTTAAGTATAACCCACTAAATGACCTGACTCAAACTCGTCCAATTACTGGCTCTACCCAACACCTATATATTTGCTTCAGTGAAACGCTAAACTATTAGCTAATTCTCTAATTCAGGCTTCCATGCGGACGACAAAACTAAAGGATGAAGGCAAAAATGCGGGAAAAGAGCGCTTCCTCTCCTCTGCTCGGATGCCAGCAAGAAATTGAATAAATAAAGAAAAGGAATAGCAACACGTCCACATAGTTGATTACGTGCGTCTCCTTCAAACCGAATTGGCCAAGCCCATCAATTCAAGCCATTAAAAATTTTAAAATATTATCACAGCCTAAAAGTTTTACGGTTACAAATTAGTGCATTTGACTTTTTTTTATTTAAAAAAAAGTGTTGGATTAAATTGATTATAAAATAAAGGTTATTGCAAAAATGAAAAAAAAAAAAATGTGCTCCACAAAATTGACTTTAAATTTAAAGTCGGATCGAGGAGTGAACTTTCACTTTGAAGCTTAGTTTGAAAAGAAAAAAAAAATAATTTTATCGCAGCTACCTACCAGCAAGTTACTAAAAATATATGTATATTCTGTATGTTTGGAAAGAAAAAATTAATTTTTTAATAGTTAAATTTTGATTTTTTTGTTAGTCTAAGATTTAAAAAAAAAATTAAATATAAGAAAGTGAAATTGGTCATTTAAGAAAAAATCAGAAGCCTGAGTAGTCAAAAATTGAAAAACTGACTAGGCTGGCGAATGAAACCTTGCATCACGTAACTAAATTTCAAACCTTACTCGTTCATCATTTCAAGTCGAGTGCTGAAAATTTTCCCCATCTCGAAATTATCTTATGTTCTACCTGTAATTAAAAAAAAAAAATCTTTGACAAAGATGACTCAAAAAATGTTTATGAAATATATAATTTCTCAAATATTACCGTTTAAAAAAATTCTCAAATATTTAAAATCACAATTCTGTTGTATAAGAGTTTCATAAATATTACTTTAAACTTGAAATTATATCTTAAAATTGTATTAGACAATCTTGACATTTTCCGTACCTAGTACTAGTAATCAAGTAAAAAAAAAAAAAAAAAGGAGGCAATAGTCGAAGAAAGGTAAGGGATGGTTATCTTGGCCGATCCGTCTGTATCCTACCCGATCCTCGATCCAAACGGGTAGAATATTCAAGGACTTTTTGGGTATTAGGTAGGGTATGGGGATATTTTTTAAAAATTTTAAGGATTGGGCAGGATGCGAGTATAAGTTTGTTCCCAACTTGTACCTTACCCGATCCCCAAAATATCCTCAAATTCCCTAATTGATTTGTGTTAATGGCCTTAGGCTTGAATCTGAAAATTGAAACTTGAATTGATACTTATGCAGTTACGACTGAATCTAGAATTTGGACTTAATATTTAGTTATTAGGCTTGTGGAATTTGAAATTTTTAGAATTTAGATTTGATACTTAAATTTGTAATTTGTAATTTTTATCTTTTGTTTTTCTATTTCGAGTACCCGATTGCTCATGGGGATCCCCATTTTCCATTTGGGGCGAGGATGAGGTGTAAAAATAAATCACAATAGGGATCGAGTAGAGTATGGGAATTGATTTAAATTCGGAGATCGGGTATGAGGATAAGAACACCCGTCCCCTACTCCCCTACCCATCCCATGCCCATCCCTAGAGAAAGAAAAAAAAAAAAATTGTAAAAGTGTATGGTCAAACAAAGAATTTGTAACACCCAACAAATTAAGGCTATATTTGGAAAGTGAATTAGCTTCACAACTTCTAATTATTTAGGTAGTATTTAGTTTATTTTTCTACTTTATATTTTCATTTTATGTATTTTATGTTTTAAAAATCTCAAAATAAGAAAAATAGAAAATGCTCTGATTTCTTATTTTAAGATTTTCTTTATTTTGGATTAAAAACTTTCAAAACAACTTTTTGTCATTTTTCATTTTATATGCAAACTTATTTTCTGTTTTCTAAAACCAAAATTGAAAATATAAGGGTTCATTTGGTTTATTTTTCTATTTTTTGTTTTCTCTTTTTGTTTTTTTTTTTTTTTTTCTGTTTTGAAGTTATTTTCTATTTTACGCTTTTGAAAATAAGGAAAAAGCTCAAAATGCATTTGGTCATTTATGTTTTCAAATTTTATTTTAAAAAACAGAAAATGAGTTTATATATAAAATGAAAAATGATAAAAAGTAGTTTTAAGCATTTTTAATCTAAAATAAGAAAAATTTCAAAATAATGAAAACATAGTATTTTATGTTTCTTTATTTTGAAATTTTTAAAACATAAAATGAAAATAAAAAATAAAAAAATAAATCAAATGCCACCTAAGTGATCAAATGCGTTTTGAACTATTATTCTTTTTTATAAAAGTAACAAATGAAAAATAAATTCAAAACAGAAAATAAAAAACAAAAACAAAAAAAAAATCAAATGCCACCTTAACATTTTGTTTTTTTCTAAAATAATTAAATTTATCTTTTATAATTAAATTTTTTTAATCTTGAATAGGCAAGATTTTAAATTAATAAAAAAACTAAAAAGTTAGTTATTAAAAACTAATTTTTTTCCTTTTTTAAACACAAAAAAATCTAAATTTCTAATAGTTAATCATGAAAAGAAAAATATTAAATTAACAAAAAGATAAAAAGTTAGTTACCAAAAAAACTAACTTTTTTCTTTTCTAAACAAAAAAGGGGCTAAATTTTTAATAACTAGTTAGTATTCAATTATTAAAAAAATGAAAAATAACTTTTTTTTTCATTCTCAAACTAAGCTTAATAATCAAATATGAGTTAACTAACCTAGCCAAAAAGAAAAGAAAAAAAAAAAACCCGAGGTGACTAATGCCTAATTGCCAAATGGATCATAAATAATAAGAACTTAATTTTGATAATAATTTTTTATACAAATAATAAATAATAATATGACAAGTGGCTATTTTATAATTTAATAATTATAAACACGTACGTGCTGTGTTTTAAAAGCTCCATTTATAAGCGTAATTTTTACTAATTTTTAGTAATTATCAATTTTTTCTAACCTTTTTGCTAAATTTTATTAACACTATGTCTGAAAACATTTTTCTCCTATAACTGATTTGATTTAAAAAAAAAAGAATTGATTTGATTTGATTTAATAAATAAACTTTTATATTTGAACTATATTTTAAATTTAAGAATTGAATTGAATTAATTTGAATTTATTTAAGAGGAATATCAATTTTGACCATATTAGTGAAAAAAAGGAAAAAATAAGATATATGAGAGTAAATTTATCCATTTACTTAAATAGTTTATGAAAATAATGAGTTCTCGTCAAATTATATTATTTTTGAGTTAGACTTCAAATGATATAGAAAATATCAAAATTTAAATTATGAAATGAAATGGTATTCAATACATAAAAAATTGTTTTTGGTTCATTCTAAATGCAAAAATTAGTAAAAATGTTCATCCAATGAAATTAAATCTCATAAAATTCACATTCCAAATAGACTTTTATAAAAAATTTTAACTTTTACAAGTTTTTAACCAAACATGTAACTTTTTTCAAAACTAATATATATGTGGCAATTCCAAGACAAAAATTACAAAAAAAAAAAAAATTCTTTTACTTTTTTTTTTTTTTTTGATATACCAAATACACCCAAAGTTTGTTAAACGGAAGTTTGACAGCAAATGTGTTGTTAGCTCAATAATAATAAAAATTTGAATTTAACGGTTTAAATTTATTTATTTATTTTTAATTTACAATCTTTAAGTGTCTTGAAATTATTAAATTTTAATATAATAATTTAAATTAAATTATTACTGAATTAACATCAAATATAATGTTAGACCCGATTCAATTTTGTTTATAATTTAATATTGCTGTTTATTAAAACCCGCCCGTGTGACTGGGTATATCAAAAAACAAACTCAAATGATAAAGTAGCGTACCCTTTCATCTGGGATGATGACAGGTCAACAAATTGGGAAGTTGGCAAATTTTGTCCACTGAAAATTAAAGGAATAAGAATCTGAAAGCAGAATATACCAAATTAAGATTACAATGAGTTGCAAGTAACATGCCTTCAGAAAAAAAAATAATAATAATAAATTAATTAAAAAGTCCCTTATTCTATGCTCTCTTGATACGAGGGTGTTGGGACTGGTTCAAATTCTAAACAAATTATAACGTCTTGCACAAGTTCATCTTTTCTATTTTTATTTTGGAGTCCTAAAATGCCATACTTCTTTATCATTTGCCGTGACCTTTCAACTTCTCACTAGGAACAAGTAATTGTATTAATGCATGGTCAGGTCACCAGGTGAGTGCTTTATAATGGTATGAAAAGCATTTTTTTGGCAATGAAGAGAAAAATGGCGAGTGCAATTGTAAGTTTTGTACTTGGAGAAAGTGTGTTCTTGTATAAGCGAGAGTATAAAGGGTTGGGTTTGGGTGTTCAAACTCAAATGTGTTTGTACTACATATTCTCATAGTAAAAAGAATGGGATTCCCTCTGTGGAGTAGACGTGTTATTATCAAACCATATGAATTGTATGTCTTTATCTATTTTACTTTTTATCATACTTCTATTGGTTGTTACTGTGGTTGTGTTTGATTTTTAGTTTTTGGGTGTTTTCACATAAAATCCCAACAAGTGGTGATAATGTGGCTACAGACTGAGCAAAATCCTTCGACCAATCAATTCCACGACCTGAGCCAACTGAGCAATATAGGCCCTGGTCGGGGCCAAACGACTATTATATTAAAGACAATTTACTTCACAGGTCACATATATAACCATCACCTGATATACTCCAAGATATGCGCCTATAAAGGTGCCACTACCTTCAAATGGTTTTATTTAACTAACTAGGGAATCAATCTGGGGATCTACACTACACGTGGTGCTATCTGATTGAATGGAAAGGTGTGGTAATGTGTGGCACATATACACCCATCTTAGGTGAGACTTCATATGCTTATCTATTCCAGCATTTCATAAATATACAAGTACAGTACTCTCATCCTGCTGAAACTCGGCCAAATTATTCTCTTAACTCCTTAGCTAACTTAAGTATCAGAGATTTTTTGGTAAGCATCACACTAGTGTACTTAACTGATTCCTAGGCTTGGATTAGACTTTCGAAACAACAAATTTACTAAGTTATTAAGTGGAATCAGAGTCGACTTGGTTCTTGACCGATATTTGAGATTCGAATTCCATTACATCCACAATGAAGGCAACGATCAACTCTCAATTTTCTTTTGACCAATTTAATGAAAGCAACGGCTTCACTCTATGGCAAAGGAGGGTATTTTGTTCAAGAAGGTTTGGCTAAGGTGTTAAAAGGAGATGATGCAAAGCCGATGACGATGAAAGATGATGAATGGGAGGAGTTAGAGTCGAAGTGTTTGAGCACTATTCAACTTTCTATTGCTGATAATATTATTAACCATATCATTGATAAGGATTCAGCATAGGCCTTGTGGGAGAAGATGGAGAAGCTTTATCTTGCAAAGTGCTTGACCAACAAGTTACATCTAAAGTGGTAGTTGTGTAAGCTAAAGATTAAGGAAGGCGAGAACCTCATGAAGTACATGAACGTGTTCAATGGTTATTCAGATTAGTTGCAGAAAATTGATGTAAAAATAAAAGAAGAAGACAAGGCCATTTTGCTTCTTACTCACTTCCAAGTTCGGATGATACTTTGATGACAACTCTTTTGTATGGGAAAGATATGGTGAGTTTGAAGCAGGTACATTCGACGTTGGTTTCTCATTGTACTCTGAAAAAATTAAGCTTTGAGGGTAGAGAAAATTTGGCACTTACGGTTCAAAGTGAGAATCAGGGAAGGACATCTGATGATAGATCCAGAGGGAACAACAGGTCTAGGTCTAGTTCCAAAGAAAAGGGTGTTCAATGCTACAATTGCAAAGAATTTGGCCATGCGAAGTGTGATTGCCCTCTGCACAAGAATAAAGGAAAGAAATATGGTGATGCTTCAAGTGGTAGATCTTTGGTGCTAGCGGATGATAGAGATCTACTCACAGTCTTCGAAGATATAAACACTTCTTCTCGTGATAAGTAGATTTTATATTCGGGTTACACTATGCATGTTTGCTTTAAGAAAGAATTTTTTGATACATTCCAAGAAAAAATGGTAGGTCGCTGTTTTTTGGGGACAGAATTTTGTGGAAAATAAAAATAAAAATGTTTAATGGAGTGGTTTGGACTTTGGGTGGTGTGGCTTACGTCTCGAAGTTATGAAAAAACCTAATTTCACTAAGCCGAATGGATTCCAATGGATGCAAGATTTTGCTGGAGGTGGAGCCATGGAAATCACATGTGGCGATAAGGTCCTAATGAAAGGAGAGAAGTGCAAAGGGTTTACCGGTTGATTGGCAAAACTGTTTACTCGACAAAGGTTTGGAAACGGTGTGCACAAGAAAATGGGTACCCAAGGTGTGAGTTTTTTGCGGTGAAGACTAAATCATGTTTCCATGTTGCCAATGTTTGTGAGAGTGTGAATCCTATTGGTGCAGAAGATCGGTTAAGGTCTTGATTTCAGGTCAATTAATGATTAATGGCATGGGGCAGCTACACACATGTCTTGGCCTTGTGGTTCGAATCAAGTTGTTGGACCTTATTTTGATTCAAATTATTAGGTGTCATTTTCAAGGCGTAGTGGTGGTGTGGAATTTTCACCAAGGTGGAGATTTGTTGGGATTGGTTCAAATTCTAAACAAATTATAAAGTCTTGCACAAATTCATCTTTTCTGTTTTTATTTGGAGTCCTGAAATGCCATACTTCTTTATTATTTGCCATGACCTTTCAACTTCTCACTGGAACATGTAATTGTATTATTGTATGGTTAGGTCATCATGTGAGTGCTTCGTAATGGCATGTAAAGGATTTTTTGGGTAGTGGAGAGACAAACAGTGAGTGCAAGTATAAGTTTTGTTGTAATAACTTGAATTTTTTGTTCTCTTAATTAATTTGCTTAAGTGTGGTTGTGATATTTATTATAGTAAAAAATCTAGAAAATTGAGGATTTGAAAATTTTTGGAAGATAAAATTAGTTGGAAAGATTTTCGGATTTCATTTCACCCTGTGTGGGAATTTAATGTAAAATTTCTAAACTTTTATCCAAACAATTCCTAACTCAATTACCTATTTGGTTTAACCCAAGCACATTAACCCATGGGTCAACCCTTTCTTTGACTCACCTCAACTCACGTTAACTCACTTTATCACTCACTGAGTTGACTCATGAATAGTAGCTTTAAATCATTTCTCGGTAAACTTCATTTTTCATCCATTATTTCTTCCATACATCTCTCACAATCTCTCAAATTATTTAGTTTAATAGTAAAAAAGAAGACCTTACGTTGATGACTTTAAAACATTTCTTTCAAATTATTTAGCAAGCATGATTTAAAAACTTAAAGTATCTTTTAAATAATTTGTTTAATTAGTCAAAAATCTAGCATGATTCCCGGATCATGCCACCCATCTCCATCCATCCTCCAATACATCTCTTAAATTATGTGATTAGATAGTCAAAAAGGCAAAGCAAGATTATTGGATTATGCTACCTATTGTATATTCATAATCCTACTTTAGTGGCTTTCAAGTTTAAGAAGTGGAGGTTGTTTTTCTCTACCGACACTTTTTCTACACTCCCATGACTTCTTATAAATTTGTGTGCCTTCAAAGAGAAAAAAATTAAGAGAAAAAAATCATTATTTAGTATGGTTGGAGATTCGGTATTGCTTGGAGGAAGCTTGGAACTTTCCAATTGGGTGGTGTTCAAAGCTCAACTCCTTTTCCCTTCTCAGACTTGGTCATCAACATCTTCATTGAGGTAAGATGACGAACCTTCTAAAATATATTTAATGCCTTTAATTTGAAGCTGAAGTATTTTCTAGGTTTGAAGCATGAAACTTGATTGTGATAAAAAAAATACCTGCATATTGGGGGTAAGGAAGCCGGAACTTTAATTGCTGTAGTCTAGCATGCTGACAGCTCTCTGTTTGTAATTTTTGATGTGCTTCTGACTCCTAAAATGGTGGAATTAGGCTTCGGATAAAACATAAAAGTTGTAGCCCTTTAAGTTTTCTTTCCAATCCAAAAAGATTTGCATCAATCTGATTTGTGAGTCAAAAGTTATGCCCAAAATATCAAGTACGTGTAAAACTGTATCTTCTGAACAAACTGAATTCAAGGTTGTTTTTGAACCTTTAGACTTTAGAATTTTAAAAAGTATAAAACATAAAAGTTGTAGGTCCTAAAGTCTAGTTTCTACAGATATAAAGTTTAAAAATATCAGAGTTCTGCTCTATTTTATATGAATTTTCTTTTATGCTGCTATCTCTGCTTAGCCTTTAATCGATACTTGTTCGGATTTCTTTTAGAATTTTATGTTTAAAGATTTATTTAAATTTTGAATTACCTTTTATTAGTTATAGTCATGTTAATAATTTCTATTAATGGGTAATTTTGTTTACAAGGCCTAATATAGTAAAACACTTATACTATTTGATATAATACTGAAATGGACTGTTAAGTTAATACTACTTAGTTATCTTCCAACTAATATGAAATTATTTTAAACTAGATATTATGTATTATTTGACACTCTAATATTTATGATAACTAACTTAGACAATTAGTTTCATCATGGATAGTTGGATGACTTATTCAAACTAAAATGGTTAAGTAAAATCAAGTATTTGATAAAATACCCAAATGAAACAATGGACTTATTCTTTCCTCGTTTGGTCTTCCTTAAATAAATTTGATCTATTTTAATTGATTTTTTGGATATTGTTTTGTCAACCTAGCAAGTTATATAACTATATTTTTATGATTAGGTGAATTTAATGAAACATATTTAATACCTTCCTAAATATTGGAATAATTCTATGGACATTTGTTGATATCTTGAAGCCGAAAACCTATGATAAGGATTTAGTTATAAATAAGATGATGATTAGAATTTATTCAAATTATTTTGAATAATATTATTCTCCTACCAAATCGAAAGTTTAGAATGAATTTGCTTTGTAATCTCACATTGGCTTAATTGTTCAACTGATGTACTATACTATCCAGATGAGAATAAAATAAAACTGATAAATTTTTCTAAAATTAAATATAAGTCCAAAGAGCTATTTATTATCTTTATATTCCATAAATTAATAAAATAAAAAGGAAAAAGAGACAAAAATCGAGATCACAGCCAATGAGGTTCGAACTTGCTACTTCAAATCGCAATTAGGGTCGCCCGCCCACTAAGTTGCCAACCTCGGCTTAATTAATATACCATTAGAAATAATTTTATTCTTATCAAAGGTAGTACGGCAAACTTGTCAAAACAATTAACTAAAATAGTAATTCGAATTCTAAATTATTATTAGTTACTTGTTATTTGTTAATTTACATGTAGTACTTACCTTTGTGATAATAATAAATGTGACCATGTTAAATATTTGATTTATTGAGAATTATTATTGAATTATGGATTTAGATAAAGTACTTAAAAATATACTGCATGTGACTGAATAATCCCACTTATGATTCATCGCTCAGGAACATTGTCGGTTGTCATTAAAAATATCTTATTTCCATACAAGGTACCCTTGGGAATGGAAAAGGGTGAGAAGAAATTAAGGCACTTGGTGCTAAAGTTATTTTTGGAAATGGGGTGATGGGTGGGTAGAAATGGCCTTTTAGATGGAGATGGGAACATATGCATTTTAATTGGGAGATGCTCCATTCTGACCTGGCCAGTCAGGTAGCCGGTCGCAATGGCTAGGTTTTTGGTGGGTGACACCATCAGAATGCATTGGATGTTAAGTCCGTAAAGTCATTAGTTCCCAAGGCTGGAGGTAGAGGAGGATGGAAGTATGATTACCTTAGGAGGATTTAGATTAAACCCCTTTATCAAATTTTACTATAACTGGCAACCTCTTTTGCTTAAGTATGAATGATGTGTTGAAATTATTTAATTATGTTTAATTCCTTTAGATGAATATTTTATAAAAAGAAATAGAAAAAAATTTTATATATGAAACATGTATTGCTATGGGGTTTGACCCCGAGACCTTGAAGATCTGAATTTGAGATTCCCGCCACTGCGACACTGATTTTATTGTGGTACACATGTCAACATTAAACTATTTTACGTGTAATTAAATACTAGTTACAGTGACGGTTTTATCAAACTGTTGTAAGTATAATTTACATTATTCAGTTGGGATCTATTGAATTAATTGTTGCATGAACAGTATACCACCTAATCACATTTGCTGTATTAGGTCACCTAATACAGTGTAGTATTACAACCACTACATATAGGCACCTAAGAAATTCTTATTACTGGGCTTTAATAGCTCATCCCATTGTGGGAATATTTTTTTCAGGATTTTAAGCATAGAGATACTGAAGATGAGCTGAAAAGAGATTAATTTCTCTTAAATATTCCACTAGAAGAGTTATCTATATTTTTTTCTTGCGTAGTACTGGAAGACTTTATTTATTATTGTGGTCTGTAATAATAATTGTTGGATGATTGTAATCATTAAATTTAGACCTAGTTATTTTCATTTGATATGTAATGATAATCATATGGTTGGGACGCTTAGATGGCTCTGTAATACTATTCTCTATTTTTATTTTGTACTCTGTGGTTGAACCCTACTAAATGATTTAACCTAATGGCTTGTAAATATTGGTTGGAATAAACTAGGGATTTTGAATACCTTAAATTTTTATTGCGAGTCAACTCCAAACCAAACCAAACCAAGCCTTTTCCCACTAGGTGGGGTCGGCTATATGGATTTGTTGACGTCAATTAGATCTGTTTAGGGGTATGTCTTCCGATAAATCTAAGTAGGTCAGGTCATGTTTAATGGTTTCTTTCCAGCTTCTCTTGGGTCTTCCTCTACCTCTCCTACTCCTGGCAATCTCTATACTTTCACACCTTCTAACAGGTGCCTCTGCTGGACGCCTTCTAACATGGCCAAACCATCTTAATCGATTTTCTCTCATTTTATCTTCAATCGGTGCTATTCCTACTTTGCCCCTAATCTCCTCATTCCTAATCCTATCTTTCCTTGTAATCCCGCACATCCACCTTAGCATCCTCATCTCCGCAACTGCCATCTTCTGACCATGATTATGCTTTACTGCCAACACTCTGATCCATATAGTAGCGCTGGTCTAACCGCTACCTTATAATACTTTCCTTTCACCTTGAGGGAGATTTTTTGATCGCACAAAACCCCCGAAGCATTCTTCCATTTGGTCCACCCAGCTTGAATCCTGTGACTTACATCAGTATCAATCCCTCCATCTTGTTGCACCATAGATCCAAGGTACCTAAATTTATTTTTCTCTACAATCTTTTGTGTGCCTAAACTTACTTCTATACTACCTGTTATTCTACTTTGACTAAACTTACATTCCATATATTCCGTCTTGCATCGGCTCAGCCTGCACATATTTTGAAATAGTAGAGATGGAAGATCAACGGGTATGCCAAGAGTAAGACAGTAAAGTAACTTGACTTTTTCTTTAGATATTTTAGAGAAGTGATGGGCAGGGGTGATGATAGAATCAACGATTAGGTTGAGAATACGAAAAGGCACGGTTGGATCACTATACTTAAAGGACATGCCACAAAACCAAGCAGTGGACACATATCTCATAGGAAGTGTCGTATCCATTACTGGAGGAAGGAATAACCATCTTGAATATGTCTTGTAATCTCATCCATAACTAAAGCAAACAAATACGGGCTTAACACTGAGCCTTGATTTAAACCAATTGTGATAGGAAACTCATTAGTCTCTCCACCAGTCGTTCGTATAGATGTCATGGCTCTATCATACATGTCCTTTATCGCCTCAATATATGCAACACACGCTCCTTTATTTTCCAATACTCTGTATAGAATCTCCCTAGGAACTCGATCATATGCCTTCTCTAAATCGATGAACACCATATGTAAATCTTTTTGACCTTCTCTGTACTGTTCCATTAACCTCCTCAAGAGAAAGATAGCCTCCATGGTTGATCTTCCAGGCATGAAACCAAATTGGTTCTCTGAAACGTTTGTTGTCCTTCTTAGTCTTCTTTCAATAACTCTCTCATATAATTTCATCGTATGGCTCATCAATTTAATCCCGCGGTAGTTCGTACAGTTCTGAATATCTCCTTTGTTCTTGTATATGGGTATAAGGATACTTTTCCTCCATGCATTAGGCATCTTCTTGCTCTTTAGCACTACATTAAAAAGTTTTGTCAACCAACTTATGCCATCCTCTCCTAAGCACCTCCAAACCTCAATAAGGATATCATCTGACCCAACCGCTTTTCCATTCTTCATCATTTTTTATACTTCTTTTACTTCTTCCCTACTGATTCTCCTATAGAACATAAAATTTAATTCTTCCCTAAAAGTGGTAAACTACCCCAAATGTATGTCACTACTACTGCTTTCGTTAAATAACTTGTAAAAGTAGCTCTTCCAACGCTCCTTTATCTCCTCTTCCTTTACTAATACCTTTTCATCCTCATCCTTAATGCATTTAACTTGGTTTAAATCCTTGGTCCGTCTATCTCTAGATTTAGCAAGCTTGAATATCTCTCTTTCGCCCTTCTTAGTGTCAAGTCGCCTATATAAATCCTCAAATATCTTTGCCTTAGCCTCACTAACTGCCTTTTTGGTTTCTCTTCTAGCTTCTCTATACCTCTCCAAGTTCGCTTCATTTCGGTCATTTTGCTAAGATTTAAAACACTATCTTTTAACTCTTATCTTGTCTTGGACGGCCTCGTTCCACCACCATGCCTCTTTCTGTGCCGGAGTACTCCATTTGGATTCTCCTAAGACTTATTTCCCTACCCTCCTAATACACTTTGCTACCTTATCCCACATAATATTTGCACTCTCATTTACCGTCCAAATGTTTTCCTCTAGTACTCTTTCCCTGAATGCTGCTTGCTTATCACCTTTTAAGTTCCACCATTTAGTCTTTGAGCATCTATACGACTTCTTTTTTCTAGCCCACCTTTGAAGCTGCACATCTATGACCAACAACCTATGTTGGGTAGTCAAGCTCTCCCCTTGTATAACTTTACAATCTTTACAAGTTACATGTCTCTTTTCCTAGTTAAGAAGAAGTCAATCTGTGTCTTTGAGGAGCCACTCTTATAAGTCACCAAATGTTTCTCTCTCTTCCTAAAAAAGGTGTTCGTCACCATGAGATCATAAGCCACTGCAAACTCCAAAATATCATTCCCTTCTTCATTTCTATCACCGTAACCATATCCCCCGTGTACTCCTATGTATCCATCTATGTCGTGTCCTATATGACCGTTCAAATCTCCTCCTATGAAGACTATCTCTCCTTGAGGTATCTCTAATAGCATTCCTTCCAAGTCTTCCCAAAACTTCTCCTTATGTACATCTCATAAGCCCACCTGGGGGGCATAAGCACTAATTACGTTTACTATCTCTTCTCCTAACACTAACTTAATTGCAATAATCCTATCTCCACAGCGTTTCACATTAACTATATCTTCCTTTAGGTCCTTGCTTACTACTATGCTGATCCCATTTCTTGATCTATTAAGTCGCGTATACCATAACTTATACCCACTCCTCTCAATCTCTTTAGCTTTCTGTCCCACCCACTTCATCTCTTGCAAGCAAGAAATTGCGATTCTTCTCCTTTCCATTGTATCCACCACTTCCATAAGTTTCCCAGTTAAGCTCCCAATATTCCAAGTACCTAATCTCAGCCTTCTATTTGGACTAGCTTCCTTGCCTCCCCCACTCGTCCAGGAAAGTGCGAGGACCATTGCCTATTTAACACTGCACTCGAGCGCCGATGTAGCGGTCCTTGCTTATTTAACACTGTACTCGAACCATACAGCGTGTCGCTAAGTAGGGAACGCCGCCACGAAATCTCATTAGGTGTTAGAAAATCCATAAAAAATTCAACAAAGTTTTACGCTGGCTGTCGACTACCTAACACAACCCTCTTCCTTTATTTAACTCCAGTTTGAAAAAAATTTTAGGGTGTGACAGCGTGTTATTATCATCTTATTTTTATACCCAAATATATAATCTCAAGTCACCATCGGGTATTCGGGTTATGAAAATCTGGGGCGTGACATTTGTACTTGGAGAAAGTGTGTTCTTGTGTGAGTAAGAGGATAAGGGGTTAGTTTTGGGTGTTCAAACTTAAATGCAATTGCACTACATATTCTCATAGTAAAAAGAACATCATTCTCTATGGAGTAGGTATGTTATTGCCGAACGACATAAATCTTGCATATCTTTATTTGTTTTATTTTTAATCATACTTCCATCAGTTGCTATTGTTGTGTTTGAATCTCAGTTCTTGGGTGCTTTTGTGTAAAATTTTAGTAGGGGAATTTGCCCAAAGCCGTTTGTTAAAAGTGGCAATTCCGTAGCTAAGTCAGCAAAAATTTATTTTTCCCAAATAAGTCACCTGTTAAAATTGTTTCTAAAAGTGTATTCAGCTTGAATATACTATTTGGAACATAATATTTAGGTCGATATAAATAATTAAAAAAAATCAACCGATTTGAAATCGTTATTTCTAAAAGTGTATTTAACTTAAATATGCTGTTTGGAACAATATATTTAAGGTGATATAAATAATTAGAAAATACCGACCCATGGTTGTCATTCCTAAAAGCGTACGCAGCCTAAAAATGTTATTCTAAATAGTACATTTAGGGCAATATAAATAATTAAAAAAATACTAACCCACTTAAAGCCATCATTGCTAAAAGCATATTCAGCTTGAGTAGGTTATTCCAAATAGCATATTTGGGTTTAACAATTTCAAAAACTTTAAAATACTGTTCCCAAAAGCATATTTATGGCTTGTTTGCGTACGCTATTATCTTTTTATTTATCTTTTTTGATTTTTACGTCAACTTTTAATTTTTTTATTTTTTTTAACAAAACAAAATTTTGTGATATGCACGAGGAATACCAATTAATAATGCTATGCGCAAGGATAAAACTTAAAACAGCATAATTTTGCTTTCAAAATCATCAAAAACTATCTTTTGGGTCATATATTTCTTTTATTCTTAATTTTTAAAATATTAGAAAAATAAATTTATTATTCCATGAAATATTACTAGAAAAATTAAAATTAATATAACCTTGACAATATTGTGTAAAAATGATTTGTGAATATATATCACATCCATAAATTAGGAGAAATAATTATAACTATGAAAAAAAGAAGTATATTTTAATTTTGTTTTTCTAATTTACTTTAATCTTCTGTTTAGCACGTGTTTATTGCACGTCTTCAATTTAATTACCATGGTTCACTACTTATATTATAGTTTTCTTTATTCTGTATTTTATTTTTAGAATTAATTAGGTCATGTTTAGTTTTGGCCGGTTTTAAAAAATGAACGTTGGCAAACAAAATTCTTTGAAAGCTTCTCTAAAAGTTGATTTATAATTAAAAAAAAAAAATTTAGGTGATTATATTCGGAAATTAATTTTAAAAAACAAAATAAATAACAAAAAATAATGAAGAAATTAAAGAAAAAAAAAGGTTATAGTTGAGTACTTTAAAAATATATTGAAATGAAACGAAACAAATCCGGTCTCGTTAAAATTAAAAGAATTTACAAAAGGGTATCAAAATCTCTCTCTCTCTCTATCTCTCCATCTTCTCTCTCTCTCTCTTTTTTTTTTTTTATTTTTTTTTAAGGTACCAAAATGTTGAAAGACAGCAAAACCCTTATACTTGATGTGTATTTTAAATAACGAGCTCTAAAAAAATCAACTAAAAGTGACTTTTGAATATTTTATCACATTTATAAATTAAATATACTAATATATATTAATGAAGATATAATTTGCATTTAATATTCTTACACCAGTTAATTTATATAAAATTGCATATCCATCTGCCGTCTACCATGTAATTAGGATGGATTGATTTAAATAATATTCACACCTCTTCAAATGTGTTTTTAGAGCCCGTTTGGTAACTTAAAAATTAGTGAAAAAATATCAAAAGTTATTTTTGGTGTGTTTGGTAAAATTACAAATTTTTTAACTTTTTTGATTTGTTACAGTAAAAAATACACTCCATAATTACAACTTTTTTGATTTGTTACAGTAAAAAAATATACTAAATACCCAAAGTTATCACTTTTTTACTTTATTACAGTAAAAAATTTACTAAACACCCAAAAGTTACTAAAAAATACTAAAAATTTCACTTGGTTCAATCAAATACACAAAAAAATGTAAAAAAAAAAAAAAAAATATTATCAAAACTTGAGTTTTTTTGAACTTTCAAACACCCCTTAGTATTTGTCAACATATACAACATATTCTCAATGCATTTTAAAATTTTTTATTCCGAAAACTCAAACCGTTAAACCTGAAATGTAAGCCAACGTGATAAAACTCTTTACCGCTTTGAACTGTAAGTCACGCTTAATAAAAAATTGAATTTTAAGTTTAAAATTTACTTTTTTGGGAAGCGACCCCAGCCGATTATAAATATATATATATACACCAAAGCTTATAGGCACATAAAAGTTAAAAAAAAAAAAGAAAAAATTAGCTCATACGCACATTTGTCAGTTGTCAGAATCGTATTCCGTCTTATCTCATCCACCTTGCCATTGATGCAAACATGTGGAGCAGACGTTTCAACAAGCAAGGAATTAAATGGCGGACCCCGCGGTCTAGTCTGGTGGTCGAGACGATTTCTTTTCAGAGTTTACATACTGGAGTGTGGGAATTTGAATCGTCCCAAGTGCATTATCGCGACTTAAATAGCGGGATGCCTTGGGTCGGGCCGCTCCCCCTAGTTTGGCAAGTCGGGGTGAGTTCAAAGAGTTTTGCCCGACCCAGGTTCCGGGTCATAAAAAAAAGAATTAAATGGCGCGAAATTTAGGAGTATTTTGTTGACAAAAGTTTGGTAAAAAAAGTATAGTAAAAATATAAAGATTTGATGTAAAAATAGTATATAATAAAATTTAATTAAAAAAATATAAAAAATTAATAAATTTTAATTAATTTTTACCAATCAAACATCTAATAGTTACCCCTAAAAAAAAAAAAAATCAAACATCTAACAGTCATACGTGCCAATTAAGGATCTCCTGGTATTCTGCAATTTCACTTGAGAATTACGTAAGCTCAATTAAGGAAAACCCTGTCCTGTTCCTATCGAGAAAAGGCACAAAAACAGAATATTACTAATTATTCGAATTGACAATCATAATTGTTTGAAAAAAAGGAAAATGAAGACACAAGGTTCCCTTTGGAGAACTTTTAAGTTCTTCCAATCTTTATAGAACCTTTATAAGGAACTTCAAAAAAAAAAAAAAAAAAATAAATAAATAAAGGATCGGAGCAAAACACACTCGTAGTTGTAGAAGCCTTTGTCGATTCTCAACGCTCCTCTCTGTTGCTCTTGTTAATTCCTTTAATTTTTCTTGACCGTGGTGTTTGAGAAAGGTGGACAAAATTAAGAAGGAAGGTTGGCGAGCAGCGGTGATCTGATTCTGGCTCTTCCCTTCGAGCGAGCTGGCTGGCTAGCTGGTTCTCATGGCGGGAGCTGATGATCAACAGCGGGAAAGTAAAAAGACAAAGAATATCTCAACTATTCTCGCATCCGAGGGAGTCAAGTTTCTTTTACGCGGTGAAGAGAAGGTACGTATGGTCTTCCAATCCCCACGTTCATTGCTTGATAATCATAATCTTAACATCTATTTATCTGGTTTTCCGCCTGGCGAACCCGACGGTCCAGATCCGATCATACTCTCTAGTTAGACGGGAAGTTGAAATGTTAGTTTTGGATGGTTTGTCTTTAATATTTTGTTTATATATGCGCGCGCGCGCACACATATTAGTATTTTTATTTTTATTTTTTTAAGTAGTTAGTTGGTGTATATTTTGTCTGTTGTCTAATTTCTAAAATCAAAATAAAAATATTATTGTTCTTAATTGGATATCCGTGATCTGTGACGAAGTGCTTGTCATGAAATGAGATGGGAAAAGTATTATCGTCATTTTATTGTCGTTTGTTGGATTATCTTGTGCTTATCTTAATTCTAAAAACTAGTTATAAAGGAAACTTTAATAATTTCTCTTTTCACTCATTAGGTCTTGGGTCGAAGGGAGGGATAAGTGTTTCTCTCAGTAGGCTAAGATAAACTATAAACCTACGCTATAGCATCATTGATGGGTGGTCTTAGATCAATTTCAACCCAAAAACTAATTCAATAGATGAGACTTTTACTGGCACTTATTACTAAGTATGGAAACGAATCAAGCTATTTACAAGCTATTCAAGTTCGATTCGAAAAAAGCTCAACTCGAGCTCAGTTCATGGTTAAAACGAGTTCGAACCGAGCTTGATTTATGACTCATTTAGATTTGAGCTTGAGCTCGAGTCTAGAAAAGTTCGACTCGAAAGCTTGCTAGCAGGCTCGTTAAAATAATATATATATATATATTAATTTATATATTGTTTAAATATTTTATTTATTATATTTTAAATTAAAACGACGTCGTTTTAGTTTAATTAAATTATTTGTGTACCGAGTTTGAGTCTAAATTATTCTTTATCGAATTAGACTCAAACTCGAACTCGAACTTATATAAAAGTTTGAATCGAGCTTGAACTCGGTATAAAAAGCTCAAGTCGAGCTCAAACAAGTTAAAGTTTGGCTCAACTCGGCTCGACTCGGCTTGATTCCACCCCTACTGATAGCTACCAGCCTCTTCCGTAGCAGATATTTGGAAAACCCAACATCCTTCCTTGTTACGATTTCTGTTTCTGAGGACAAGATTTATTGATCTTTGTTGATTTGTTTGTTGAACTAATGTTGGGAATTAATATTTTCTTATATATATATATATATATTGTCTTGAATTGGTACAATTTCGTTAATTCCTTTGGTCCCGAATTAGGTACCCTTACCCTCAAGCGATGGCAAGGCAGTATGCCTATACTTCTCAGCCAACTGGTGCAGACCATGTAAAAGCTTTACTCCACAATTGGTGCAAGTATACACGAAGCTAAATTCCAAAATGGGTAAGAAGATAGAGATCATCTTCGTTTCCTTTGACAGGGACGAGCAAGGATTCAGAGAACAGATCAAGTGCATGCCATGGCTGGCGGTTCCCTTCGATGCAGATCTGCACAGGCGAATTAGCAAATCCTACGGCGTTGATTGCCTCCCTTTGTTTATACCTCTCGGAGGAGCCGGAGGATTAGATCATCATGACGGAGCATTACTTGAAGACGCCGTTGCTTTGATTGAAGACTATGGCGTCGATGCATTTCCTTTCACCAAGGAGAGAAGGGAGGAGTTGAAGGCTGCCGATGAAGCAAAGCGTCAAGGAGGAAAGATAGAAGAACTTTTGGCACATCAAGAAGGAAGACTAGATCCCAAGCTCATTTCTGGACACAACAGAGAGGTAGTGTGCTCTATGCTACTAGTGCATTTTCCACTTTTATGTGTGCCTTTTTTGGCTCTTTCCTCCCTCTCAATTTACTCTGCTCTTTGTATCTCAAAAGCAAGTATTAAAATGGTTTGTAATTAGAGCAGTCAAGTTAAGGAAGTTAAGAGGGAACTTTTGGAACTTACAATTATGATGAGCTTAAAGAAAAATGGGAAACAAGCAGGATTTGTCCAAAGCCTTCACATAAAATATCTAATTTCTTAGATAAGTCAGTCACCGAATTATTTCAGTAAATAGCTCACCGTTGAAGTCATCAATCAAAGGTCGTACTAGAGATAAGTCATCCACTTGAAGTCGTCTTTTGTTACGATGACTTCAAATTGAAGTCGTTAACGTGAATAGTGTATTCAAATGATTCTATCTCTTTCATTTCTCTCTGCCTTACATTTTTATTCTCAGAGTTTATCTATTGTCTTAAATCTGATATTGTAAATGATAACTTCACCATAAATACACTATTCAGATTAACAACTTCAATAACTTTTATCTTTCTAAATCTTATATTTTTATCAGTTCTATTTTAAATCTACTATTGTAAATGACGACTTCAACAAGTGACTTATTTACGAAAAATATTTTTTAACTGACTTATTTAAGAAATAAAATGTTTTACGTAAAGTTTTTGGGCAAATCCCTCACAACATGCACCAAGACTGGTTCTCCTTTATATAATATTGTATCTATACATAGTTTTTTTTTTTTTTTTTTAACTTCTTTGCAGATGCGGGTATCTGAACTTGTTGGCAAGACAGTAGGCCTCTATTTTGGTGCGCACTGGTGCCCTCCTTGCAGAGCTTTCACATCACAATTGACACAAGTTTACAATGAGCTCACTACTACTGCTACCACCCCATACGATCAAAGCAGCAGTAGTTTTGAAGTAGTTTTCGTGTCAACAGATAGAGACAGGAAAGAATTCGACCTCCATGTAAGCAACATGCCATGGTTAGCTATCCCATATGAGGAAGAAAGGAGCCGGCAAGACCTCTGTAGGATATTTGACATCAAAAGGATTCCAGCACTGGTTCTGCTTGGACCGGATGGGAAGACGATTAGCACCAACGGAAGGGATATGATCTGCTCGTACGGTGCCAAGGGTTTTCCCTTCACCCACCGAAGAATTTCCGAGCTAGAAGCGGCTTTGAGGGAGGAAGGAGAGGCGCTGCCTCACCATGTGAAGGATCCCAAGCACCAGCATGAGCTCAGGTTGGACATGGCCAAGGCATATGTGTGTGATTCTTGCAGACAGAATGGGTGGTTTTGGGCATTCTCTTGTGATGTTTGTGACTATGACCTTCATCCCGCATGTGTAGGAGAACACCATTTTAATTAAGGACAGTGGCATTCATTGAAGGGAAGTCACAACTATTATGTGTGTGTGTGTGTGTGTGTTATTATGGTCACTTCAAATTTGGATCCATGGTTCTTATTAGCTATGGCAGGAAGGATTGACCATATGTAGGAGATGTGTGTTCTGCAGGGGGAGGGTAGTATAGAAGACCACAATCACCTATATGATGATACATTGTTAACTGGGCAAACGGAAACCTTTAAGGGCAACAGCCTAAAGAATAGAATTGGAAAGCTTAGCCCTCTCTGTTCTTCTCAATCTATTTTATTTTTAGAGTAAATTTCACTCTGCTTTCCTGATTTATATATATGTGAGTGTATATATATATATATATAAGTAAAAATTGAAGGTCCTCCACAGTAATTTTTTGTCCCCAAAATTATACTAGCTGAACAGTTAACTATAAGAGTACAGGGACAAAAAAATTATTGAGAATAGACATTGCAATTAATAAAAAAATTTATATATTAAATTTAGGTTGAAGTGGGATTTTAGGTTAAACTCGAAAAAAAAAAAAAAAAAGTGACATTTTCCCTTTATCTTGTTTGAAAAGCTATGAGAGGTGGTTTCTTTTCCTTTTGATTCCAAAAATGGAAAAAGGGCATATAGCAAAGCAAAAGAAGTATATATACAAAAGTTTGCCCCTTTCTTTTTAAGTGATAAAATTATTGGTTTGCCAAAAAAATAAATAAAAATTAATGTAAAAATGATACATAATAAAATTTAGTTGAAAAAAAAAAGTATGAGTTTTTTTTTTTTTTTTGAGATCCAAACACCTTATATGTGGCACAGTCACAATAATATGGGCCTATGTTCAGAGAGTGCGAAATAAATTATCTACTGCTTTTATCACTCACTCTTTCATAACATAACCAAAAAGAAAGAAAAAAAAAATCTAAACAGACTACCTATTTCATTTGTTATTCTTATTTGAATCCAAGTTTAACATAAAATTACTAGTTCCTGAATTATTAAAATTTAAAATGCCCGTGTCACATTTTTTTTTAGATTAATGGTAATTATCTTCCTCTTTCTCTCTCACTATATATATATCTATATATGTATATATATGTTGTTTTAGAGCTTTTAAAATATAAGCCGTCAAATGACAGGAAAAATAACAAACTACCCGCCAATGGTGGGACACCCTAGACATTTTGAATGGACAGAGAGAGAGAGAGGTTCAAGGGTTTCCATTTTGAATGAATCAAAGGAGCTAATTCTGAAGGAGGGAGGGAGACAAATGAAATAGGCTTTCTTCTCCTTATCCTCTTCCTCCTCTTCTGGTTGTCAAAGTCAAAGACAGGTTGAGAGAGGAAAAGGCAGAGTTGGCTCTTTTCTCTGTTCTTCTTCCCCAGAGGAACAACAGAGTAAGAAATTGGGTTTATTAAGGCGCTGGAGGTTCTTGGGAGAGAAAATTAATTAGCACAAACAAATATTTCAAAAGTTCTCTCTCTCTCATAGAACTCCCAGTGAAACCAAATTTCGACTTTTTTGAGTGGGTGTTGTTGTTTGTTTGCAATTTTTATTTCAATTGGGAAAAGTGGGGAAAAAGGGAAGGAGAAACTAAGAAGGATGTTTAGAGCAAGAAACGGAAGAGAAAGGAAGGAGGCAGTAAGTAGGTTGGTAGCAGTGGCTGTAGACAGGGACAAAGGAAGCCAAGGTGCTCTCAAATGGGCTGTAAACACTCTCCTCAACAGAGGCCAAACTGTTGTTTTGCTGCATGTCAATGTTAAACCATCCCAATCTCTTTCTTCACAGAGTATCTTTCTCTCTCTAATTTTTTTTTTTCTTCTTTTCTTTTCTCTTCCTTTTCTCTTCCTTTTCCTCCTATCATATTTATATTCTCATATATATGCTCAGTGATAATAATGTTTCAGCTAAAAGTAATTGTTCGGCCAAACATAAATGAGTCACAAAAGCTGAATAGTCTAATGAGCCAAATACAATTTTGGGCTTGCTTTTCAAAATTATCAGTTTTCATTCAGTTTTTAATTTTTAAGTTTTATTTTCATAGTTAAAAAAAAAAAAACCTTCAAAATGTGTTTGGTACCGATTGTTGTTAGTCGGTAATTGTTGTGTTGGAGGGTGGCCAATGACGATAGTGTGGTGGGAGTAGGCGACGATGATCGGAGGTAGGTGGGTGGCGACTAACAACAAATATGGTGGCCAGCTAATCGGCAATCGTCGGGAGTGGGTGACGGTTGGCAATGGTGGCCAAAGGTAAATGACAAATAGCAGCAAAGGTCGTTGGAGGTGAGCGGTAGGTGGCAGTAGGCGACAGTGACAAGAAATGGGTAGTAGCCGGTTGACCGACGATGATTAGAGGTGGCGTAATGGGCAAACATGTTAGCCAGAGAATGGTGATGGGCAGGGGCGGATCCAAAGTTTTCAGCTAGGGGGAACCGGGTATCTAAGACGGGAATAACAAGTTATCTTCGGACTAAGAGTAGGAGAGAAATAATATCGCTTTTAGGGAGAGATAAAATTATTCTTGAACATTAAACCGTTGATTATACTTTTTTCAATTTAATGATTCAACTAGTTATTTTAACAGTATCTGAGATTTAATAAGATATCTATCATTACTTAAAAAAAATATAATTATTATTAAGTTTTTATTGTTTATAGAATTTATTATGTTATATATTATATTTTTTGATATTATGCACAAAAATATTGAATAATGTAATAGGACAATATATTTTATTTCAAAAAAATACTTGGGTTTAATTTTTATAAACTCTTTTTATGTTGAAAATTTTTGAATTTATCTTAGTTTTTAAATAAGACCAATATAACCTAACTTTTAATTCATTTATTTTTCAATTAAAGGTAAAATTTCAAGGGCATTTTTGTAATTTAACATTCAAAAATCCAGGGGTCACTTGCCTCCCCTTGCCCTAACGTGGCTCCGCCACTGGTGATGGGAAGAGGTGGTGGCCGGATGTGGGTGGTGACCAACGGTAGTTGATAGTTGTGACCGATAGTAGTGGTGGTATGGAAGAAAATGAAAATTGAAAATGAAAATTTGAGAAAATATATATTTTTTATATATTTCCATAATTTTTAAAAATTTTGAAAATTTTTTTTGTTCTTTTGGAAATTGAAAATCGGAAACAAATTTGCCAAACTTTTTTAACATTCAGTTTTCAAAAAAAAAAAAAAATTGAAAAATAAAAGAATAAAAATAGAAACGAAAACTAAAAACCAAAAATTGAAAGTTTTTTCAAACAAGGCGTTTTTAACTTTTTCAATTTTTTCTTTCTTTAAACCTTCCTGAGGATTAAAATATCCAATTAAAACACCCAGCACTAGGGAACGGTAGAGCTGTCCTTCAGAATAACATAAAACCTGTTCAAGATATGTACAAAATCGAAACTGGACATGCCAAAGCATCGAAAACTATTAGTGAAAGTTAGAAAAATTTTCATCTCCAGTGACCATATATGCATAAACAAGACCACTAACAAAGAATTACAGTCCAATTTCTTTTTGGTGTGGGTGCAGGGTTCAGCCAGCTTTCTGACGTCAATGATGAAAATGGATCATCATCAGTATGCAGTAGTGATCTCGATTCAGAATTCAGGGACCTTTTCCTTCCCTTTCGTTGCTTTTGTATGCGTAAAAATGTAGGCTGTTTCTCTTGTTCTTCCACTTGACCATCCAAAAAGCATGCTAGCTAAGCTGCACGCATGATTTTAAAATGCGGCCATTTCATTCCACCTTACATGATATTTCATCTAGTATTTTTGTCATCGCAACTGTTACCGTTACTCTGAGTATCACCCTTTTCTAAAACCGCAATTGCATATATTAAAAGCGAAAAACTTCTACATTTTATTAAATATAGTCATTAATTGTTGACGGTAAGGTTTGGCAACATTGGTAAGGTCTCTCTTTTGTGACTTAAAAGTTATAACTTCAATACTTAGAGAAACAGTTACTTGGATAAAATTGTGCATGTTGCCCCTCTCCTGACTCATGCATAAGGTACACAACACACATATAGGGGTCATTTGGAGTTATAAAAATTAAGATAAAATGTGATTTTGCTTATTTTTTAGTATTTGGAATACAACCAACAAGTCACGAAAAGATAGAGATCAATAGTGGAAATTCGTTCGAACGGATTCTGGCAAATAATTTTAATGTTTTAGAGATTTGCAGAAATTTTATTGAGATTTATAGAAATTTATTAGGATTTGTAAAGATTATAGAGATTTGTAGAAATTTATAAAGATTTGTACAAATTTTATAGAGATTTATGTAGTTCAAGGAGATGTTATTGGGATTTGTAAAGATTACATATATTTATAAAGATTTGTGAAGATTTTATAGAGATTTATGTAATTTGAGATGGAAAAAGTTTTATAGAAATTTGTAGAGACTTTCTATAACTTTTAGAGCTCCAAACAAGGCTATAGATATACAAAAGCACTAAAACACTAGCATTCTATTCATTTCTCAACTAACCACCAACTATTTTTTATTAAGATTCCAACTAAATCTCTTGTTTTTTGAATGTGCGTCTTGTGTCAGGTACAATGTCTAGATGTTGTGCTGGATGATACAGATGTTGTCAAAGCAATAGTTGAATATGTCGCACAATCAGCTATAGAGATTTTGGTTCTTAGTTCTGCCTCGAAGGGTGGGATTTTCAAGTAAGAAACCAACTACCTTGTCACGTTGTAAGCAGTTAATATCTATTATAGTCGAATTAACGGAATTTCCAATTTATGTTGTAAAAGTTATTCTTTTCTCTATTTTGTATAGATGGCTACCGGGGGATAGAACCGAACACATTTATAACTTAGCAATCCTTATAATTTACCACTAATCTCACTTCATGATATGTATTTTAAATCAGTTCATTTTGATTTCCGTACTTCTAAATTATCCTAATTTGATGAAAAATGCGACATGGCATTTCCCATCATTAAAATTTCACAAAAATTGTAAAGTGAGACGATTTGAAAATATAAGAGTCAAAGTAAAATAATTTAAAAGTATAAAAGATAAAGTAAAACGATTTAAAATAGATAGACTAAAGTTTAACGATCGAAAAAGTGGCATCCGGGTATCCTTCATTTTATTTATAAAGCAATTACTAATTAAAAAAAAAAAAGCATCTACAATTAATTGAAAAAATAATTCAAATTCTAACCCGGGTACTCTCCATGAGCAGGAGATTCAGAGTAAGAGATATTCCAAGCAGTGTTGCGAAAGCAGTGCCAGATTTTTGTACCGTATATATCATCTCCAAAGGAAAGGTTTCATCCGCAAAAGCTGCATCTCGTCCAGCGCCAGCTTCTTCCCATCTTCGTGACCACATTTTGTGTCGAGATATCATCAGAGCAGATCAATCCGAGATACCCATATGTCCTCCCATTATCACAAAGGGTCAGCTATTCAATTCCCAGTTTTGTCATAAACTTATCTCATTTAAATATTGCAATCTGCCAATGCTCTACTCACCAATCTTCTTCCATCAGGAGCTCCAATTCCAAAAAAGCCTCAAACCCCGCCATTATGTAACCGGAAGAACGACATGGAATTCTTCAAGTAAGTCAAATTACATTCAACAATCCAAACGTGGACATAGCTATGTGGAGACTATATGGAACCTTCCCATGATGGCTCAGAATTTAAAACATGGCCCTATGTTAAAATTTACTGTAGCTAGCTGCTTTAGTAGTAGGTTCAGGCATTTTGGCCCATCTGACATTCCTCGTTCCATCATGAATCCAAGGACCTATTCCAATCTCTCTATATAAGCTACTGTACTCAATAAGAACAAGGCCAAAACAAAAAAAGTGGTTTTGAGTTGTCTCAATTTAGTGAACTTTTTCTATATATATATATATATATATTCCCTATGTTTTCCATGTAGTTCTGAAACTTGATGACATGAACAGGTCACCTTTCACTCACAGAAAAAATGCAAACGGAAAATCTTATGGGGAACTCTCAGCACCAGAGACTGACATATCCTTTGTCAGCTCTGGCAAAGCAGGTGTTGATCAATTGTTCCCTTCATTCTATGACGATTTCGAAATAAGCCAGTCACCACGAATGTCAAACTACTCAGACTTCAACGACCCACAATTGGTAGGCTACTCAGACTTCAACAATCAAATGTCTATCTATTCAGACTTCAATAACCAGAAGTTACCACGATCGTCAAGCTATTCCCCACGACTGTCAAGCTACTCAGACTTCAACCACCAAATTTCAAGCTACTCAGACTTACACAAGGAGAGGTCCCCACGAATCTCAAGCTACTCAGACTTCAACAAGGAGAGGTCCCCACGAATCTCAAGCTACTCGGACTTCAACCACCAAATTTCAAGCTACTCAGACTTCAACAAGGAGAGGTCCCCACGAATCTCAAGCTACTCGGACTTCAACAACCAGAACAGCTTCGAGTCAACGGATTATGGATACAAATCTGGCGATACAATTGCACAATCTGAACTTTCATCGCCTTCCTCTAACAGCATTGTATCACCTACATCACAAGCACTGGTAAGGCCATGAAGTCATTCAAATGGAGAGATCTGTTCACGTAGGGTTCATTAAGAAAGTATATATCCACTAACACGAAAAACTAAAATCAAGTTCACTTATAACTACTGATATAAAGATATGTTGGAACTAATGGAAAATGTGAACTGTTTATCCAATTGACTTGTTACTCTAAAAAAGAAAGAATAATATATAAAAGCCTTCCATTCTATGTTCCACAGGTAGGATAGCAGAAAATGTAGTAATTTCAATAGACAAACCCTTATAATACTGCATTTCATAAGAATTCAAAGGCCTAGTTTGGTACAAGGGAACGAAATGGATCATTCCCCGCACTTTCATTCCATGCCTTTGGTTTGCTTATTTCAAATGCTACTTTATTTGAGGAAACACTGTACCAAACTAGGCCTAGGGGTTAAGATGGATAGGCAACATTATGGGAAGAGCGTTGGTTTAATTTTATGAGTTGTTCCATTATGCTGTATGTCTCTGTTGCTGGATACACATGCTATAGAGAAGCAACATTTTCTTGATAGAGTGTGAAAAGTAACTACAATCGAACATAGCTACTGTATGGCTGAGATGAAATGCAACAAAGGCATAAATATAAGAAAAATATTAACAAGAGGAAGAGAATAGGAAGAAACTGAACTTTCATTCTCATGCTCCTTCAACCATCCCATTATAGTTTTTTCACATTATAGCCTTGTCCTAGTCCTAAAATTTGCATCATGCCGAAATATAAAGCTGGTGTGAGCTGGGATAGCTAATTTTAAGTACAAGTATGTACAAGCCCCTCGTTAAATTTGAAGCATAGAGATGAAATTTCTAACTGAATGTAGGAAACATTAAACTTTCAGATCTCAGGAGAGATATGGCAGTGTTAATTGAGGAAAAAAAAAAAAAAAAAAAAAAAGAAGGAAGAAAGAAAAGATGAAACTGCAACACATTACACTCTTGAAAAGCTACAACTAGAGGTCACATATAAACAATCTAAGAAACTATAACTAGAGCTCCCGGAGTCCCTGTGTATACTTAACATAATGGATAGAAAGCTGAAGTGCTACAATATTAAACTGTTTCTGAAACTTTTGAGTGTTACTCATTTTTGCTGAGACAAAAATTCCCACGTGCATTAGTTTTGTCTGACATAAAGAAAATAAACATGCATCTCTATAATGTGTTTGTAAGCATGTAGTCGCACTGTGTAGATGCAAATTGATATGGTAATGACAAATTTCCATGCTTTAAATATTAAATTACAGGAAGATATTGAAGCTGAAATGAGGAGACTAAAGATGGAGCTGAAGCAAACAATGGACATGTACAGTACAGCCTACAGAGAAGCGCTCACGGCAAAACAAAAGGTATGAGAAATCACATTTGTTTTGGTGACTTTACATAATTCACAGCAAGCTCTAAGAAAGAAGATGGTCACTGTAGACGAAAGAGCTCCAGCGCTGGAAAACGGAAGAGGAACGTAAATTAGAAGAGGCGAGACTAGCAGAGGAAGGTGCATTAGAAGTTGCAGAAAGGGAAAAGGCAAGGTTCAGAGCAGCCACTGAGGCTGCTGAGGCAGCTAAGAGGATTGCAGAACTAGAAGCACAAAAGAGAATTAAAGCAGAAAGGAAAGCACGTTACGAGAAAAAAGAGAAAAATAAGGTTCTAAAGAAACTGATGCAATCGGATTTCAGATACAGGAGGTACACAATTGAGGATATAGAAGCAGCAACGGATTTCTTTGCAGAATCTCGTAAAATAGGAGAAGGAGGTTATGGGCCAGTATACAGGTGTTATCTTGATCACACAGAAGTTGCAGTTAAGATTCTCCGTCCAGATGCAGCTCATGGAAGGTCACAGTTTCAGAAAGAGGTATGTTGCCCAAAAAACAATTATACCCTTTGTGTGCAATAAAGGCTTTGTAACTATTCGATTGAGTACTTAGTCACGATATCTATGGGAAGTGGCATGTTCCTGTGAGGACTTGAAAAAAACATTAGCAAATGTTTCAATAGTAGCGAAAGTGTGAAACCAATTAATTCTTTAGTGAACAACTGGAGTACGCTAGAAGAAGTATCTCTCATGCTACAGCAAATCTTCTACAGAACTACAGTTTGAATTTGCTCCAGCCTACAAGCCAAATATGTAAGGCACGAAGCCAATATTCAACCAGATGTGTATATACATCATCTCCACATTATTTATAGGGGTACTAGATAACAAAAAATAAATAAAAACTATCGAGTACCAAAGATGGCCAGTACCTTCAGGATATGATTCAAGTTAAACAACTGCAACTTGAAGTATTCCCATAAGGTGCAATAATGGAGACTTGCTTCTGGATTGCCGTTGAACACAACACTAAAATTTTATTTTTTATTTTTTTTGAGTACTGCTGCAAATATATTGTGAACTATAGACACCAAATAAGAATTGTGATTATATCCACATAGGACCTAGAGTTCAGTTGTTTATCTATTTATTTATTTTTTCTAGAAATTTCTATATATGCAGACATGAAGTATTTTTACATCAATTTCCACCTTCAGTAAGCAATGGATAATTTCACTAACTGCTGACAATGACCACAGGTTGAAGTACTGAGCTGTATACGGCATCCCAACATGGTTCTCCTATTGGGAGCCTGCCCAGAGTATGGATGCCTAGTCTATGATTACATGTCAAATGGAAGTTTAGAAGACCGTCTCTTCAGGCGAGGAAACACTCCGCCTCTTACTTGGCAGCAGAGGTTCCGAATTGCAGCTGAAATTGGGACTGGCCTACTTTTCCTCCATCAGAACAAACCAGAGCCAATTGTGCATCGTGACCTAAAACCTGGCAATATCTTGCTTGACTGCAACTATGTCAGCAAGATTAGCGATGTTGGCTTGGCAAGGCTAGTTCCTCCATCCGTGGCTGACGCTGTTACACAGTATCGAATGACATCAACAGCTGGAACTTTCTGCTACATAGATCCTGAGTATCAACAAACAGGGATGCTTGGCGTAAAATCTGACATATACTCCCTTGGGATCATGTTTTTACAGATAATAACAGCCAGGCCACCAATGGGTGTGACTCACCATGTGGGACGGGCAATTGAAAAGGGGAACTTTGCTGCGATACTGGATCCAGCAGTGCCTGATTGGCCTATTAAGGAGGCCTTGTCATTTGCCAAGTTAGCACTCAGTTGTGCAGAGCTAAGAAGGAAAGACAGACCTGATCTTGGCAACGTTGTCGTGCCAGAACTTCAAAGATTGAGGGAGCTTGCTGATGACAGCATGATGCCTGATGGCAGAATATGCTCCACCAACCACAGCCAAGTTTCTATCAGTCAAGTAAGTGCAGAATAAGTACATGAATTCAAACTTATAACTTCTTCTATATACTTCAACACCTTACCAAATATAATTGAACTTGCATGGAAGAAAAAAAATAAAATAAAAGTTTGCTAACTGTAAAACCCTATATCACATGGACTCAAGTACGAGTATATGTCAAAGAGTCGGATCTATTAATTCTCTTTTTCAAAGTTATGGTGACAAGGAAAAAAGTTCATATATTTAATATAATTATTTTATTTTATAGAATAATATGACATTTACTAGTTTCCATTACATTGTTTTATACATAAAATTTAAGTTACATTTATAATTATGTGCTAAAATTGAATTTCTAAATATGTTTTTATGGATATCCAACCATATATAAGACATATATACCATACTTTAAAACAAGGGCTTTTATCCAAGTGTCAAGTATTTAATGCTAGTATCAACCGCTTGCCAACAAAATTCATAACTCAAAATTTAATGGTCCTCCTGGGTTTCCAACATGCGCGCGCACACACACAAAATGATGGTTATTAAAAAGGATGCAACGACTGGGGATGCCAGAAGATCCACTGTTGTACTCATTGCATTTCAATACAGCATCAGAATTATGCTACTCGAACAATTTTAGCAAGGCCTAACAAAAATTTTGCATGACTATTTTTTAAAGGATGAGTTGAGTGGCCCAATAGCTGCACAATCTAGATGATTGTTACCGGAACCACTTGAGTGTAGTTACCTGACACAACAGCATACGGGCACTATTGAAGAGACAGGTTGTTAGACTACTTCATAAAAGGAGAAAGGTTTAAGAAAGGTACAATACTCAAGGAGGAAAAAAAATTTACTAGTTTTTTTGATTGAAAAAAGAAAGCACGCTAATATTTCTTTTCTTTTGACAGGTAACTACTTAAGGGGGAATCAAACTTGAGCATCTTTAACAAGGAATACAGCCTGAGCTGACAAGAACAAGGTTTAAGTTAGTACTTTGTGCAAACTTTTTTCTTCGTTTCTCATACAGAAAACTAAGATATGGTCAAAAGTGCTTTCCTCAGGTTGCATCCTTTTTTGTTTTGGTTCTCTTTGCCCCTTGTTTTTTTTTTTTTTTTTTTGGGGGGGGGGGGGAGGAGAATAGAGAATTGAGATGATTATTCTTGGGAAGGGTTGTGTATCAAAGAACACACATTCTGTACATTTGCAAAGATAAAAGTTTTTGGGGTTTTGTAACTTCGTAAGAAAATAGCACCTACAGCCTTTTCATTCAAGCATAAGTGCCTAGCTACCATCACTTGATTATTTATTATTCTTTGTAAGAGAATAATTTATTTTTACAGTTGATAACTTTTAGACTATTCAAAAAATGTTTCAAGATAGGGGAGCCCATATACGAGAGGGAAAAAATGCTTTCTTTTTTTCCTTTTTGTTCATTCTCTATTTTGAAGCATTTTTTAATGAATGTGAATAACATGTATAACCAAAAAATAAAATAAAATAAAATAACTTTTGATGAAAAAAGTCATCAAATGAGAAAAATAAGAAATAACAAGTTTCTCTGATTGTTGCCAAATGGAAATTGTGAAATTACATTAGATAATCATAGCAACAACAATCAAACTCAGGAGTGGATGTAGCTGTTTACTAAAATTTCTACAGAATTTAAAGAAAATTATGATTGCGAATTTTGACTTCAAAGGTTTTGGTTTGCATTTCAATTTTAATGATCAATATAATATTTTCCAATTAAAATGTCTTTTTTCTAGTTTTCCTTGAATGCAAATGCTCTATATATATACAAATTGATTTTATGTCGAGGGCTAAAGTTTATAACCAATTGATTCTGTCAAATAGCGATGGAAAAGGTGCTAGTTCGAGACTGACCTAGCTCTGACCTTGTTGGCTAGCCCTCTCTTTGGGTCTGAAAAACCCGCCCCTACCCTGTCTCATTGAACCCATATACTTTTTAATTAGGGGATAGGATTTGGAGGTTACTTTGTGTTACCTTGGTATGGGTGTCGGATACAAGAAAGTAGCTAAATAATATGAGATAAGGACATAGTTAAAAAGTGTCTAAATTTTAGATATAAGTATAGGGTTACGGCGCATGAAACAATATTGAAAAATTATTCATATCACCATATTGCATTTATTATTATTATTATTATTATTAATATTGCATTTTATTTTTAGCGCTTTCTTTTGTAGGATTTCAATAAAAAATAAAATTAATTAAAAGTGAAATAAAACTTGAACCAAGGTCAAGTCATATGAATTATTTAGCTAAAGCATCTGTATACATCTCTGATTCCCATATAAAAGTAACAATAAACAATCCAAGGTTGCCATTTGAGCACCCACAACAAAAGGCCTACTCGGCCACACACTCACAATCATATACTTTATTACTGTAATGAAAATTGAATTGAAAGATGAAATTGTAGTATTGTATTAGAGTTCATCTTAACCTATTTATATACATAAAGGCCCTATGTATTAGGAAAGTGTCAATCTAATATTCCTACACTAAGAAATTAGGAAACTAATTATCTTCTTACCACATTTACATTCATATCTAACACTTTCCCTCAAGTTAGAGCATATATATCATATGTTCCAAGCTTGTTACATATATATTGAACCCGAGAACCCCCAAGAGCTTTGGTGAACAAATTTGCAAGTTTATCATCAAATCGAACGTGACAAGTTTTGATGACAAGACATGCATATTGAACCCGAGAACCACAAGAGCTTTGGTGAACAAATCTGCTAGTTGATCCTCAGATCAAATGTGACAAGTTTTGATGACAATCCACCTCAATATATTTAGTTCTCTCATGAAATACTAAATTAGAGGCAATATAGATAGCTATTTGGTTATTATATAACAATTCTAAAGGTTGTGAATGAAAAACGCCGAACTCCTTTATCAAATGGTGTATCCAAAAAAGCTCACATGAAATAGAAGATAATGCCATCCAGAATGAGATAAGACTTCATGCACAAAGTTAGGAGCAGAAATAGAAGATAATGAGGAAACAAGAGCATGATGAGAGGGAGATAAGAGATGACATGAAATAACATTGAAAATAGGATGGGAAGTACATGTACGTTTACCTTTTAGGAGGACAATGGGTAGGTCAAAGTTAGTAGAACCTAAAAAGGCAAGAGAAAATGATGGAGTAGTAGAAACAACGTGAAGAGGACATCATCCAAAGTTTATTTCTTTTATTATTATTATTTAGTAGAACCTAAAAAGGCAAGAGAAAATGATGGAGTAGTAGAAACAACGTGAAGAGGACATCATCCAAAGTTTATTTCTTTTATTATTATTATTTTATTTATTTATTTTTGTTAATGTAGCATTAATACTTAGAGTTGGTGTAGCATTAATGGTTAGTGTATCTGGACACTTGGTAACTGAATGGTCACCAAGGTAAACTGTATAGTCTTTTCGTTTTTGTATATAAATCAATACACACACTGATTCATGTGTGTGGAAAGTTCATCACAATCTTAACATGGTATTAAAGCAAGATTAGTGAGTGTGATTGAGTAAAATAGTCATGTCTAAAACAGTGAGTCAGTGAGTCACTCACTGTTTATCAACTTTCACTGTCAAAAACCAAGGTCCCGTGTCATTTTCAAAGTAGAGGTCATCAAACCTTTACTTGTCCAGTTGGTCATAGCACCAAGATCAATCGCCGGAAGTAAATGACCATCATCGGAGGAGCGCCGCCGCCGGAGAAGGTCTCACGCGCCTCCACGCGCCACTACTGTCACTACGTGTGGGCTTCACGGGCTGAAGCTAAAGCCGCGCGTGAAGGCGCGTGTCTTGACGTCTGAGTTTCGACCTTTTTTGCCGACTGTTCTACTCCCTGTTACGAGTCTACCAGTGTAATTAGATTGGTAATTAGCCAACCTTTGTTTGATTCCTCTCCTTTGTCGTCACTGTTCATCTTCCGCGCGTCGCTGTTACTGTTCAAAGTTGTATTTTTTTATTTTAAATGGCTGTTGGAACCCCGGTTGATCAGAAGATAATGAGTGGTTTTGTTCCAATTCCACAACAACTGACAACTCGAAAGTTGAATGGAATGAACTACATCCAGTGGTCCAAGACAATTAAGATTGCTTTAACTGGATATGGTAAGAAAGAGCATTTAACTGAGCCAACACCTCCTTAAGATGATCCTAAGTTTGATATCTAGATCCAAGAAGATGTCCATTTTATTAGTTTGCTATGGAATTTCATGGAGCCCAATATCATTGACTTGTGTACTTACTTAGACACATGTAAGGATATATAGGAATATATTTGTTTGTTGTTCTCCAGTGATCTCACTCGGATGTACGACCTATCACTGGAATTCTTTCAACTCCAGCAGTTCGGTAAGCCAGTTACTGATTATTTTGCTTCTCTCAAGCGTGTCCACAAGGAATTGAACTCTCTGCAACCATTATTCACAGATATTAATGTTATGCAGAAGCAGAGAGAACAAATGGTGGTGCTTCATTTTCTTGCTGGGCTATATCCTGAGTTTGAGCTTGTCAAAGCCTAGATACTCAGTGGGGCCACTCTTCCCTCATTCGTGAAGACATATTCTAGGGTTATGAGAGCTACATCTAAGGAATCATCAACTAATTCTAAGCCTGCACGTTCTGCCTTAATTAGTCAGACTCCCTTAGATAATAAAAGCCTTGTTTATCCATCTTCATCTCAGTATAGTGAACATGGACGTGGAAGTTGTGGTTGTGGTCGTGGAGGTCGTGGTACTAGACCAAGATGTACTAATTGTGGCTGTCCTGGACATATTAGGGAGAATTGTTGGGATCTCCATGGGAAGCTAGCTCACATGGTTTATGCTATTGCATCTGATGCTCCTACTTCCTTTGATAAGCTTAGTGTAGGAGAACCATCCACTGTGACTTTCTCGGGAGAGGAATACACTATGTTCCTCCAGTATCAGAATGCTCATTTAGCATTTCTTCCAACAGCCTCTTTAGCCCATCGAGGTAATCCCATTACATGTGTATCTACCTCTTTAAATACATCTTGGGTCATTGACTCTAGTGCTTCAGACCATATGTCTGGTACATCTTCACTATTCTCTAATCTTCAGTGTTCATCCATCTCCAATGTCACCACAACTAATGGTTCATCCAATTCGATAAATGGAGTTAGTAACACTTGTCCATCTTCTCATTTGTCATTATCTTCAGTGTTATATGTACCATTCTTATCTTTCAATCTTATATTTGTTAGTAAACTTGCTAGGTAGTTGAATTGTTCAATGACTTTCTTTCCTAATTCTGTGATTATTCAAGATTTGAAGACAAGGGAGAAGATTGGAGAAGGGCATGAAGCTCAGGGACTCTACTACTTGTTTGGTTCATCTGCTTCTTCATCTATATCATGTTTTGCAATAGCTTCTCCACTGGAAATTCATTGCCGTCTGGGGCATCCTTCTTTTGAACTATTGAAATCCATGGTACCAAGTTAGAGTCAATTATAGTCTTTAGAGTGTGAGTCTTGTCAATTAGGAAAGCATCACCGTGCTTTCTTTAATCCTCGAGTCAATAACAGGTCCTCGAGTCCTTTTCATTTAGTACATTCTGATGTATGGGGACCTAGTCGTGTTATGTCAAAGTTGGGTTTTAAGTACTTTGTTACCTTTATTGATGGTTTTTCAAGACTTACTTGGGTTTATCTAATGAAAGATCGTTCTGAGTTATTGTCTATCTTTCAATATTTTGTCTTGAAATAAAAACTCAATTTGATGTATCAATTCAGATTCTTCGTAGTGATAATGCCAAAGAATATTTTTCTAAACCCTTTACTGATTTTATGACATCTCTTGGCATGATTCATCAGTCATCATGTCCTCGTACTCCACAACAGAATGGAGTTGTCGAGAGGAAAAATTTACATTTGGTTGAAACTGCTCGTCGCTTAATGTTCCATATGAAGGTTCCAAAGCCCTTTTGGGGGGATGCTATTCTCACAGCTTGTTACTTGATCAATCGAATGCCGTTTTCTATTCTGCAAGGTTATTCCCCTTACTCTATGTTGTTCCCCCAAACGCCACTGTTTCTTCTTCTTCTTCTTCCACGTATATTTGGGTGTGTTGCATTTGTTCATCAGCTTGAAGGTGGGGTTGATAAAATTGACCCTCGTGCCATTAAATGTGTCTTTTTGGAATATTCTCAGGTACAAAAGGGGTATAGATGCTACAGTCCTTCACTCAATCGATATTTTATATGTGCTAATGTGTTATTCTTTGAAAATACCCCATTCTTTTCCAATGATTCTTCTATTTCTAATTTAAATGAGAGTCTCCATTTGCCTTTGGTTTCTACTTTTCGTCTTTCTCATCCTGATTTGCAGGTTTATACTAGACAAAGGGTGGTTCCAAATCCAGAGTGTATCGCTGATGCTTCAAGCACATCACCATCTCCTATCTTGTCTTCAGATCCTACTCCTGAGCCAGAACTTTGTGACCTTGATCTTCTAATTGCTCTTCGAAAAGGTAAACAGGCTTGTACTTCCCATCCTGTATCTAACTTTGTTTCATACATAGCCTTGTCTCCTTCATATTATGCCTTTGTTTTATCATTGTCCACTGTCGCTGTTCCTAAGTCTGTGTCTGAAGCACTATCCCATTCTGGGTGGCGTAATGCCATGGAAGAAGAAATGTCAGCTCTTCAAGCCAATGATACATGGGACTTGGTCACTCTTCCTCCTGGGAAATCCACAATTGGTTGTCGTTGGGTGTATAATGTCAAAGTTCACCCTGATGGTGCAGTGGATCGGTTGAAAGCAAGGCTTGTTGCTAAGGGATACACTCAAATCTATGGTCTTGATTTTTCTGAGACTTTCTCTCCTGTAGTCAAGATTACATCAGTACGTCTTCTCATATCTCTTGCAACCACCTTTCATTGGTCCCTTTATCAGCTTGATATCAAGAATGTTTTTCTCCATGGTGATCTTGCCGAAGAGGTGTATATGAAGCAACTTCCAGGTTTTGTTGCTCAGCGGGAGACTGGACTTGTCTGCAAATTAAAAAAGCATTGTATGGCCTAAAGCAATCCCCTCGTGCATGGTTTGGCAGGTTTAGTGATATTGTGACAGAATTTGGGTTGATACGTTGTGGTGTTGATCATTCTGTTTTCTACCACCATTCTCCTCAAGGAAAAATATGATTGCTGGTCTATGTGGATGATATTGTAATCACAGGTGATGACACACAAGGAATTCATGATCTGAATATTTTCCTTCAAACCAAGTTCAACACCAAAGATATGGGTTTCTTGAAGTGCTTCTTGGGCATTGAGATTGCTCGATCATGCATGGGTATTGTCCATTCTCAGCGGAAGTATGTTCTTGATCTGCTCTCTGAAACTGGCATGTTAGGAGCTAAACTAATGGATACTTCAATGGATCCTAATACAAAAATTCTAGCAGACAAAGAAAACCTATTGGAAGATCCTAGCAGATATCGCAGATTGGTTGGGAAGCTTAATTATTTGACAGTCATATGGCCAAATATCTCATTTGCTACAAGTGTATTAAGTCAATTTCTTGATGCACCACGAAACAATCATTGGGATGCGATTATTTGTATTCTGAGATATCTAAAAGGTGCACCAGGATGTGGTTTATTGTATAGAGATAACAGTCATACACTTGTCCAAGGTTATACAAACGCAGATTGGGCTAGTTCACCAACAGATAGACGGTCTACTACTGGGTACTGTATTTTTGTGGGAGAAAACCTAGTGTCATGGAAAAGTAAAAAGCAAACAGTGGTGGCAAGATCAAGTGCAGAATCTGAGTACAGGTCTATGGCACACACTTCCTATGAATTAGTTTGGATACGTCATATGTTGACAGAACATGGGAGTTCTTAGATCCCAGCCCATGGACTTATTTTGTGATAATCAAGTAACTGTCCATATTGTAACTAATCCAGTGTTTCATGAGAGAACTAAATACATTGAAGTTGATTGTCACTTTGTGAGAGAAAATATTCTACAAAATGTCATCAAAACAAGTCATGTGAAGTCTAAATATCAGTTAGCTGATTTGTTCACTAAAGCTTTAGGAGGAGCAAGAGTGAGATATATTTGTAACAAGTTTGGAGCATATGATATATATGCTCTAGCTTGAGGGGGACTATTAATGTAGCATTAATACTTAGAGTTAGTATAGCATTAATGGTTAGTGTATCTGGACACTTGGTACCGAATGGTCACCAAGGTAAACTGTATAGTTTTTTTCTTTTTGTGTATATAAATCAATACACACACTAATTCATGTGTGTGGAAAGTTCATCACAATCTTAACATATTTATTTATTATTATTATTATTATTTTATTTTAGGAAGTTTGCTGAGAGTAAATTTTTTATTTTTGTAATCTTGATTTGATATTATCTTCAGTAATCTTTAGGATTTATTAGCGTATTTATGGGATTGAGTTGTTAGGGTTTTACAGACTTTTGGAAGATTGAATAATATTGAGCTATGGCTGCGTTTTCTCTTCTTCTTCTTTTTCTCTGCTTTTTTTTTCTTTCTCTTACTTTTTTTTTTTGCTTTCAATTTATGTTCCGCATCAACTTGGTATCAGAGTGAATTCTTGGTGACAAAAAAAAAAACCTAGTCTTACTGTTTATGACTGCCGACGCAAATCGACAACAGCTCATCACCGACAACCACAAAACCAGCAGCCAATAACCACAGAACCAGCAGCGACTCCAAAACTTACCGACATCATCCACCGCCATTAGCACTCATCTATCCATCGACTCGTCACGAGTTCATGACACGATCGAATCCTTCGCAACTTCTGCACCTAAATCCAGCCACCGTCCAAGCGTAGCAACACCTATACACTTCTCCGACGAGCCTCACAGACCCACATAAAAGACTAGCCGCAGCCACAGACACAACCACAGCCGCACGCGCCTCACACCTCCTAAAGACCTTTGAGTACACTTGTGCAATTCCAGCAGTATCCAACTCTGTTGACCCCCCACTAGCACCACCTCTCTCCGATGACCTTACTGGTGATCCTGGAATTTTTCGGCGACACTCTAGTGACCGGCTAGGGAAGCTCCGACGAAGGTCCGGGACACTCCAGGACATTTTCAAGGATACTCAGGACATTTTCCAGGATACTCAGGATATTTTTTAGGCCACTTTACATCAAATCAGGTGCACTTGTTCCTCACATCTCCTTTAGTATTACATTCTATGCACTTTAATAGTAATATTTTTATCTGTATGGTACCTTAACATTCCTTGTTTCCTACTCAACTTATAATATAATGTTGAACCCAATTTATTTAGCCCCAACTTTACCTAAACCATCTTCATAGTTATTTGGCCCTTGCATCCATAGCATTCCAACCTTATTTTTACTTCCTTCCTATTTAATTAATTGGCCATATATATATATATATATATATCTAAAAGTTTCTCCACCTTCAATTTTAATTGTGAGCTTAACCAATTCGTGGAATTTAATAACTAGTATTTGGACCTCTCCTTTAAACTTTTGAAAGATAAATCAGGCTACTAGTTGCATTATATTGAATTTGGATTTAACAATTTCCCCAAAAAAATAAAAAATAATAAAATAATTACATTTTGCTTGAATTTTGTGATCATGCACTTGCATTAAGTGAGTTGTTTATTGATCTCAATCATTGTTAGTTGAGCTAATGTTGCATGCAATTGCGTAGTAGTCGTATTCTTACCCATATCTCACCTACTTAAAAGATGAGTACTCCCGAAGGTAATAATTGAATAGTCCAAATCCTTGAAGGACTACAAAACTCAAATAACGGCGCTCAGGCTGATATGAATGCTAGTCGTCAAGATGCCCAGGACTTATTTAATCGAGTAACAACCTTGAAACAGCGCCATCATCCGTCAGATAGTAACATTTCAGATGTACTTGACAATTTGAATCGTTGTGGTAGAGAGACGATAGAGTACCTCCTAGATATAATCTTGTTCTGCGGGATCATGAGAGAAATCATGAAAATTTTGGCCCTCGAGATGATGCCTATCTTCATCAAGAGGATCGTTTGTTTAAGAATATTAAGTTAGAGGTCCCTACTTTTGATGGTCGTCTAGATCCTGTCGTTTTTAGCTAGTGGATTAGAGATATCGATCGATATTTTAACTAGTATAGGTTCATAGAGGAGAGAAAAGTAGAGTTTGTGAGTATGATATTGTTTGGTAATGCTCAACTATTTTGGGAGAGTGTTGAAGATCTCCTAATGAAGCACCACGCGCCCCCCATTTGAACTTGGGATGAGATGAAACACCGCTTTTAAAAGAAATTCCTACCTTAGTGGAATAATCTTAAGCAAGGAAATAGGTCTATAACTGAGCATGTGACTCAGTTTGATAAATTTAGAATATGGTGCAATATCATAGAGGATGAGTCCATGACCTTGAGTAGGTTTAGACAAGGACTCCACTACAACCTTAAGAGAGAACTTGTTCTTAGAGGTGTGACCACTCTCGATCATCCTTACACATTAGTCTAGGGTTATGAGTTGGTTATCAAGGGTCCCAGTGGACCAAGTTTCAATAGTAGTTCTTCCTCACACAAAGCTTCCTCTTGAAACTCTAAGTCAGTCCTATGTCCCCCTTCACATGGTACCCAACCATTGAATGAGAACAAAGAAAAAGGTACATTGACTAATGCCCTAAGGAACTCATCCTGTGTGCAATGTTTTAATTGTAGGGAATTTGGTCATGTGCCTGCTAACTATCCAAAGAAAGCCTTAGTCATTAGAGAACATTCAGGGCACATTGATGATAATCACTTAGAAGAACAAGTGTATGAACGTAATCTAGAGGATTGTGGTGATACTGTCTTAGCTTTCATTAGAAGTTCCACCTTTCCTCCCCATGTAGATCCTTCATATGGCACCCTTGATATCCCACGATTAGGTATAATACGTTATACTTTAGCATAGCCTAAGGAGGTTGATGACTGGTGTCGTCATTCCATTTTCCATACCTATATCAAAATCAATGGTAAGCCTTGTAAAGTCATCATCAATACTCGAAGTTGCATTAACATTGTTTCTGTGAGTATCGTCTCCTGCCTGGGGTTGAAACCCATTCCTCACCTTAATTCTTATAATGTTTCTTTGGTTGACACCCCATTTATAGCAGTGAAAGAGCACTGCTTAGTGCCCATTCATTTTCTTGAGTATAAGGACCATATCTGGTGTGACGTAATCCCCATGGATATTGGTCACATAATTCTAGGATGACCTTGGTTGTTTGACATGGATATAACCATTCATGGTCGTACGAACTCATGTTCTTTTGTATTTAAGGGAAAGAAAAATCACCTCAACTCTTTGACCCAAAAACCTATTGATTCCTATAGAGAGAAGAAGGTTGTAGAGACAAAAGGGTTGCATATCATTAGCCCAAAATAATTTGAGCATGAGATTGTTGGAGAGTATCGTGTTTACAGTCGTCGTTACAAAAGTTTCTTCAGATTCTCAACCTTTGGTTCCCGAAGAAGCCCATCAGATACTTCAGAATTTTCAAGATATTTTCCCTGAGGATTTACCTGATCACTTGTCTCCTCTATATGACATCCAACACGCCATAGATTTTGTTCCAGGATCATCCCTCCCGAACTTACCCCATTGTAGAATGAATCCTTCTAAGCATGCCGAACTTCAGCAACAAGTAGGTGAACTGCTTCATAAGGGGTTTATCCGTGAAAGCCTAAGCCTTTGTGCTGTCTCAGCTCTCTTGACAACAAAGAAAAATGGCTCTTAGAGGATATGCGTCAATAGTGGAGCCATAAATAAGATCACTGTGAAGTACCATTTCCCAATCCTAGGTTAGATGACATGCTAGACATGATGGCAGGTGCCACAATTTTCTCTAAAATAGAAATAGGTACCACCAAATTAGGATTAGGCGAGGAGATGAGTGGAAGACTGTCTTCAAGATGAAGGGTGGTCTTTATGAGTGGTTGATAATGCCTTTCGGGCTTTCTAATGCCTTTCGGGCTTTCTAATGCCCCTAGTACTTTTATGGAAGTCATGACTCAGGCACTTAGGCCATTTATGAGATGATTCTTAGTAGTCTATTTTGATGACATCCTTGTGCACAATAAGTCTAAAGAGCAACATATGGATCACCTTTCTCAGTTTTGTTTCGTTTTTAGGAAGGAGAAATTGTATGCTAATCTGAAAAAGTGCTTATTCTTCGTTGATAAAGTTTCTTTCTTAGGTTTCATTGTCTTCTTTGTTGGGGTTTCTACTGACCCCCAGAAAATTCATATCACACCCCAAATTCAGGATGAGACCAGCCGTGAACCACAGTACCCTAACCTATGGCACACGTTAGCCTTCATAAACCCAAACTACTAACATTTATAGTAGTAATAAAATAAAATCCTAAATAATTGTGTCAAATATAATCCTCCACATAAAATCAATCAACTAGTTCTCAACAATAATAGTCCCAAAATTTATACAACTCAATAATATATACCTAAATTGTCAAACTCAAAGTAAACAATTAAATATTCTTATAGTAGGTCACGTACTCATGATGTTACGGTCCCAAACTAATCCAGAATTCTTGCCTATAATTCTTTCATCTCACCTGAAAAATGTTAAAAATAAGGGGTGAGCTAAAACCCTAGTGAATGGATTACCAACCCAAAAATAATAATGTCAATTTGAAAATAATAAATTTTTAATAAACAATTTAACCAATAAAAATTCCAAGTAAATAATTTTCATGCAAAATTTATAGTAATTTAAAAACCTACACGTTCAAGTGCAATAACATCCATAAATTAACACATCAATCATAATAGTGACGATAAATATTAATTCGTGGATATATGGGAATTAAATATCAAATGTGCCAATATAATTTCTCATGAACAGTACCCAGTTGGATCCAACATCGCACTTAGAGTCACCCTGTCTAGCTCCTGGATTATTCCCTAAATCGATACGATTGAGGTCACCACAATTTTCACGGACCTGTTCCTACAATCATTGAAAACTAGGGTTACCATAATTTTCACGGGGCTGTTCCCTAGTTGCCAGAGTCACACAGTCACACCGCTTAGGGAGCCTATCCTCTGAACTTTTATTTCAATTTCAATAACCACAAAATAAGTTATGCATCCCTAGGACGTTCGTCCGTGATTTCATAGTTTGAAAGACTCATGCAGGTGGTCTCACTGATCATTTTGAGTGTAAAAAGATTATAGAGGAAGCTGAGTGTCAATTTTATTGGCCTAGCTTGAAATGAGATGTCGTTAGAATCATCAATCAGCGTTATACTTGTCAATTGGCTAAACAGAAGAAACAAAACACTAGCCTCTATAGACTCTTTCTTATTCCTAGCTATTCGTGGAAAGATATGAGCGTGGACTTTGTGCTTGGTTTTCCTCGTACTCCTAAAAAGCACGACTCTATTTTTGTTATTGTGGATTGTTTCTCCAAAATGGCCCACTTCATTCCTTGTAGTAAAACCTCTGATGCTTCTAGGGTTGCGCGGTTGTATTTTAATGAGATTGTCAAATTGTATGACATTCCTAAAACTATTGTGTCTAATAGGGATGTGCGCTTCACTAGTCATTTTTGGAGGACCCTGTGGCACCTGCTTGATACTAAATTGAACTTTTCTATTGCTTACCATCCTCAGACAGATGGCCAAACCGAAGTAGTCAATTGTAGTTTAGGAAACCTTTTGAGATGTTGGGTTAGAAAACCCTAAGAACTAGGATTTGATCCTT